>CP136866.1:23976354-24446354 GCA_033000465.1 Sciaenops ocellatus | reverse complement strand
TGAATCATTTGTTTGAAGATTTTTATGTCACAATTGTTAGTCATAAAGTCACTTCAGACGCATCTGATTCTGGAAATAAAACTACTATTATTAATTAACTGCTAAAACTGTGGGGTGGCAGCTGATTAGGATTTTTGCCTTACTAACTCATTAAAGAATATCTATCTAACACCATCTGAAAAACCTGATTTTATAGTTTATCCCAGGTCACTCCCCGGACATGCCATGAAGACAACACAGGGTAGGAGGACAGGCAGGCTGTGGCAGTTAAAGGTAAACAAGTTGAGAACGCCATGGCAGTGTACAGCATGTGGTGTACATCTCTGAATCATTACTCTTTTGAGGCATCAGTAGGGACACTTTTGACTCGAGAGTCAGTACCACCAGAAAGCTCACAAATGTCACTGATGTGTTGGATTAATCATACTTTGGAGCATATTTGACACATTCCTGATTTTTAAAAATGTATTTGGTATGTTTGTCTTTTCAGAGGAATTTTAATTCTGTATGTACATAATTATATCAAATCAAATCAAACTTTATTTGTATGGCACTTTTCATACTTAAAAGCAACACAAAGTGCCTCACAGAGGCTAAGAACAACAATGACAAAAAAAAAACAAAAAACAAAAACAACACCCACACCCACACCGACACCCACCCACACACACACACACACACCCGCTGCACACACTAGAGAGAGACATGGCCAGGCGCCGAGACCTACGGCAAGGAAAAAGCCACCTTTGGGGGGCCGACCACGTCGGGAGGGCCCGGCCCACAACTACAGGGAGCGCCACCACAGAGACAGCCCAGACCCAGGCAGACAAGAGGCCCCACACCGAAGGTGCAGAGTTCTCCACCCACCCAGGCCAGAGCAGTCCACAGGACAGCACCCCCGTCAGTAGGCCAAGAGCAGCTCCCAGTGTGGTCGGCCCCCATGAGGAAACACTGGAGCTAAAAAAAAAAAAAAAAAAAAAAACAAAACTAAGAGAGACTAAAACGGTAAAGATAAGATAAAATGGTATAAAATGAACAAGATAGATAACATCTAGCTAAAACATGTAGTTAAAATATATAACTAAGACATGTAGCTAAAAACACATAACTAAAACATGTAGTTAAAATATATAACTGAAACATGTAGTAAAAACATAACTAAAACATGTAGTTAAAATATATAACTAAGACATGTAGCTAAAAACACATAACTAAAACATGTAGTTAAAATATATAACTGAAACATGTAGTAAAAACATAACTAAAACATGTAGTTAAAATATATAACTAAGACATGTAGCTAAAAACACATAACTAAAACATGTAGTTAAGACATAACTAAAATAGTATAGAATAAAAATTGATTATGATAAGAGTTAGATAGAAAAGAATAGAGGAAATCAGTAAAATCAAATAAAAGCCTGAGTAAAAAGGTGAGTCTTCAGCCTCTTTTTAAAAACATCAACAGTCTCTGCGGCCCTGAGGTTCTCCGGCAGGCTGTTCCACAATCGGGGGCCATAATAACTAAAAGCCGCCTCCCCGTGTGTTTTCGTTCTAACTTGTGGTATGGTTAAAAGGCCAGAGCCGGAAGACCTCAGGGTCCGTGAGGGTTGATATGGTAAAAGTAAGTCCTATAAATAAGGAGGCCCAAGACCGTTAAGACATCTAAAAACGAGTAAGAGAACCTTAAAATTGATCCTGAAGCGTACGGGGAGCCAGTGCAGCGATTTTAAAACTGGTGTGATGTGCTCCCGCCCTCTGGCCTCGTCAACACTCGTGCAGCTGAATTCTGCAGCAGTTGGAGACTAGAGATACTCTTTTTTGGAAGACCAGAGAGCAGTGCATTACAATAATCTAAACGACAAGAGATAAAAGCATGCATCAGCACCTCCGTGCTGGCCTGAGAGAGAAACGGGCGGACTCTGGCTATATTCTTAAGATGGTAAAAGCCTATCTTTGTTATGTTTTTGATATGGGGAATAAAACTGAGCTCAGAGTCAAAAATCACGCCCAGATTTTTTACAGTCTTGGATGGTTTAAGATCTTGTAATTTCGTTAAAAGTTTCTCTCTCTGGCCCTCAGGACCAATGACTAAAACCTCGGTTTTGTCCTGGTTGAGCTGTAGGAAATTCGCTGCCATCCATGACTTGATATCTAAAATGCAGTTTAAAAGGGCATCAAGTGGCCCTGTGTCATCAGGAGACACGGCAATGTACAGTTGCGTATCATCAGCATAACTATGAAAGCTGATGCCGTGCCTCCTGATGACATCCCCAAGGGGAATCATGTAAAGATTAAAAAGAATTGGACCTAAAATTGACCCCTGGGGAACCCCACACTTGATCTCATGGGTTCCTGAGGAACATGTGTCCATACTTACAAAGAAGTGTCGATCTGTGAGGTAGGAGACAAACCAGTTAAGAACAGTACCAGAGAGGCCGACCAGGTTCCTCAGTCTGTTTAATAAAATGTGATGGTCTACTGTATCGAAGGCGGCGGTAAGATCCAGTAGTACCAGGACTGTAAGTTTATGGTTATCTAAGTTGCACCTGGCATCATTTAAAATCTTTAAAAGGGCTGTCTCGGTACTGTGGTTCATCCTAAAACCAGACTGATGCTTCTCTAAGATGTTGTGTGTGTATCATTTACTTGGTTAAAAAACAGTTTTTCTAAAATTTTACTTAAAAATGGTAAGTTGGATACAGGCCGGTAGTTGTTAAGAATATCTGGGTCTAAATTGCTCTTCTTCAGAAGGGGCTTCACCACCGCTGTTTTAAAGGAGGTGGGGAAGACACCCGTCTGGAGAGAGCAATTCACAATGTTTAAAAGCTGTTCCTCAAAGAATCCATAAAATGTTTTAAAAAACGGTGTGGGAATTGGGTCTAAGAGGCAGGTTGTAGGGTTAACCTGGGAGAAAACTCGACCAAGTGTCCTCGCATCAACCAGGGCAAAACTCTCCAGTGTTTCCTCAGGTAAAAGCAATGATACAGGTGTGGTGACAGCTAAAATCTGTTGAGATAAAAGACTGGATCTGATGTCATCGATTTTACTTCTGAAGTGGTCTGCAAAGTCCCTACAGAGAGTATCTGTTGTTGTTTTATGGGATCCTTTAAAATTAATGTTTGTTAAAAGCTCAATGGTGGAGAAGAGGAATTTGTGGTTGTTTTTATGGTCAGAGATTAGTTTTTTGAAATGGGTAATTCTTGCCTGTTTGATTGCATTATTGTAGGTTTTGAGTTGTTGACGAAGAATTTCGTGATGAACTGTTAGTTTTGATTTTCTCCATCTTCTTTCAGCACTCCTGCAGTTTCTTTTCAGTGTCTTTGTTTCCTCATTTCTCCACGGGGGTGTAGGTTTAATCCTGATGGTTTTCGTTAAAAGAGGGGCCACTGAGTCCAGTGTTGACTTCAGTTTATTGTTGAAATTGTCAACGATAAAATCATAAGGTGCTGGTAAAATCTCTGCAGGAGTGCTCTGTAAAATCTGGATAAAATTTGCAGCCACTTCAGAAGTTAGGTAGCGTTTCCTCACCGTTCTCACCGGGGCCTCCCGTTGATTAAAACTGGTGATGTTAAAAAACACACAGTAGTGGTCAGACACAGCCAGGTCCACAATAGAGGACACACCCACGGACAGGCCATAAGTTATGACCAGGTCCAGGGTGTGTCCTCTGCTGTGGGTCGGCTGCGCGACATGCTGTTTAAAATCCAAGCAGTTTAAAAGGTTTAAAAATTCTCTGGACACTGGGTCCGAGGTGTTGTCAACGTGTAGATTAAAATCACCAGTTATTAAAATCCTGTTGTGGGTGGTGTGAATGATTGATAAGAGTTCAGAGAACTCGCTGATAAAAGAAGTGGAGTACTGGGGTGGTCTGTAGACCGTTATGCAAAGAATAGGAGGGCTGCTAAAAACAAAGGCATGATGCTCAAATGATGAGTAACTGTTAAAAGGAACTTCATTTGAGGATATTGTGGTTCGTGTTATTGATGCAGTTCCTCCCCCTTTCTTGCCCCCCCTAGTAGAAAATAGAAAGTTAAAATTTGGTGGGGAAGCCTCAGTGAGAACAACAGGTGCATCGGTGCCAAGCCATGTCTCTGTAAGGAGAATACTGTCAAGGTGTTTGTCTAAAATTAAATCGTTTATGATAAAAGATTTGTTTAAAAGAGAGCGCACATTCAGCACAGTAATATTTTGTAATATTAATAATTATAGTTACATAATATTATGTATAGCCCTGGAAATCCTGGAAAAGAAGAGAAATGTATTCATATTTGAAGCTAATGCAAAGGTTGCAGGAGGCACATAAAAATGGAGGTACTACAAAAATGCTAATTTAGGCCTGAAGCTGCAGTTGATTTGGGGATTAACAATATGTTTCTTTGCATATTCTCCTCTGAATCTGAAATAACATATACACGTTACCTAATGTAACCTCTGGTTTACATTGTTTACATTGGCTCCCATTGCAACTCTCTCTCATCATCAAGGGTTGGCGCCTGTTATGGCTTGGAGCTCATCCAAAACTTTCTGCAACTCGTCTGCAGCATTCCTGATGGATTGGGCAAATTTCATGATCTCAGAACATGGTGTACCATCTGCCTGTTTCTGTCTAATTTTGTGTATCTCTTTAGCATCCATGGCAATAAAGAAGATATCTGCTGCCACAAATAAACCAGAAAGCACACCACCAGCTGCCTCTGCCACTCGTACCACCCTGGATGCTTGTGCTGCGATTTTGCCAACGTTTACCACCTGAAGTAGTCGAACTAGTTCAGAAATGCCACCTAAGCCCCTGCCTACCCTTGCGCCGAACCTTGCGCAGTTCTCTTGACTGAAAGAGCTGTTTTCATCGTTGAGTAAATCACCTGAGTGACTTGTATTGAATGCCTCTAAACTGTTGCTAAACTCCTGGGCCCAGAGGGCAATAGCATTAATTTTCTCATTGAACTCTTTAATGATGCTTTCAACAGCTTTGCGATCAGAGGACTGGTTGACCATGTTTGTGATATTTGAGGCACCAGCAGTGACCCCACCAGCCACGGCCACGCCAACTCCAACCCCAGTTACAATAAGTGAGGCTCCCAAAGTGAAGGGGGCCAGAATAAGACCCACTATGGATGTAATCCCTCCAGCTGCTCCAATCACTCCTCCTGTCAGACTGCCGATGGTTGTGCCTTGATGCACACGTTCCAAACTGTCTGCCACCAATCTTAGCTTGTCCACCTGAGTCTGAAGGTGGTCTGCAGCTGTTTTGCACTATCCAAAAAACAAATTAAGTGTCAGAGATACAGAAGTTCCAGTTTATCATGAGATATACAACTAGTACATATGCCTATTCTGCAGGATTTATGACACACAGGTTAGGATCTGTTATAGTGAGAGACATTCTTCATTTCTATAAAGTATCAAACCTTTCTTAAGAGAGAGTTTAAAACAATGGGACACTCCAAAATCTTCAAGGCTGTAGGTCTTGAGTTAGGGTCTTTTTTCAACATGTCAGCCAAGAGTGCATGTAACTCTGATGAGTACTCTGAGAGACGTGGAGCAGGACCAGAAATGATCTTGGG
This sequence comes from Sciaenops ocellatus, assembly GCA_033000465.1. Lineage (NCBI taxonomy): Eukaryota > Metazoa > Chordata > Actinopteri > Sciaenidae > Sciaenops > Sciaenops ocellatus. The sequence goes on along the minus strand of CP136866.1, from coordinate 24,440,787 downwards.
GATGAGACTGACTGTGGTCTCTGCAGAGAACTGTAGAAGAATCATTGTTAGAAAAGACTTAAGGCGGCTGTAATCAGATTATGAATCATAAAGTCACAAGGAAAGTAATGTCAATGCAATTACTCATCACAGTCATGAAGGAAAGTAATCTGGTTACTCGCTTGGCAAAAAATGCATTCATTTGTGATGACATGCACATCTCTTAGTAACTCACCGCTAACTGCTGAGTACAGAGCTCATAGAGTATACATCCCACTGACCAAATGTCACTACAAATGAAGAAAGTATTATTATTATTACAAAATAAGAAAATGTACAACTGAGAAATCTATAGTGAAGCAACATGTTAACATTTTGTTGGCTTTGAGCAGCACAGACCATACATATATATATATACATATACATACATACATGTTCTATTCTGGTATGAAGCTTTTTACCTTTTAGCGTCATACGTTGCCCGTGTGAAGACCTCTGGTGCCAGATAGTTAATTCCTCCACTTTCAGCAGTATTCACATTAGTTTTGCTGTGTAAAGAACAAATACAACATGTATCCATCCTTGTATTGCATTTATACTTGTATTGTATTTGTATTTTTTATATTTATATTTGTAATTGAAATAGGAGTATACAGTACTTTCCCTGGATTTCCTGAAATCTATCCAATCGCAGTGTTCCAAATTCAGTGAAGAATATGTTCTGAAAAAGAAGAAAAGTTAAAACTGTAACTTCTCCCAAAATATGTGGAGTTTGTTTTACATTTCAGGGATGGACATTTCCCAATCTAAGAGCAGTCCTGCAACCCAGTTGCTGCATAGTTTACACTGAAAAGAACAAAAAACTACTGTCTACAAGCACTGTGTATGTGTTTATATATGCAAAAAAAGACATGCTGAGGTTTTATTCTGAGCTGAGGGTCACTTGATGCCTGGTGATATGTGAAGCAGCACATAAAAGTGATAACTTCAGAAAGTCCTAGGTAACTTGATATATAACCACGAATAACCACGAACCTGGCTATTACTATATATGTTAGAATTACTGTTTATTTATCACTTGCTGATTATTTAATACTACGTATGTTTTTACTGTTTTGATGTAAAAGAACTGATGTGTACATTCTGTGAAAACAAATTGATCCATTAATATGTGCTGTACCTGTGGCTTCAGATGTTTGTGAAGAAATCCTTTTTCATGAATGGCTCTCAGCGCCATACAGATTTCAACAATCCAGCTCAGAATCTAGAAAAGAAACAATGATACTTCCAGAATAGTAATATGCTGTTGTATATACTATAGTGTATATACTTTTTGATGACCTCTAACGTGTATTCATGCAGAGTTTGGATGCCCTTATGTAATACATTGACACATTAAAATAACTTTTGCATGAGTACCTCAGACTCAGATAGACGCTTCTCTCTGATCTTTTCTGCAAGGCTCCCTCCCTGACAGTACTCCGTCACCACGTAGTAAGTGTCCTGATCTTCTTCTTCACGACCAAAGGAAAAAACAGTCAGTTGTTATCTTCAAAGTCATCTGCAGCTTTCAATCACATCGAAGCTCTAAATAAGCTTGTAAGTGGACCTTGAGTTTAGATTATTTTATCATTCTACTATTTCCAACTTTGAAGCTAAAAACATTTTGGCATATGTGTATCACAAAACATGTTTTAAATGAAATAGTATTTGCTTATTGAAATAGTGCTGCAGATTGGCTCTTGTCAATGCAGCAAATGGACTTGTGATGTGTGTTGACTGTCATTCCTTCCATCCATCCAGATTAGCAACATTTTCAAACATCTAAAACAATTATTTTCAAAACTCATCATTGCCTCAGAATCATTGGTCTAATACTCTACTTTTAATATCATAACATAAATAAACAACATAAACAATTTCAGGAGACTGACATTTAAAACATATTTTTGAAGACTTACCTTTGAAAGAATTTTTGACGCTCATGACATGAGGATGACTTGTTGTCTTGAAGCTTTCAATCTCTGAGATTAATGCTTCATTTGTGGAAATCTGTTAAAAATATCACTGTATATGAATGCTCTGATCCAAATTTAGATCAGCCTTGCACTCTCCCCACTAACTGCATGCAACAATTGACTATCAGATGCTGTCTAATGAGGAAGAAACTTCAGTCTTCTGCTGTTATATGATTTTTCTTTTCACAGATATTTATTCTAGAGTTACAACATCAAAGAAGAGGTTAATAAATAATAAGAAATCTGATTCATTTTACTTTTCAGCATTCTCTCTGTCAGTCAGTCACATCAGTGAGTAACTTATTGAAAAAGCCACCAATCATCCAGTGTGGCTTGGTTTTCAAGCTGCTTTAGTAGTTAGTCAGGCAAGGGGTAACCTCAACATGTGGATATACCAAACTGAAAAAGATTATTCCATGTATTGAATTTATTTTTCATTTATTTTGAACAAATGTTCCAGTTGGAAGAATTTGGTGTTTTGGAAAATGGGTGAACTTGGTCACACCAATGTTTAATGTGAGTTAAAGTAAACAGAAATGAGCTCAGCACTAACCTTGACCGTTCTTACGAAAAACCTGTCACCACCCTTTGCAACTATTACTCCATTTTTTATTTCCTCTTCAATTTTGTAGCCTTCTCTCTGAAGGATGCTCTGTCCTTGTCCCATCTTTGTTGTCACCTACAAAAAGAACACACACATATAAAACAGTCATTGTAGGACTGCATGTATATACTGTATAAGGAATTATTTGTGTCAAATGTGTGACCTGAAATGTTTTGCTCGATATTTAGAAATCTAAAATATGAAATGATTATTTATATGTTCACAACTTTGGAAAACCATAGCTTACTTCAAGAACCACTAATTGTTTTTGGCATAATCATTTTGTCTAAACAGTTGTGATCACTGTATACTTCTGTGGAAGACGCTAATCAGATGATACAATTACTGTGAAACAGAAAATGTATCAGAACAGAATTAAATATACTTATTCTCTGAAAATTACATTAAAGCAAAGTTCAATGTAAAAACTCACTCTTGCTTTTGCTTTCTGTTTGAGTCTGGGCTTGCTAAGACACGTTGAGAAGATGGAAGAACAGCGAAGTCTCAATAGATGTTACACAGGGCAGAGGTTGCTGAAGAATCGCTCTCTATAAGTAACACAATGACACAGACACAACAAAGACATAGGTATACACATCTGTGCTCCCAGTGGCTCCTAATTTGCAAGAATCTGCAGTCCATCAATTTGTCAAAATAGTTTTGATTTCCTACTGTATAATTTTGTATGTCTGTGTGTGTGTGTGTGTGTGTGTGTGTGTGTGTGTGTGTGTGTGTGTGTGTGCATGTTTGTGTTTTTAACAAAGAACCTAATCAGAGTATGTAACTACAAAACCGTATTTCCTGCCAGACATGCAGTGTGCACCCTCCGCTGAAACGCTTGATGCCTGAAAATGATAAATAAGCTGAAAAACAGCCTCAAAGTTAAACTGTAATAATTCAAAAACTGTAAAAGATATTAAAAAGTCAAATACAAATATAGATTTGGCAGCCACACCAATTCCATCGATGCAAAGTTCAATGTAAAAACTCACTCTTGCTTTTGCTTTCTGTTTGAGTCCGGGCTTGCTAAGACACAAATCACAACAGATATTGTCTGATAAAGCATGAACAATGCTCAGCAGGTGTGTGAATTATTAGTGTGGATGCCTAATCGGTGTCTACACGATTCTTCAAATCTTTATTATTTTTCTTCCACCTAGGTTTTTTGGCACCTTACTACTCCTACATACTTTATCCTACAGAAGTATTTCAAATATCACAACATTCAGCTCATTTAGGACATGATGGCTTATCTTATTTTACTCGTTCATACCATTCAAACTTTTTAAGATATTTAACTTTTTCCACATTCAAATTTCACATTAAAATGAATGGCACAATATTTAAATCTTTCTACAAACCTTCAACACTTTCCAGTTCCACTACTTTTCCATACTTTCAGCTACAGACTTAATTCAACATTTTAAAATCTTTTACAGCTTTTGAATTATTACAGTAAACTTTGATGCTTCTTTTTTTTTTTTTTTTTTTTTTTTACTTCTGTCAGCTCATTTCACAATTTTTCATCATGCATTGAAGCAGAAGTCATCCCACGGTTTTCTAGTTTGCTACTCAGGGCAGAGGCTGCTGAACACAATTGCTTTCTATCAGCAACACAATAACAATTATTCATCGTCCTCTCTGAAGATTGAGTACTGGGTTGTAGAGAGAGATAGAGCCTTGGCACCAGAAGAAAAGGTTCTTGTACTTACCTTCTTTTATTTATATTTATATATCTTATATTTTAAGGCTGTACATTGTTATATGACAGATAGGTCACTGTTCTCATACAATCCGGTTTGTTCTTGAGAAGTAATGTCTTTAGAAAGGCTTGCGCCTTATGAAGTTTATGTCCAAATATGATCTGTATGTCAAACTTTGTGCTTAACAAACCACATTATTGTTAGTGTGCCTGATAGTGCAAAACACAAGGCAAGATAACGTTAGATACAAGGCTGACTTTGTAACACGTTGGAAGTTAAAAGATGTCTGAGAGCGATCTTACGCCCAGAATCTTGTCTTGTAAATGCACGAAACATACCCATTCCCTTTGGTGAAGGAGAATACGATAATCGTGTGAATATTGTTCTAACTGCAATCCAGAAATATATCACGGGAAGAGCTGATTGGACAAAGATAGCAGAATGTATATGTACAGTTAAAAAATGTCATTTTAAATGGGCTACAGCCACCAGTGTCAGGATGTGTTAAGAAACATGCTGATAAAGTGTAACAGGAAATGATCAGAAAAAAAGAACTAAGAAAGCAAACAGAAGTGATGGTCTATATGTGGCTGATAAAACATTTTTTTTCTCTGACACATGCTACCAAGACAACCAAGACAGAGGCGGCCCCAGAAGACGAGGCAGTGGCTGACTGAAAGAGTCAATTCAGGTCATGCATGCACACACACACACACACACACACACACACACAAACAAAGGCAGATAACACAGACACAAATGAGAAAGAAGAGATTCTAAATCTTACAGCAGCGGACATGCTGCTCTGATATGAAACCAAACTACTCTCACAGTAAACGGGGAAAAAGTAACGCATGCAGAACTGTAATAATTTCTAAATTCAATTTCAATTCAATTTAATTTTATTTATATAACAAAAGTTATCTCATGACACTTTTCATACAGAGCAAGTCTAGACCGTACTCCTTATAATAAAGATCCCTCGATGCCTCTACCCATATCTTATGAGAACGTAGATCAGCTACGGGACGCATTCGCCCAGAAATGCTAAATGCCCTCTTCAATTCACATTCACCTAGAAACAAACAGAGCTGTTAAATGGCCAGTGGTGATATCAGATTGTTGTCCTATTAACCTGTTGATGTTCTGACAAAACTAGGGATATGGGTTATTCCAGCATCAAAAGGCATGCAGGTAAGATCATGTGTCACGTTCAGCAAATCCAGTGGACACATCTCACCACCTCACCACAGGTGTGCCCCTCTCTCCATCTGAACCTCTCTAAAACTGAACTACTGGTCCTCCCAGCCAAACCTGCTAAACACCATGACATCAACATCAAAACTGACCCCCTGTGTCTTGCCCCCAGCAGTGTAGCGAGAAACTTAGGCGTTATGATTGATGACCAAATAACCTTCTGTAATCATGCCACCTCAGTTGCCCCGTTGTGCCCTTTTGCACTTCAAAACATAAGAAAAAATAGGCCTTACCTAAACCCACTGCTCATTGAGCTCCACTTACTACCTGTAGCAAGTATTAAATTAAAATCGCTAAATGCACCTACCTACTTGAACGTCCTCATACAGGCATATGTTACCTCACGACCAATGAACGACGCCTGGCTCTGTCAGACGTACACTCAGGGAAATCCAAACTTTTCTCGTCTGTTGTTCCCCGTTGGTGGGACTTCCTACCAGTTCCTACCAAATCAGGGGCGTCCCTCTCTCCTTAAAAAACCTCCTGAAGACCCAGCTCTTCAGAAAGTCCCTCCTCTCTGCACTGTACCTTGATTGTTCCCCTTCTTTGTAAGTCACTTTGGATAAAAGCGTCAAATAAATAACTAAATCTACCTATTACTCACCCAGTCTCAGAAACCAAACTGGTGCACGTCTGCTGTAAAGTCAGTTCACATTTTAACTTACATTACATGACATTGGTTTCACCCCAGAAGAGAAAGAGGAACTGAAACCAAATGGTGGTCTAATCTTCTCACAAAGTAATTTGTCTAAAAATACTCCACCTAAAGATAGCCACATAGTGCTTTATCTTGTTACACCCAATGGTGTCACATACTCCGCTTCTCTCTTCAATCTTGGGCCATCTACAGTTATCTCCACTTCAGCAACATCAAGCGATCCTCTGTAGTTAAATCTTATACTCAGTGTAGGCTATTTAAAATAATTTTTGTTTTTATTTATTTATTTATTTTGTATTTCTAATGTATTGAAATACAAAATGTATAATGTAATGTCTTCTTGTGCACTGTTTTGATTGGGCAACTTGTTTTGTAAAAATAAAATAAAATGTCAAAGACAAAGTTATTCAGTTTCTTGTGTGTTGATGTGTATAAATTGGCGATGTAAGACATTGTGGGAACAGGAAGTTTCTGAGGTTAGGCACGCTTCTTCATCTGTTGCTGTAAATTTCGCTCTCACTCAAGGGTTCATCCTACGGTCACAAATGCAAAAGTTTACCCTGGGGAAACTTATTTCTCCATCTCAGACATACATTTGCAAAAACATTTCTGCTAAAAGAGGAAGAATACCTATATATGTTACCTGTTTCTCGACATTGTCTAGACATACAAATGTTAAAGCATAAAAAAATCATACATTGGAAATTTCCATCACACTTCCCTCCTTTTGATTACACATTAATCAATATAGTATTTACAATCTCTAGCAAAACATCTGCTAGATAAATTCGCAAGGATTCAAAATGCATCAAACTCTAGAGGATGAAAGCAAATGCTGTTTTTGCCGAATTCTATCAAATTGGTGTCGATGGGTGGGGGTCCATCTCTGGCACAGAGTCTTTGCCCGATGGTGGTTTCTTAAACTCTGACCAGAAACGGATGTTACAGGAGGGTCTGCGTCTTCCCCCGTTGTTTCCAACGGGGGCAGATCAAGTCTGCTCATGTCTATGTCCTCACAATATTTAGCAAGTTTTGTTTTCAAGGTGCCATTCTCTCTTTCTACAGCTCTACCACTGGCTGGATGCCAGGCACAATGTTGTCTTAAGTCAATGTCCAAAAATTCTCCAATCTGTTTTACTGCATCACTTACAAATGGTTTACCATTGTCACTGCTGATTTTTGTGGGAATGCCCTACCTGGGTACCACCTCCATCATCAGTGCTGTTGCTACAGCTGCACTGTCCTGCTTTCAAGTTGGAAACGCTTCGACCCATTTTGAAAACATATCAACCATTACCAGACAAAATTTCTTTCCTTCACTTGGAGTCAACTCAATGAAATTCATCATCACATGTTCAAAAGGTTTATCAGGTGTAGGATGTGCAGCTTGTTGTACCTGCACAGGTCTACCTGCATTATGTCTGGCACATGTTACACAGGCTTGGCAAAATTTCTGAGCATAAACAGAAAAACCTTTTGTGAACCAATTTTTTGTTAATGCTGTCAGCATCCCCCCCTTTGACACATGGTCCAACCCGTGTGTCAGCTTAGCACAGTGGTGGAGAGAGACTGCAGCGCCTGCAGGCTGTCAGCTGTACATGATGTCATGTGGTGTGTGTGTTAAACAGGAAGTTCACTCGCTGGCCTCAGTTAAAGCCACCAACTCCGCTGCTTGAGCAGAGAGGTTAGAGGGAAGTGAATCTGAAAGGAGTGTGTCGTTAGGAGAACATACAGCAAAGCCCACTCGATTTATTCCTGTTTGTGGGTCTCTGGATAAAGAACCATCTACAAAAAGGAAAGAATCAGAGTTGGGTATCGGTGTTTCCCGTAGGTCTGGACGGGGAGTGCAGATCTGTTGAAGGATGTTAACGCAATTGTGAGGTGTGCCATCCTGTAGTGTAGGAAGGAGTGTAGCAGGATTTAGAACAGTGCATGTTTTTACAGTGATGTTAGGCATATCAAGTAACACAGTGTTGTACCGCAACCAACGAGCTGTGCAGAGATGAGCAGTAAGGGAATAGTGTAGTCTTCTATTGTGTGTCGACCAGATGCATCCACAGAAAAAGTGTTTCTACTGCTCAGTTTGGGTGAGGCACGAGAAGAGAACTCACTAGTTCTGATCACAGAATTTGTCGCTCCTGTAGCTCCTCAGGAATGACAGGTGATGGTCTGTCAATCTTGGCCACCATCTCGGCCACGTCCTCTGCCACGTCCTCTCAAGTCTTCTCGTTGTCCGTGTTGTTGATACATGGTTAGTGCTGCCATGTGTAATTCCTTGGTTACCTTCTCCTCTTTTTTCTTTCTCTTCTGGATTTGTTGCTCATGGGCGTGTGTTGCATGCCTGCTCAGTTCGCCAAGGCGGGCTTTGTGCCAGCCGATACAGGAAGATTTCACTGCAGTCGCTATTTCAGGTTTCAGTCCGTTCATGAAGCTAGGCCTACTGCACAGATGTGTTTCCTAGACGCCCAATACGTTGCCACTATCTGCCCCAGGGTTAACCAGTCCACTGTTGCCGTCATACCACAGTCAGGCGGTGAAGAAGCTCATCCGGTGTTTCCTCTTCTCTCTGTTGGCATGATGTAATGTTGTTCATGTCAGCCACGTGGGGAAAGGCTGGATACACAGCATGTGCGTCTATGTTTGGAAACTTGCCAGCAACTTTCTGCCAGTCTGTGGGCTTCATTTTTTCGCCACCAAGAGTCTTTTTAATTCAGGCATGATTGGTCTGAATTCTTGCTAAGAAAAACTCAGACTGAGGTGGAATTTACCTCAGAATCTACTGGACTGATTAAAATAACTTCTTTCAGGAGTTAGATTGTAAGATGTCAAAGATGCATGTGAAACACAGTATCAGTGAGCTCAGTAAGAGAAACCAGTAGTTGGCTCATGCATCTTTCGTTTGTTTGTCGTAAGTAGACAGAAGGTTCCTCATACAAATGGACATGGAGAGGTTTACAGGTGACTCTGATCTGAGGCCAATCAAACATTTTTGCCTGAAACAAGGACTTTTGGCTTTCACCTACCATCTCTCATTCCTCTCATCTACTCTTTTCATGACCAGTTAGGAGAGCAGGACTGATTGAAGGTTCCAATACCTCTTAATGTGCATTGGGTGTTACTTGGGTGTTACGTGAATTTGAAAGAGCAAATCTGTCATGTCCAAAGACACGTGGAAGATATCATGTTATTTTTCTCACTGTTTAGTTAGATTTCACTCCACTACAGGCTCTTAATGTCTGCACAATATAGCTATTGTTTCAGTTTTGAGTTTGTTCTGTGTTTATTTTTTTATTTTGTAGTTCTACCCCATCTGTGTCTTGTCTAATTCTACTTCTTGTCTTGTTTTCCTGCCTTTTTTGATTCTGCACCTGTCACTTGTCTGTCCATCATATGTCTTATTTCTCAGTGTGTGTGCGTTAGCATCCTTTGTGTCTGACTCCCCAGTGTTCTTCCTAGTGTGTTTTATGGTTCCTGGTTTTGTATCTCGCCTTTGTTGTCTTGTGTTTATCCCTCACTGTTTTTATTATTAAAGTTAGCTGCTGTGTGATTACCCGTGCCTGCATTTGGGTCCATTCCTGTGTCAGGATTTGTGAAGAAACATCTAGTGGCATACACGCTGATAAAGTGTTACAGGAAACAGAAAAGAAAAAAGAACTAAGAAAGCAAACAGGAGTGATGGTGCATATGTGGCTGATGAAATGTTTTCTTTCTCTGACACATGCTACCAAGACAACCAAGGAAGAGGCGGCCCTAGAAGACGAGGCAGTGGCTGACTGAAAGAGTCAGTTCAGTCAGCTGAATGAATCTTTCTATAAAATGGTTATGGCTCCATCTCCTGGCACAATAGCCACAGCATTTATCCTCACCCAACTAGCTTGCCAAATCCAAAATGGTCAACAATTTAAATCATCTTCTATCACAGCATTGAATTTTTCTGCAGAATGCATTTTTACATTTTGCTGATTGTACTTTTACTTTTTGAATATGAACAAGACAAGCACAAAACAAAACCTCTCTGTTCACTTCATCTGTATAATAATAATTTCATCAATGACACTATGGGACAACAAAAAGTCTCCACTCAAACCTTTTTTTAACCATTTTTAATCAGTTCAACATCATTCATTTCAGCAATTACATGGTATATACACAGATAACTTTGTTGCATCACAATGGCTTATTTTTATTTGTTTTTTTTTCTCAAAATTATCTTATATTTCACAATAGAGTTTTACTAATTCATACAGAATACATAAAGCTGCATTTAACATAACCGATGTAATTAATAACTTTATACATGAGACAGAGACGAGAGCCAAAGCTCAGTACACGAGGGATTAGAAATGACAGCAGGCTTTTAAGCCGATGAATGCAGTGGTTCAGTGGTAAAGTGTTTCTGATACAAGGAAAACAAAAAAAAGAAACAAAAAAAACACAAAAGAAACGATATCTCAGGTTGTTACTTCTATAAAATATGAATACGGCATGGTAGCTACAACTGCACAAAAAGCTGTTGTTGAGGTGTTAGTGCTTCGTCAACAATATAAACGTCTCAACTGAGCAAAAATGAACACACTTCTACAAGTTATTGGCTGACTTCTGAGTCACCTGAACACCAAGATCTGAAGTGAAATTTTTGTTACAACTTGCATTTATTTTTCACCTGTGTATATGTATATGTTTAAGCCCCTATGTGTAGAATGAATATGTGATAAAATCATCTTTCAAATGATTGTGATGGCATAAGTTATCATTCGTAGAAAGATGAGATAATCCTGGGGGAAACTGGTGCATCCCAGAGTCTCTGGATCGATCTGTGTGTATAGCCATGTACACTGTGGTCTGTTGTTATACAACTAGACAAGACTACAACTCAAAGTAAGAATTATTCAAATCCTACACAAAGGGGCTGTTTTACACTAATGTATCAAATAATGAAAAGAAAACACAAAATAATAAACTCAATGCAACATTTGCTAGCAACCATGAAGCTACTACCAGATTAGAAGAATCATTTTGATTATTTGTGACATTCATATTTAAATTGTAATGCAATGTGATCAGTTGATTTAAAATATATTCACTGACAGCAGAATGATTTGTAACAGTGCTCAGTATACTGCATTTACTGTGTAAAATAATTCATAAAGATTTAACAATACATTTTTCAGGTTACAGTGAAACATCACCAAATAGCAATACAGGTTTACCTCTACAACAAACATTCAGCATTTCTACAAGGTGTACGGTCATTAATTGAATCATTACCAACAATCAATGTTATCAAATAAAAATGAAAAAGCATTTTGACACAGTTCATCATTATACAGCATGTAACTAAATTAAATCATTTGTTTGTTTGAAGACTTTTGCCACAATAGTTAGTCATAAAGTCACTTCAGAGGCGTCTGATTCTGGAAATAAAACTACTATTATTGATTAACTGCTAAAACTGTGGGGTGGCAGCTGATTAGGATTTTTGCCTTACTAACTCATTAAAGAATATCTATCTAACACCATCTGAAAAACCTGTTTTTATAGTTTATCCCAGGTCACTCCCCGGACACGCCATGAAGGCGCACTGTGGCAGTTAAAGGTAAGCAAGTTGAGAACGCCATGGCAGTGTACGGCATGTGGTGTACATCTCTGAATCATTACTCTTTTGAGGCATCAGTAGGGACACTTTTGACTCGAGAGTCAGTACCACCAGAAAGCTCACAAATGTCACTGATGGGTTGGATTACTCATACGTTGGAGCATATTTGACACATTCCTGATTTTTAAAATGTATTTGGTATGTTTGTCTTTTCAGAGGAATTTTAATTCTGTATGTACATAATTATAGTTACATAATATTATGTATAGCCCTGGCAATCCTGGAAAAGAAGAAATATATTCATATTTGAAGCTAATGCAAAGGTTGCAGGAGGCACATAGAAATGCAGGTACTACAAAAATGCTAATTTAGGCCTGAAGCTGCAGTTGATTTTGGGATTAACAATATGTTTCTTTGCATATTCTCCTCTGAATCTGAAATAACATATACACGTTACCTAATGTAACCTCTGGTTTACATTGTTTCCATTGGCTCCCATTGCAACTCTCTCTCATCATCAAGGGATGCTGTCCGTTATGGCTTTGAGCTCATCCAAAACTTTCTGCAACTCGTCTGCAGCATTCCTGATGGATTGGGCAAATTTCATGATCTCAGAACATGGTGTACCATCTGCCTGTTTCTGTCTAATTTTGTGTATCTCTTTAGCATCCATAGCAATAAAGAAGATATCTGCTGCCACAAATAAAGCAGAAAGCACACCAGTTGCTGCCTCTGCCACTCGTACCACCCTGGTTGCTTGTGCCGCGATTTTGCCAACGTTTACCACCTGAAGTAGTCGAACTAGTTCAGAAATGCCACCTAAGCCCCTGCCTACCCTTGCGCCGAACCTTGCGCAGTTCTCTTGACTGAAAGAGCTGTTTTCATCGTTGAGTAAATCACCTGAGTGACTTGTATTGAATGCCTCTAAACTGTTGCTAAACTCCTGGGCCCAGAGGACAATAGCATTAATTTTCTCATTGAACTCTTTAATGATGCTTTCAACAGCTTTGCGATCAGAGGACTGGTTGACCATGTTTGTGATATTTGAGGCACCAGCAGCGACCCCACCAGCCACGGCCACCCCAACTCCAACCCCAGTTACAATAAGTGAGGCTCCCAAAGTGAAGGGGGCCAGAATAAGACCCACTATGGATGTAATCCCTCCAGCTGCTCCGATCACTCCTCCTGCGAGACTGCCGATTGTTGTGCCTTGATGCACACGTTCCAAACTGTCTGCCACCAATCTTAGCTTGTCCACCTGAGTCTGAAGGTGGTCTGCAGTTGTTTTGCACTATCCAAAAACAAATTAAGTGTCAGAGATACAGAAGTTCCAGTTTATCATGAGACATACAACTAGTACATATGCCTATTCTGCAGGATTTATGTCACACAGGTTAGGATCTGTTATAGTGAGAGACATTCTTCATTTCTATAAAGTATCAAACCTTTCTTAAGAGAGAGTTTAAAACAATGGGACACTCCAAAATCTTCAAGGCTGTAGGTCTTGAGTTAGGGTCTTTTTTCAACATGTCAGCCAAGAGTGCATTTAACTCTGATGAGTACTCTGAGAGACGTGGAGCAGGACCAGAAATGATCTTGGGGATGAGACTGACTGTGGTCCCTGCAGAGAACTGAAGAAGAATCATTGTTAGAAAAGACTTAAGGCTGCTGTAATCAGATTATGAATCATAAAGTCACAAGAAAAGTAATGTCAATGCAATTACTCATCACAGTCACGAAGGAAAATAATCTTGTTACTCGCTTGGCAAGAAATACATTAATTTGTGATGACATGCATATCTCTTAGTAACTCACCGCTAACTGCTGAGTACAGAGCTCATAGAGTATACATCCCACTGACCAAATGTCACTACAAATGAAGAAAGTATTATTATTACATTATATATATATACATTATATATATATATATATATATATATATATATATATATATATATATATATATATATATATATATATATATATATATATATATATATATATATATACATACTGTATGTTCTATTCTGGTATGAAGCTTTATACCTTTTAGCGTCATACGTTGCCTGTGTGAAGACCTCTGGTGCCAGATAGTTAATTCCTCCACATTCAGCAGTATTCACATTAGTTTTGCTGTGTAAAGAACAAATACAACATGTATCCATCCTTGTATTGCATTTATACTTGTATTGTATTTGTATTTTTTTTATATTTATATTTGTAATTGAAATAGGAGTATACAGTACTTTCCCTGGATTTCCTGAAATCCATCCAATCGCAGTGTTCCAAATTCAGTGAAGAATATGTTCTGAAAAAGAAGAAAAAGTTAAAACTGTAACTTCTCCCAAAATATGTGGAGTTTGTTTTACATTTCAGGGATGGACATTTACCAATCTAAGAGCAGTCCTGCAACCCAGTTGCTGCATAGTTTACACTGAAAAGAACAAAAAACTACTGTCTACAAGCACTGTGTATGTGTTTATACATGCAGAGCTCACCTTTGATCTGATCACACCCAAAAAAAAAGACATGCTAAGGTTTTATTCTGAGCTGAGGGTCACTTGATGCCTGGTGATATGTGAAGCAGCACATAAAAGTGATAACTTCAGAAAGTCCTAGGTAACTTGATATCTAACCACGAATCTAACCACGAATAACCACGAACCTGGCTATTACTATATATGTTAGAATTACTGTTTATTTACTGGATCACTTGCTGACTATTTAATACTACGTATGTTTTTATTGTTTTGATGTAAAAGACTTGATGTGTACATTCTGTGAAAACAAATTGATCCATTAATGTGTGCTGTACCTCTGGCTTCAGATGTTTGTGAAGAAATCCTTTTTCATGAATGGCTCTCAGCGCCATACAGATTTCAACAATCCAGCTCAGAATCTAGAAAAGAAACAATGATACTTCCAGAATAGTAATATGCTGTTGTATATACTATAGTGTATATACTTTTTGATGACCTCTAACGTGTATTCATGCAGAGTTTGGTTATGTAATACATTGACACATTAAAATAACTTTTGCATGAGTACCTCAGACTCAGGTAGACGCTTCTCTCCTATCTTTTCTGCAAGGCTCTGTCCCTGACAGTACTCCGTCACCACGTAGTAAGTGTTCTGATCTTCTTCTTCACGACCAAAGGAAAAAACAGTCAGTTGTTATCTTCAAAGTCATCTGCAGCTTTCAATCACATCGAAGCTCTAAATAAGCTTGTAAGTGGACCTTGAGTTTACATTATTTTATCATTCTACTATTTCCAACTTTGAAGCTAAAAACATTTTGGCGTATGTGTATCACAAAACATGTTTTAAATGAAATAGTATTTGCTTATTGAAATAGTGCTGCAGATTGGCTCTTGTCAATGCAGCAAATGGACTTGTGATGTGTGTTGACTGTCATTCCTTCCATCCAGTCAGATTAGCAACATTTTCAAACATCTAAAACAATTATTTTCAAAACTCATCACTGCCTCAGAATCATTGGTCTAATACTCTACTTTTAATATCATAACATAAATAAACAACATAAACAATTTCAGGAGACTGACATTTAAAACATATTTTTGAAGACTTACCTTTGAAAGAATTTTTGACGCTCATGACATGAGGATGACTTGTTGTCTTGAAGCTTTCAATCTCTGAGATTAATGCTTCATTTGTGGAAATCTGTTAAAAATATCACTGTATATGAATGCTCTGATCCAAATTTAGATCAGCCTTGCACTCCCTCCACTAACTGCATGCAACAATTGAATATCAGATGCTGTCTAATGAGGAAGAAACTTCAGTCTTCTGCTGTTATATGATTTTTCTTTTCACAGATATTTATTCTAGAGTTACTCTGTTATTTTTTTCTATATAAAACAACATCAAAGAAGAGGTTAATAAATAATAAGAAATCTGATTCATTTTACTTTTCAGCATTCTCTCTGTCAGTCAGTCACATCAGTGAGTAACTTATTGAAAAAGCCACCAATCATCCAGTGTGGCTTGGTTTTCAAGCTGCTTTAGTAGTTAGTCAGACAAGGGGTAACCTCAACATGTGGATATACCAAACTGAAAAAGATTATTCCATGTATTGAATTTATTTTTCATTTATTTTGAACAAATGTTCCAGTTGGAAGAATTTGGTGTTTTGGAAAATGGGTGAACTTGGTCACACCAATGTTTAATGTGAGTTAAAGTAAACAGAAATGAGCTCAGCACTAACCTTGACCATTCTTACGAAAAACCTGTCACCACCCTTTGTAACCATTACTCCATTTTTTATTTCCTCTTCAATTTTGTAGCCTTCCTTCTTAAGGGTGCTCTGTTCTTGTCCCATCTTTGTTGTCACCTACAAAAAGAACACACACATATAAAACAGTCATTGAAGGACTGCATGTATATACTGTATAAGGAATTATTTGTGTCAGATGTGTGACCTGAAATGTTTTGCTCATTATTTAGAAATCTAAAATATGAAATCATCATTCATATGTTTACAACTTTGGAAAACCATAGCTTACTTCAAGAACCACTAATTGTTTTTGGCATAATCATTTTGTCTAAACAGTTGTGATCACTGTATACTTCTGTGGAAGACGCTAATCAGATGATACAATTACTGTGAAACAGAAAATGTATCAGAACAGAATTAAATATACTTATTCTCTGAAAATTACATTAAAGCAAAGTTCAATGTAAAAACTCACTCTTGCTTTTGCTTTCTGTTTGAGTCTGGGCTTGCAAAGACACGTTGAGAAGTTGGAAGAACAGCCAAGTCTCAATAGATGTTACACAGGGCAGAGGTTGCTGAAGAATCGCTCCCTATAAGTAACACAATGACACAGACACAACAAAGACATAGGTATACACATCTGTGCTCCCACTGGCTCCTAATTTGCAAGAATCTGCAGTCCATCAATTTGTCAAAATAGTTTTGATCTCCTACTGTATAATTTTGTATGTCTGTGTGTGTGTGTGTGTGTGTGTGTGTGTGTGTGTGTGTGTGTGCATGTTTGTGTTTTTAACAAAGAACCTAATCAGAGTATGTAACTACAAAACCGTATTTCCTGCCAGACATGCAGTGTGCACCCTCCGCTGAAACGCTTGATGCCTGAAAATGATAAATAAGCTGAAAAAC
Source organism: Sciaenops ocellatus (assembly GCA_033000465.1). Classification (NCBI taxonomy): domain Eukaryota; kingdom Metazoa; phylum Chordata; class Actinopteri; family Sciaenidae; genus Sciaenops; species Sciaenops ocellatus. The sequence continues at coordinate 24,423,832 of CP136866.1, read as the reverse complement.
AGCCTCAAAGTTAAACTGTAATAATTCAAAAACTGTAAAAGATATTAAAAAGTCAAATACAAATATTATAGATTTGGCATCCACACCAATTCCATTGAAGCAAAGTTCAGTGTAAAAACTCACTCTTGCTTTTGCTTTCTGTTTGAGTCCGGGCTTGCTAAGACACAAATCACAACAGATATTGTCTGATAAAGCATGAACAATGCTCAGCAGGTGTGTGAATTATTAGTGTGGATGCCTAATCGGTGTCTACACGATTCTTCAAATCTTTATTATTTTTCTTCCACCTAGGTTTTTTGGCACCTTACTACTCCTACATACTTTATCCTACAGAAGTATTTCAAATATCACAACATTCAGCTCATTTAGGACATGATGGCTTATCTTATTTTACTCGTTCATACCATTCAAACTTTTTAAGATATTTAACTTTTTCCACATTCAAATTTCACATTAAAATGAATGGCACAACCTTTAAATCCTTCTACAAACCTTCAACACTTTCCAGTTCCACTACTTTTCCATACTTTCAGCTTTTACTTCTGTTTTTCAGCTCATTTCACAATTTTTCATCATGCATTGAAGCAGAAGTCATCCCACCGCATTTTCTGTGGGAAATGCAATTTTCTAGTTTGCTACTCAGGGCAGAGGCTGCTGAACACAATTGCTTTCTATCAGCAACACAATAACAGAGACATAACAAAGACACAAATCCACCACACCTAAACGAAAACAATCAATGAAAGCTGGAAAAGTCAGTTGACTGTTGCTTCTTATTCCCAAGTTGTCAAATACAGATGCTTTGGGACCTGCAAATATGACGAAAAGTTACATACTGCTGCTTTAACAACAGATTACAATGTCACCAATTGTTCATCGTCCTCTCTGAAGATTGAGTACTGGGTTGCAGAGAGAGATAGAGCCTTGGCACCAGAAGAAAAGGTTCTTGTACTTACCTACTTTTATTTTTCTTATCTTATATTTTAAGGCTGTACATTGTTATATGACAGATAGGTCACTGTTCTCATACAATCCAGTTTGTTCTTGAGAAGTAATGTCTTTAGAAAGGCTTGCGCCTTATGAAGTTTATGTCCAAATATGATCTGTATGTCAAACTTTGTGCTTAACAAACCACATTATTGTTAGTGCGCCTGATAGTGCAAAACACAAGGCAAGATAACGTTAGATACAAGGCTGACTTTGTAACACGTTGGAAGTTAAAGGATGTCTGAGAGCGATGTTAGGCCCAGAATCTTGTCTTGTAAATGCACAAAACATACCCATTCCCTTTGGTGAAGGAGAATACGATAATCGTGTGAATATTGTTCTAACTGCAATCCAGAAATATATCACAGGAAGAGCTGATTGGACAAAGATAGCAGAATGTATATGTACAGTTAAAAAATGTCATTTTAAATGGGCTACAGCCACCAGTGTCAGGGTGTGTTAAGAAACATGCTGATAAAGTGTAACAGGAAACAGATCAGAAAAAAAGAACTAAGAAAGCAAACAGAAGTGATGGTCTATATGTGGCCGATAATACGTTTTTTTTCTCTGACACATGCTACCAAGACAACCAAGACAGAGGCGGCCCCAGAAGACGAGGCACTGGCTGAAAGAGTCAATTCAGGTCATGCACGCACGCACACACACACACACACACACACACACACACACACACACACACACACACACACACACACACACACACACAAACAAAGGCAGAGAACACAGACACAAATGAGATGTCCTATTAACCTGTTGATGTTCTGACAAAACTAGGGATATGGGTTATTCCAGCATCAAAAGGCATACAGGTAAGATCATGTGTCACGTTCAGCAAATCCAGTGGACACATCTCACCACCTCACCACAGGTGTGCCCCTTTCTCCATCTGAACCTCTCTAAAACTGAACTACTGGTCCTCCCAGCCAAACCTGCTAAACACCATGACATCGACATCAAAACTGACCCCCTTTGTCTTGCCCCCAGCTGTGTAGCGAGAAACTTAGGCGTTATGATTGATGACCAAATAACCTTCTGTAATCATGCCACCTCAGTTGCCCCGTTGTGCCCTTTTGCACTTCAAAACATAAGAAAAAATAGGCCTTACCTAAACCCACTGCTCATTGAGCTCCACTTACTACCTGTAGCAAGTATTAAATTAAAATCGCTAAATGCACCTACCTACTTGAATATCCTCATACAGGCATATGTTACCTCACGACCAATGAACGACGCCTGGCTCTGTCAGACGTACACTCAGGGAAATCCAAACTTTTCTCGTCTGTTGTTCCCCGTTGGTGGGACTTCCTACCAGTTCCTACCAAATCAGGGGCGTCCCTCTCTCCTTAAAAAACCTCCTGAAGACCCAGCTCTTCAGAAAGTCCCTCCTCTCTGCACTGTACCTTGATTGTTCCCCTTCTTTGTAAGTCACTTTGGATAAAAGCGTCAAATAAATAACTAAATCTACCTATTACTCACCCAGTCTCAGAAACCAAACTGGTGCAAGTCTGCTGTAAAGTCAGTTCACATTTTAACTTACATTACATGACATTGGTTTCACCCCAGAAGAGAAAGAGGAACTGAAACCAAATGGTGGTCTAATCTTCTCACAAAGTAATTTTTCTAAAGGTATTCCACCTAAAGACAGCCACATAGTGCTTTATCTTGTTACACCCAATGGTGTCACATACTCCGCTTCTCTCTTCAATCTTGGGCCATCTACAGTTATCTCCACTTCAGCAACATCAAGCGATCCTCTGTAGTTAAATCTTATACTCTGTGTAGGCTATTTAAAATAATTTTTGTTTTTATTTATTTATTTTGTATTTCTAATGTATTATCTTCTTGTGCACTGTTTTGATTGGGCAACTTGTTTTGTAAAAATAAAATAAAATGTCAAAGACAAAGTTATTCAGTTTCTTGTGTATAAATTGGCGATGTAAGACGTTGTGGGAACAGGAAGTTTCTGAGGTTAGGCACGCTTCTTCATCTGTTGCTGTAAATTTCGCTCTCACTCAAGGGTTCATCCTACGGTCACAAATGCAGAAGTTTACCATGGGAAAACTTATTTCTCCATCTCAGACATACATTTGCAAAAAACATTTCTGCTAAAAGAGGAAGAATACATATATATGTTACCTGTTTCTCGAAATTGTCTAGACATACAAATGTTAAAGCATAAAAAAATCATACACTGGAAATTTCCATCACACTTCCCTCCTTTTGATTACACATTAATCAATATAGTATTTACAATCTCTAGCAAAACATCTGCTAGATAAATTCGCAAGGATTCAAAATGCATCAAACTCTAGAGGATGAAAGCAAATGCTGTTTTTGCCGAATTCTATCAAATTGGTGTCGATGGGTGGGGGTCCATCTCTGGCACAGAGTCTTTGCCCGATGGTGGTTTCTTAAACTCTGACCAGAAACGGATGTTACAGGAGGGTCTGCGTCTTCCCCCGTTGTTTCCAACGGGGGCAGATCAAGTCTGCTCATGTCTATGTCCTCACAATATTTAGCAAGTTTTGTTTTCAAGGTGCCATTCTCTCTTTCTACAGCTCTACCACTGGCTGGATGCCAGGCACAATGTTGTCTTAAGTCAATGTCCAAAAATTCTCCAATCTGTTTTACTGCATCACTTACAAATGGTTTACCATTGTCACTGCTGATTTTTGTGGGAATGCCCTACCTGGGTACCACCTCCATCATCAGTGCTGTTGCTACAGCTGCACTGTCCTGCTTTCAAGTTGGAAACGCTTCGACCCATTTTGAAAACATATCAACCATTACCAGACAAAATTTCTTTCCTTCACTTGGAGTCAACTCAATGAAATTCATCATCACATGTTCAAAAGGTTTATCAGGTGTAGGATGTGCAGCTTGTTGTACCTGCACAGGTCTACCTGCATTATGTCTGGCACATGTTACACAGGCTTGGCAAAATTTCTGAGCATAAACAGAAAAACCTTTTGTGAACCAATTTTTTGTTAATGCTGTCAGCATCCCCCCCTTTGACACATGGTCCAACCCGTGTGTCAGCTTAGCACAGTGGTGGAGAGAGACTGCAGCGCCTGCAGGCTGTCAGCTGTGCATGATGTCATGTGGTGTGTGTGTTAAACAGGAAGTTCACTCGCTGGCCTCAGTTAAAGCCACCAACTCCGCTGCTTGAGCAGAGAGGTTAGAGGGAAGTGAATCTGAAAGGAGTGTGTCGTTAGGAGAACATACAGCAAAGCCCACTCGATTTATTCCTGTTTGTGGGTCTCTGGATAAAGAACCATCTACAAAAAGGATAAAATCAGAGTTAGGTATAGGTGTTTCCCGTAGGTCTGGACGGGGAGTGCAGATCTGTTGAAGGATGTTAACGCAATTGTGAGGTGTGCCATCCTGTAGTGTAGGAAGGAGTGTAGCAGGATTTAGAACAGTGCATGTTTTTACAGTGATGTTAGGCATATCAAGTAACACAGTGTTGTACCGCAACCAACGAGCTGTGCAGAGATGAGCAGTAAGGGAATAGTGTAGTCTTCTATTGTGTGTCGACCAGATGCATCCACAGAAAAAGTGTTTCTACTGCTCAGTTTGGGTGAGGCACAAGAAGAGAACTCACTAGTTCTGATCACAGAATTTGTCGCTCCTGTAGCTCCTCAGGAATGACAGGTGATGGTCTGTCAATCTTGGCCACCATCTCGGCCACGTCCTCTGCCACGTCCTCTCAAGTCTTCTCGTTGTCCGTGTTGTTGATACATGGTTAGTGCTGCCATGTGTAATTCCTTGGTTACCTTCTCCTCTTTTTTCTTTCTCTTCTGGATTTGTTGCTCATGGGCGTGTGTTGCATGCCTGCTCAGTTCGCCAAGGCGGGCTTTGTGCCAGCCGATACAGGAAGATTTCACTGCAGTCGCTATTTCAGGTTTCAGTCCGTTCATGAAGCTAGGCCTACTGCACAGATGTGTTTCCTAGACGCCCAATACGTTGCCACTATCTGCCCCAGGGTTAACCAGTCCACTGTTGCCGTCATACCACAGTCAGGCGGTGAAGAAGCTCATCCGGTGTTTCCTCTTCTCTCTGTTGGCATGATGTAATGTTGTTCATGTCAGCCACGTGGGGAATGGCTGGATACACAGCATGTGCGTCTATGTTTGGAAACTTGCCAGCAACTTTCTGCCAGTCTGTGGGCTTCATTTTTTCGCCACCAAGAGTCTTTTTAATTCAGGCATGATTGGTCTGAATTCTTGCTAAGAAAAACTCAGACTGAGGTGGAATTTACCTCAGAATCTACTGGACTGTTTAAAATAACTTCTTTCAGGAGTTAGATTGTAAGATGTCAAAGATGCACGTGAAACACAGTATCAGTGAGCTCAGTAAGAGAAACCAATAGTTGGCTCATGCATCTTTCGTTTGTTTGTCGTAAGAAGACAGAAGGTTCCTCATACAAATGGACATGGAGAGGTTTACAGGTGACTCTGATCTGAGGTCAATCAAACATTTTTGCCTGAAACAAGGACTTTTGGCTTTCACCTACCATCTCTCATTCCTCTCATCTACTCTTTTCATGACCAGTTAGGAGAGCAGGAATGATTGAAGGTTCCAATACCTCTTAATGTGCATTGGGTGTTACTTGGGTGTTACGTGAATTTGAAAGAGCAAATCTGTCATGTCCAAAGACACGTGGAAGATATCATGTTATTTTCCTCACTGTTTAGTTAGATTTCACTCCACTGCAGGCTCTTAATGTCTGCACAATATAGCTATTGTTTCAGTTTTGAGTTTGTTCTGTGTTTATTTTTTTATTTTGTAGTTCTACCCCATCTGTGTCTTGTCTAATTCTACTTCTTGTCTTGTTTTCCTGCCTTTTTTGATTCTGCACCTGTCACTTGTCTGTCCATCATATGTCTTATTTCTCAGTGTGTGTGCGTTAGCATCCTTTGTGTCTGACTCCCCAGTGTTCTTCCTAGTGTGTTTTATGGTTCCTGGTTTTGTATCTCGCCTTTGCTGTCTTGTGTTTATCCCTCACTGTTTTTATTATTAAAGTTAGCTGCTGTGTGATTACCCGTGCCTGCATTTGGGTCCATTCCTGTGTCAGGATTTGTGAAGAAACATCTAGTGGCATACACGCTGATAAAGTGTTACAGGAAACAGAAAAGAAAAAAGAACTAAGAAAGCAAACAGGAGTTATGGTGCATATGTGGCTGATGAAATGTTTTCTTTCTCTGACACATGCTACCAAGACAACCAAGGAAGAGGCGGCCCTAGAAGACGAGGCAGTGGCTGACTGAAAGAGTCAGTTCAGTCAGCTGAATGAATCTTTCTATAAACTGGTTATGGCTCCATCTCCTGGCACAATAGCCACAGCATTTATCCTCACCCAGCTAGCTTGCCAAATCCAAAATGGTCAACAATTTAAATCATCTTCCATCACAGCATTGAATTTTTCTGCAGAATGCATTTTTACATTTTGCTGATTGTACTTTTACTTTTTGAATATGAACAAGACAAGCACAAAACAAAACCTCTCTGTTCACTTCATCTGTATAATAATAATTTCATCAGTGACACTATGGGACAACAAAAAGTCTCCACTCAAACCTTTTTTTAACCATTTTTAATCAGTTCAACATCATTAATTTCAGCAATTACATGGTATATACACAAATAACTTTGTTGCATCACAATGGCTTATTTTTATTTGTTTTTTTTTCTCAAAATTATCTTATATTTCACAATAGAGTTTTACTAATTCATAACTACAGAATACATAAAGCTGCATTTAACATAACCGATGTAATTAATAACTTTATACATGAGACAGAGACGAGAGCCAAAGCTCAGTACACATGAGAAATTAGAAATGACAGCAGGCTTTTAAGCCGATGACTGCAGTGGTTCAGTGGTAAAGTGTTTCTGATATGAGGAAAACAAAAAACAAACACAAAACACGCAAAAGAAACAATATCTCAGGTTGTTACTTCTATAAAATATGAATTCGGCATGGTAGCTACAACTGCACAAAAAGCTGTTGTTGAGGTGTTAGTGCTTTGCCAACAATATAAACGTGGCTGACCTCTGAGTCACCTGAACTGAATTGAAATTTTTGTTACAACCCGCATTTATTTTTCACCTGTGTATATGTATACAATAATCACATGTATAATTAATGCATTCACATGGTAATCACAAACTTTAAGCCCCTATGTGTAGAATGAATATGTGATAAAATCATCTTTCAAATGATTGTGATGGCATAAGTTATCATTCGTAGAAAGATGAGATAATCCTGGGGGAAACTGGTGCATCGCAGAGTCTCTGGATCGATCTGTGTGTATAGCCATGTACACTGTGGTCTGTTGTTATACAACTAGACAAGACTACAACTCAGAGTAAGAATATTTCAAATCCTACACAAAGGGGCTGTTTTACACTAATGTATCAAATAATGAAAACACAAAAGAATAAACTCAATGTAACATTTGCTAGCAACCATGGAGCTACTACCAGATTAGAAGAATCATTTTGATTATTTGTGACATTCATATTTAAATTGTAATGCAATGTGATCAGTTGATTTAAAACATATTCACTGACAGCAGAACGATTTGTAACAGTGCTCAGTATACTGCATTTACTGTGTAAAATAATTCATAAAGATTTAAAAATACATTTTTCAGGTTACAGTGAAACATCACAAAATAGCAATACAGGTTTACCTCTACAACAAACATTCAGCATTTCTACAAGGTGTACGGTCATTAATTAAATCATTACCAACAATCAATGTTATCAAATAAAAATGAAAATGCATTTTGACACAGTTCATCATTATATAGCATGTAACTAAATTAAATCATTTGTTTGTTTGAAGACTTTTGCCACAATAGTTAGTTATAAAGTCACTTCAGAAGCGTCTGATTCTGGAAATAAAACTACTATTATTAATTAACTGCTAAAACTGTGGGGTGGCAGCGTAATTAGGATTTTTGCCTTACTAACTCATTAAAGAATATCTATCTAACACCATCTGAAAAACCTGTTTTTATAGTTTATCCCAGGTCACTCCCCGGACATGCCATGAAGGCGTGCTGTGGCATTTAAAGGTAAGCAAGTTGAGAACGCCATGGCAGTGTACGGCATGTGGTGTACATCTCTGAATCATTACTCTTTTGAGGCATCAGTAGGGACACTTTTGACTCGAGAGTCAGTACCACCAGAAAGCTCACAAATGTCACTGATGGGTTGGATTACTCATAAGTTGGAGCATATTTGACACATTCCTGATTTTTTAAAATGTATTTGGTATGTTTGTCTTTTCAGAGGAATTTTAATTCTGTATGTACATAATTATAGTTACATAATATTTACATAAAAGTTTAGATAGCCCTGGCAATCCTGGAAAAGAAGAGAAATGTATTCATATTTGAAGCTAATGCAAAGGTTGCAGGAGGCACATAAAAGTGGAGGTACTACAAAAATGCTAAATTAAATCTGAAGCTGCAGTTGATTTTGGGATTAACAATATGTTTCTTTGCATATTCTCCTCTGAATCTGACATAATGTGTGTACATGTTACTTAATGTAACCTCTGGTTTACATTGCTGGATCCCATAGCAACTCTCTTTCATCCTCAAGAAAAGGGATGGCTTTGATCATGATTTGGAGCTCATCCAAAACTTCCTGCAACTCCTTTGCTGCATGCCTGATGGATTGGGCAAATTTCATGATCTCAGAACATGGTGTACCATCTGCCTGTGTCTGTCTAATTTTTTGTATCTCTTTAGCATCCATGGCAATAAAGAAGATATCTACTGCCACAAATAAACCAGAAAGCACACCAGTTGCTGCCTCTGTCACTCGTACCACCCTGGTTGCTTGTGCCGTGATTTTACCAACGTTTACCACCTGAAGTAGTCGAACTAGTTCAGAAATGCTGCCTAAGCCCCTGCCTACCCTTGTGCCAAACCTTGCGTAGTTCTCTTGACTGAAAGGGCTGTTTTCATTGTTGGGTATATCACCTGAGTGACTTGTGCTGAATGCCTCTAAACTGTTGCTAATCTCCCGGAGCCAGAGGACAATAGCATTCATTTTCTCATCAAACTCTTCAATGATGCTGTCAACAGCTTTGCGATCAGAGGACTGGTTGACCATGTTTTTTATATTTGAGGCACCAGCAGTGACCCCACCAGCCACGCCCACCCCAACTCCAATCCCAGTTACAACAAGTGAGGCTCCCAAAGTGAAGGGGGCCAGAATAAGACCCACTATGGATGTGATCCCTCCCACTGCTCCAATCACTCCTCCTGTCAGACTGCCGATGGTTGTGCCTTGATGCACACGTTCCAGATTGTCTGCCACCAATCTTAGCTTGTCCAACTGAGTCTGAAGGTGCTCTGCAGCCATTTTGCTCTATCCAAAAAACATATTATGTGTCAGAGATAAGTGACAGAGATAAGTTCCCGGTGATCATGAGACATACATTTGTCAGAGATACAGAACTTGCAGGTAATTCTGCACGATACTTGTCAGAGTTAGGATCTGTGATAGTGAGAGAAATTTCTTATTTCATTAAAGTGTCAAACCTTTTTGAAGAGACATTTTAAAGCAATTGGACGCCTCAAAATCTCCAAGGCTGTAGGTCTTGAGTTAGGGTCTTTATTCAACATGTCAGCCAAGAGTTCACGTAACTCTGATGAGTACTTGTTGTTTGAGAGACTTGGTTTAGAAACAGACACAATCTTGGGGATGAGATTGACTGTGGTCTCTGCAGAGAACTGAAGAAGAATTATTGTTAGAAAAGACTATAATCAAATACTATAGATGATGAAATAACAATGAAAGTAACGTGACTGCAATTGCTTGGCAAGAAATACAATCATTTGTGATGACATGCACATCTCTTGGCAACTCACCGCTGGCTGCTGAGTACAGAGCTCATAGAGTATACATCCCACTGACCAAATGTCACTACAAATGAAGAAAGTATTATTATTATTACAGAACAATTAAGAAACAATTAATAAAATGTACTACTGAGAAATCTATAGTGAAGCAACATGTTAAGATTTAGTTTGCTTTGAGCAGCACAGACCATATATATATAGATATACATACTGTATGTTCTACTCTGGTATGAAGCTTTATACCTTTTAGCTCCATACGTTGCCTGTGTGAAGACCTCTGGTGCCAGATAGTTAATTGCTCCACTGTCCTCAGTATTCACAGTAGTTTTGCTGTATAAAGAACAAATAAAGCATGTATTCATCCATGTATTGTATTGTATGCATACTTTATATGTTTATATTTGTAACTGAAATAGGAGTATACAGTACTTTCCCTGGAATTCCTGAAATACATCCAATTGCAGTGTTCCAAATTTGGTGAAGAATATGTTCTGAAAAAGAAGTAAAGTTAAAACTGTAACTTTCTCCAAAATTGCGTATAGCTTTTAATTTACAATTGTACAGAACAAAGGTGGTGGTGGAAACTGATTACTGTCTCTAAGCACCGTGTATGTTTTTATACGTGCAGAGTTCACCTTTGATCGCACCCAAAACACAAAAAAAAGACATGCAGAGGTCACTTGATGCTGTGTAATATTTGAAGCAGCACATAAAAACAATAACTTTAGAAAGTCCTGAGTAACAAATTTAATATCTAACCAGGATTTTAATTTTGACATACAGTAAGGCTTCCATTTGCTTAACTCCTTATGTAGTCTCCCAACCAGGCTATACTTGTTTTGCAGGTTCTGTAAGTTGTCAACCACAAAGTCATCGAACCAAAAGCTTTAAAACAACAAATTACTGGCATGTACATTTACAAACAGATGATGATCACAAATGTGTGACAGTTGGCACCCTGCCCAGGTCATCACACAAAACAATGAAATACTATTTATGTTAGAATTACATTTTATTTATTGGATTACTTGCTGATTAATTAATACTACACATTTTTTTATTGTTTTGATGTAAAATAATTGATGTCTACATTCTGTGAGAACACACTAATCTTTTATTAAGAATGAATATGTGCTGTACCTCTGGCTTCAGATCTTTGTGAAGAAATCCTTTTTCATGAATGGCTCTCAGCGCCATACAGATTTCAACAATCCAGCTCAGAATCTAGAAAAGAAACAATGATACTTCCAGAATAGTAATATGCTGGTGTACATACTAGCGTTTAGTTTTAGAGAAATTAAGCTGTACTGTTTAGTTGCACATAGAGACACAGAGATGTACTTTTTAATGACTTTTAACCTGTATTCATGCAGAGTTTGGATGCCTTTATTTTCAGTTGTTCAGGACAAAAGTATAAAAAATGTAATACATTGATGCATTGATACACAGATTATTATTTGAAATCCTTGAAAACCTTTGCATGAGTACCTCAGACTCAGGTAGACGGTTCTTTCCGATCTTTTCTGCAAGGCTTCGTCCCTGACAGTACTCCGTCACCACGTAGTAAGTAATGTGACATCCATCTTCATGACCAAAGGAAAAGACAGTCAGTTGTTATCTTCAAAGTCATCTGCAGCTTTCAATCACATCGAATCTCTAAATCAGCTTGTAAGTGGACCTTGAGTTTAGATTATTTTATCATTCTACTATTTCCAACTTTGAAGCTAAAAACATGAATGAATTCATGCCGGCTCACTTTTTGTGTAAGCTGTATCACAAAATCTGAGTGTATTTTAAATGAAATAGTATTTACTTATTGAAACAGAGCTGCAGATTGGCTCTTGTCAATGCAGCAAACAGACTTGTGATGTGTGTTGACTGTCAAACATATCACATCTAAAATAATTCTTTTCAAAACTTAAAATCATTGACCTAATACTACTTTCAGTGTCATAATGTTTTTACATGCATCCAGTATTTTGGCAAACCATATTATATTTTGCGATAATTTCAGAAAACTGACAGATTTTTGAAGACTTACCTTCGAAAGAATTTTTGACGCTCATGACATGAGGATGACTTGTTGTCTTGAAGCTTTCAATCTCTGAGATTAATGCTTTATTTGTGGAAATCTGTTAAAAATATCACTGTATATGAATGCTCTGATCCAAATTTAGATCAGCCTTGCACTCCCTCCACTAACAGCATGCAACAATTGAATATCAGATGCTGTCTAATGAGGAAGAAACTTCAGTCTTCTGCTATTAAATGATTTTTCTTTTCACAGATATTTATTCTAGAGTTACTCTGTTATGTTTTCTATATAAAAAAGACATCAAGAAATTAATAAGAAATCTTGATTCATTTCACTCAGTCACATCAGTGAGTAACTTATTGAAAAAGCCGCCAATCATCCAGTGCAGCTTGGTTTTCAAGCTGCTTTAGTAGTTAGTCAGACAAGGGGTAACCTGAATAATTGAATAATTTTTCATTTATTTTGAAAATGTGCTAATTGGAAGAATTTGGTGTTTTTGAGAATGGGTGAACTTGGTCACACCAATGTTTAATGTGAACTAAACAGAAATGAGCTCAGCACTTACCTTGACCGTTCTTACGGAAAACCTGTCACCACCCTTTGAGGCTATAACTCCATTTTTTATTTCCTTTTCAATTTTGTAGCCTTCTCTCTGAAGGGTGCTCTGTTCTTGTCCCATCTTTGTTGTCACCTACAAAAAAGAACACACTCAAATATAGAACAGTCATTCCTTGGAGGACTATGTTAATGTGTACATGGCAATATTTTCAAATGTGTGACCTGAAATGTTTTGCTCATTATTTAGAAATCTAAAATAATGTGATCATTTATATGTTCACCACTTTGGAAAACAATAGCTTACTTCAAGAACCACTAATTGTTTTTGGCATAATCATTTTGTCTAAACAGTTGTGATCACTGTATACTTCTGTGGTAGAAGCTAATCAGATGATACAATTACTGTAAAACAGAAAATGTATCCAATGATGGAATTACATATACATATTCTCTGAAAATTACATTAAAGCAAAGTTCAAAGAAAAAACTCACATTTGCTTTTGCTCTTTGTTGGAGTCCGGGCTTGCTAAGACACGTTGAGAAGGTGGAAGAACAGCAAAGTCTCAATAGATGTTACTCAGGGCAGAGACACAATTTCTCAGCAACACAATGACACAGACACAAGAAAGACACAGGTATAAACGCCTGTGCTCCTAATGGAGTCCATCCCACCTGGACAAAAACAACCAATCAGAGCCAAGTTAGGTGATTGTTGAGTTTCATTCCCAGGTTGTTAAATACTAATGCTTTGGCATTTGCATATATGAGTTTTTAAGTTTCACACTGCTGCTTTAACAACAGAATACAAAATAAACTTGTAGTTTTTTGTTTGTTTGTTTTTTAAGAAAGAAGCTGTTTTTGGCATAATCGTTTTGTCTGAACAGTTGTGATCTCCTATTATACCATTTATGTAAAACAGAAAATGCATCCAGTAATACAATTACATATAGAGTACCAATCAAAAGTTTGGACACACTTGGTATTCTCTCGGTCAAATTTATGAGGGAGTCACCATGAATGGATTTCCAATGGTCTTAAAGGCTTTCCCAGAGGTGCTAAGTACTTGTTGGCTGCTTTTCCTTTACTCTGCTGTCCAACTCATCCCAAACAATCTTGATTGGGTTTAGAGTGGGTGACTTTGGAGACCAGATCATCTCACGCAGCACTCCATCACTGTCTTTCTGGGTCAAATAGGTCTTAGATCACCAGCAAAGCACCAACACAGCATCACACCTCCTACTCGCTGCTTCACTGTGGGAACCACACATGCAGATATCATGCATTCACCTTCTCTGTCTCACAAAGATATTGCAGGTGGAACCAAAAATATCAGCTTTGGCTCTTCAGACCAAAGTACAGATTTCCACTGGTCTAATGTCAATTTCTTGTGTTTCCTGGCTCAAGGAGTTCTCTTCCTCTTCTTGTTGTTGGTCTTCCTCAGTAGTGGTTTTCCTTTCCTGGGCCAGTCCTCAGTTTGATGAGCCAGTTTCATCACAAAAGTTGGCAACTTTGAAGAATCTAAAATATAAAACATATTCTGGTTTGTATAACACTTTTTTGTTTACTACATAATTCCATGTGTGTATTTCATAGTTTTGTTGTCTTCAATATTAATCTACAATGTAGAAAGTAAAAAAAAAACAACAAAGATAGTAGATAATTGAATCGGAAGGTGTGTCAAAACCTTTGACTGAGTGCTGTACATATTCTCTGAAAATTACATTTACATGATACTCTTGCCTTTGCTTTCTTCTGAGTCTAGACTTAAGTCACACTGAAAAGCTGGAAAAACAGCCAACATCTATTGTGATGGCTGTTTTTTTTGGCTGCATGAACAATGCTCAGCAGGTGTGTACATTTTAACATAGTTACCCAGGGCAGATTCTGATAAACAATTGCTCCTTATCAGCAACACAATGACACAGACACAACAAAGACATGGGAGTATACACTTTCGTGCTCCTAATGGCATTTGCAAGAAATCAATTTACCTAAACGAAAACAACCAAACAAAGCCAAGTTCGTAGATTATTGTCATATCATCAAATACTGGACCCAATGCTTTGGGACCTGCAAATATGACAAAAAAGTTATTGGTTTTTTTATATTAAAGTTACATACTGCTGCTTTAACAACTAATTTCAATGAGACTTGTAGTAATAATCCCAATAAGACTGATCCAACTATTCATCCTTCTCTCTGAAGAGCTTGTATCTAATGTTGAGTTTTAGAGATCACAGTTAGGAGATAATCAAATTATGAGTTAGATTATTTATATGTTCACAGCTTTGGAAAAACATATTTGTTGTGGAGAAATTGCTGAAAAACAATGGCACCAGGTCAGGAGGGAAGAAAGTGTTCAGGAGCCTCTGATGTCTTATGCTGTAATATCAATTTAAGCTTGGCCAAGGAGAATTAAAAACATCCACATATACAATCAGGTATGCATATGAGTGCATGTGCATATGCATAGGCATATAACTTTAAACCCCTACAGATGACACCACAAATACTATACACCCAAAAATAGTCAAAGGGAATGTATTTCCCAAGTTAGTTTTCACCTTCAGCACATTCTAGTCTGGAGCCACTGTTGTCTGTTTATCTTAATGGAACATCAATGGTTATCTAGCTATAATGACTAGGAAGCCCACATTCAGTTCATTCAGAACCGGCAACACTGATTGTTTTTGGTATAATCAATTTGTCTAAACAGTTATAATTTCCCGTTATATACTCTCATGTTTTGTGATTTGCTTTGTTTGTTTGTTTGTTTTTTTCAAGAAAGAAGCTAATCAAATTATATCATTACCGTAAAACAGAAAATGTATCCAGTAATTGAAATTACATATACATTACCAGTCAAATTTTGCACACACCTCTCATTCAATGGTTTTTCTTTATTTTTTTTATTATTCTTTACATTGTAAATTAATATTGAAGACATCAAGACTATAAAATAACACATATGGAATTATGTAGTAAACAAAAAAGTGTTCAAATCTGAATATGTTTTATATTCTTCAAAGTTGGTTTTCCAGTCTTGAAGGATTCGCAGAGGTGCTAAGCAATTGTTGGCTGCTTTTTCTTTTCTCTGCAGTCCAACTCATCCCAAACCATCTCGATTGGTTTTTAGATTGGGTGACTTTGGAGACCAGGTCATCTCACGCAGCACTTACATTACAAAAATTACATTAAAGCATGTTTAATGTAAAAACTCATTCTTGCTTTTGCTTTCTGTTTGAGTCTGGACTTGTTAAGTCACACTGAGAAGCTGGAAAAAACAGCCAAATCACAATAGATGTTGGCTGATAAAGCATGAACAATGCTCAGCAGGTGTCTACATTTTAACATAGTTACCCAGGACAGAGGCTGATAAACAATTGCTCCTTATCAGCAACACATGAGACAACAAAGACATGGGAGTATACACTTTTGTGCTCCATTTGCATTCGGATTTTTTGAATTTGCAAGAAATCACACGACCTGAACGAAAACAACCAAACAGAGCCAAGTTAGTAGATTGTTGATTAGACTGAGTTTCATTCCCAGGTCGTCAGGTTATTTTTCTAAAAGTTACATACTGCTGCTTTAACAACCAATTACAATGAGACTTTTAGTAATAATCCCAATAAGATTGATCCAACTATTCATCCTTCTCTCTGAAGAGCTTGTACCTAATGCTAAGTTTTAGAGATCACAGTTGGGATCTCCCGCTGTACACGTGTTTTTTTTATAAGAAAGGAGCTAATCAAATTATGAGTTAGATCATTCATATGTTCACAACTCTGGAAAACCATTTTGAGCTTCAAGAACCAGTAAAATTTTTTGTATAATCAGAATCAGAATCACTTTTATTTGCCAGGCATGTCTACACACGAGGAATTTGACTCCAGTTACACTTTGCTCTCGTAGTACAAAGATATATAGACACAGGTACAGTTAAAAAACAAAACAGAGGACTTGACAGGTAAACGTAGACATAAACATAAACAAGAACAAAAGCTATGTACATATAAAAAAGGTAAATCTATATATATACTATATTGCCAAAAGTATTCGCTCACCTGCCTTGACTCGCAAATGAACTTAAGTGACATTCTTAATCCACAGGGGTTTAATATGACATTGGTCCACCCTTTGTAGCTATAACAGCTTCAACTCTTCTGGGAAGGCTGTCCACAAGGTTTAGGAGGGTGTTTTGGCAATATAGTGTATGTATGTATGTATAGACAAGGATAAAACTTTTTTTTACACTGAATAGGAATGGAAATGTGCAATGAAATGGTGCAATGAAGCATAGTGCAGGGATGAAATAATAAATATAGACTGTACAGTAGGTTGACTTGACTTCTAGATATGAGGTCCATATTGCGTATATACAGTATGCAGAGTATGAGTGTAGTGATGATGATAATCAATTTGTCTAAACAGTTCTGTGTTCTCAGTGATCTCCCGTTATATATATATTGTATACACTTATGTGTGTGTGTGTGGGTGTGTGTGTGTGTGTTTAAAGAAAGAAAGTAATCAGATACCATTACTGTAAAACATAATGTATCCAATAATACAATTAAATATACATATTCTCTGAAAATTACATTAGAGCAAGGTTCAATGTAAAAACTCACTCTTGCTTTTACTTTCTGTTTGAGTCTGGACTTGACACATTAAGAAGCCAGATCACAACAGATGTTGGCTGATAAAGCATGAACATTGATGTGCACATTTTAACATAGCTTCTCAGGGCAGAGGCTGACGAACAATTGTTTCTTATCAGTCACACAATGACACAGACACATCAAAGACACAAATCCACTGCACCTGAACGAAAACATCAAAGCTGGGAAAGTTTGTTGACTGTTGCTTCTCAGATACCGATGCTCTGGGACGTGCAAATATGACAAAAACTTATTTATAGAAAAGTTACACACTACTGCTTTAACAACAGATTACAATGTGACCAATTATTCATCCTTCTCTCTGAAGGTCGTATCCAGTACTGGCTTTCAGAGAGAGATAGAGCCTTGATACCAAATAAAAAGGCTTGTGTACTTACCTACTTTTATTTCTCTTGACTAATATTGATAGGTCACTTTCTTCTGTTGTCATGCAGTCCAGATTGTTGAGAAATAGTTTGTAAGCTTTATGCAATTTATGACCAAATATGATCTGTATGTCAAACTTTGTGCATAACAAACTATTGGGGGAACTATTGAAAGTGCAGAAGACAACGCAAGATAATGTTAGATTTGCCATACTTCTTATTATTCTTCTTTTGTATTTTTTTATTTTATTTTATTTATTTATTTATTTTTGGCTATTCCTCCTGTAGTTTTGGTCGCATACAAAAAAATATATCAAAACATGCAGCTCGGCCAGGAATGTTGTGCTGTGACTTTTCAGAAGAAAAAAAAGTTTTAAAAAAATGAGTTTCTTTATTTTCTGTGTAAACGTAAAATCATTGAACTTCACCTGATCATCATGTTAGAATCTTTCTATAAACTGGTTATGGCTCCATCTCCTGGCACACTAGCCACAGGATTTATCCTCAACCAGCTAGCTTGCCAAATCCAAAATGTTCAACAATTTAAATCATCTTCCATCACAGCATCTACCTGCTGCATTTATCTGCAGAATGCATTTTTACATTTTGCTGATTGTACTTCTGTACTTTTACTTTTTGAATATGAAGACTTTTGGAGTATTTTAGATTGTTGTTCTGGTACTAATTAAAGCCACTGAAAAAACAAATCCAGAACTGCCTTCTAACTATGTAATTTATGGTCTTATGTATATGATAGTACATTTCTATAAAGTATTAGGAATTAGCTTTAAACCATTTAAGTTTTTGTAAACTTTATGATATTGGGTTTGAAATTAGACATTTATTATGCAGTTAATTCTGTGAACCAATCATAAAGCACAAAACAAAACCTCTCTGTTCACTCAGTCTGTCTCTGTCATGCAGAAAAGACCTACGCCATACTTTCTGTGTCACTCCAAAGTGAGTTCAGGCCTCAGCCTGGCCACCTGTATGAAAACTGTCTGAATCTGCCCACTCCACTGAGATGACGGTCTGACATCAGGAAATCATCTCAGGGTTAACCACCTTCCTGATACAATAATGTCTGAAACAACACAAATCATTACATTTAAATAAAATAACAAGTGCACTGGTGACCATTTTTGTAAATGTTCGTGGTACCTCACCTTTGTGCATGTGTTCCATACACAAAGGTTCAGTCTTTGCTGCCGTGGCTCGGGGTTCGAATCCAACCTGTTGCCCCATGCTGCATGTCATACTGCCCTCTCTCTCTCTCTCTCCCGACTTTCCTGTCATTCTTAAGGGACGGCTGCAGGCCACAGCAGTTTGTAATAAACTAAAACGTGTCAAAACATTGTTGTTATTGTAGCTTTTGACTTCAAAAAGGTGTCTTGAGTAAAATAATTTCATCAATGACACTATGGGACAACAAAAAGTCTCCACTCAAACCTTTTTTTAACCATTTTTAATCAGTTCAACATCATTCATTTTCTGCAATTACATGGTATATACACAAATAACTTTGTTGCATCACAATGGCTTATTTTTATTTAGTTTTTTTCTCAAAATTATCTTATTTTTCAAAATAGAGTTTTACTAATTCATAACTACAGAATACATAAAGCTGCATTTAACATAACCGATGTAATTAATAACTTTATACATGAGACAGAGACGAGAGCCAAAGCTCAGTACACGAGGGATTAGAAATGACAGCAGGCTTTTAAGCCGATGACTGCAGTGGTTCAGTGGTAAAGTGTTTCTGATACAAGGAAAACAAAAAATGAAACAAAAAACACAAAAGAAACGATATCTCAGGTTGTTACTTCTATAAAATATGAATACGGCATGGTAGCTACAACTGCACAAAAAGCTGTTGTTGAGGTGTTAGTGCTTCGTCATCAATATAAACGTCTCAACTGAGCAAAAATGAACACACTTCTACAAGTTATTGGCCCGATGTTAGATGCACATTCTTAAGAAACCAGCTCAAGTTTAGCGCCAAAGCCAAACCAGCCATACAGTACATGGACACACACACACACACACACACACACACACACACACACACACACACACACACACACACACACACACACACACAAACACAAACACACACACACACACACACACGCCGTGATCTGTAAAAACCTCTTTACCTACGCTCGAATGCCTTGAAACGTATCATGGTTGTCACCTCATCCAAAAATGTAAACAGAAGTAAAATGATGGCAAATTATTCAGGTCTGTCTCAGGTAAAACACACAGTAGGAGTGCTGGCAGAGAAACGAGGAATTCAAAAGACGTCTGAGACGACGACCAAACTCAAGTACTCGTGACAAAACAGCTAAATGCTTCAAAATAAGACTCAAAATATAGCAAAGAACCAGTGCGAACTGACAGCATCTTTAAGCTATTATAAGCAATTAGTTCACTACCTTGTCATAATATATATACACAGAAGGAAAAAAAAAACGTTATATCAAACCTTTATCACCAAGGAAAACTTTAAAGCAAGCAGTAAATATGCTGTTATTTATCATTTATTTACAACACATAAGCTATTTTTAAACAGGTGAAAGCAAATAATAATGCTGTAGAGTTGTTAGTTATTGGACCACACAGGGACTCTGTGTGGGTGACGATTTAAACATGCATTGTTTCAGTGCTCCCTCTAAGCCTTGAAGAGTGAAATGAGACCACGACACTCAGCAGATAGAAAGACAGACCAGCTCACTTCCTGTCACTTCAGCTTCCACGTCGGGAACCTTTGACTCTCAGGTATGTTTGTGAGTTTTAAAGGATGACTCCCCCCCCCCCCCCCCGAAATGAAACTTCCAACTCTGAATTAGGCTTCAAGAATTCACAGGAACTGTTTTCCTCACGCGTGTCCCCTGTGAGGGCGCTCATATTTAACCCGATACCAGTACTTTGGACTCAGTTTGACTGTAGGCCTTCATGCTGTAACACTACCTGCAGCAGTTCAACCTAGAGCTGCAGGTGAACAGAGTTTGGCCGGTGCAGATATAGCCCTGTAGAATACGGATTTACGTGTAGACAGAAGGGTGAAATCTACGACCAAATTAGCTAAAACACTGCCAACTTCCAGAGAATACTTCCGGCTGTATAACTTAAATTTTCCACAGAGCAGCATCTGCATGATGTGACCAAACCTGGCCACTCTCGCCTGATCTGTCCTTCTGCCAGCGGTGGCTGTATTAGTAGAAGTGGATACGTGCTGTTACAGCATCTAAACAATCCTCATGTTAACTATATTAAGCTGAGATAACTGAGTGTTTGAGTGTATCTGCAAGACTCTAGATTCATTAGCACTGGCTAGAAGCAGGCTAGACTGAGGTTTGTATCTCACCAAAGCATTAGCAGTATTATTGCTGTAGCGGTTTTAGCACTAACGGTACTACCCTAGTTTTAGCAAGCAATATGACAAGCTATGTTTGAGGCTACTACAAGCAATCAGACACTAGTCTTTAAAAAATGAGTGTATTAGCCTATTCAAAGCGAACGCATGCAGTGATCTGGACTAGCGTGGTCTATAAGCTCTATGCTAATGGCCGAGTGGTGAGAGAGCAGGCGTAGAGGGAGCACTGAGTGATTCACTGGTGTCACATCAGTATGTCCAGGTCGTCGTTGTGGTCGTCCTCCTCCGTCACTCGCAGCGACAGCACCTCCTCGTTCAGAAACAGTCCACTCAGTCGCTCCTTGCGGGCCTGTCGCTGCTCTTTCAGCTGCCGCTTCCGGAGGGCTTTCTGCTGAAGCTTGCGCTGCTTGGAACGTTTCTGGAAGACAGCGTGACAAAAGAGGGAGAGCGGGAAGGGTTAGAGGTGACACCTGGATGAGGAGCAAGGTGTTGAGCTGGTTGAGTTGTGATACTTGTCTGGCACAGTAATAACATCTTTCTTACTTTAGAGTCTCGTATACGTTCTGCAGCACTGGAAAGGTTGCCATCACTGTGAGCTCTGCTGATGTTGGCAACACTGCTTCCACTACAGGCTGATGCTGTGCCACCTGGAACAAATACAAACAGTATTACAACCAGGAAAACAATAATAATAATATATTTCTGTCACTGTTCCCTCTCGCTGTTAACCAACCAGGTAGCATCTTACCTGCTATGGAGTTGGAGGCTGTGGAGCCGGTGGAGGAGCTGGCTGAGCTGACCATACTGGCGTTGCTGCTGCTGGCTCCACTGACGCCTCCGGTGCTGGCGCTGCTGTGGCTGCTCCTCTTCCAGCCCTCTCTGGTGCTGCTGGCACGCTGCCTGGGGCTGTGCTCTCTGATGTAGTTACGCACCTGATGACATCATACAGGTGAAAAAATAAATAAAAAATTACTTTTCTCATGCTGCGTAACTCTGGGTTTGCTTTAGTATTAGCTTAGCACACAGCAATGACGAACGGCTGAATCAAAAAGCCAGAGGCAGGGTGCAAATTTCCTCTCCACTGGCCAAATGGCTCGTGAATGTTTACATTTTACAGAGTTCCCACTCTCTCTGCATGTGCCACCATATGACGACTTGAGGGTGTGTTTACAACGTTTCCACAACATAACCAAGAGCAACATAACTTCTCCATTTCAGATGACAATGAGCTCTGATGTTTCATTCTCAGCTAAAGGAAAATATGAGAATGTTAAAGTGACTTTTCAAGACATTCCAAGATATTTAACTTTCTCTCTTTTCCCATGTGTTTTTCCATGACTGGATGACAGCTTTCCAGGTTTTCCAGGAAGTGTAGGAACTGTTTTAGCGGCCACTTAATAGATCACTGTTGCTTTTTTTGGCTGATGTGTGAAGCAAATCTATCAGCCCTGTGAATATTTTACCAGCATTTGGCTGGTGGCTCTGAACTTTGTGCTCTGCACCTACCCATTCCGCCAAAAGATGGATACACAGTAATATTAGACAATAAACGATCTGATGATATAATCACAACAGATTTTACAGAATGTCTTTAAGTGACCAAAATGCATTTATATTTATACTCATTAAATAAACTCTGAAAGCACAGAGAGTAACCAAACTTCCACGTACAACGACAACTCTGTATTGATCTAATGACAGGCTGCGTACACTTTGGTATCGGTACGAGCTAATGTGTGAAAGAAAACAGCCTGTTCACTGGCCTAGCAGACTTTCATTGTTGAAGCGGTGTGTTTCAGAGTTACTACTCACCTGTTTGAGTTTCTCATCGGTCAGACAGTTGAGCTCGATGATAAACTCACTGTCGGTGGGAGAGATCTGAGCGCAGGGGTCGATGATCTTGATGATGTCCAGCTGCTCCCTCAGGCCCATCTCTGTGCTGACCTTCCGACTTAAGTACTCAATGTACTCCACCTGGAAGTAGAAACGCAGACATGTAGTGTTTTTAGTTTTGGACCTTCTTTCCTGCCTTCACTGAAGAATAAAAGGTGTATAAGAAGAGTTTCACTGAGTGTGATGGGGTGTTTTCGACGGCTGGTTTGGAAACTGTGTGTTGGCTTTATTTACTTGCTCATCGTTGGTCATGGCGCTCCATGGTAGCTCGTCCAGGTTGCGATGAGGGTGGGGCTTAGGCTTCCTCTTGGAGAAGAGACAGGGTGAACTTGGCACGCTCGGGATGATGTCAGAGAGGACATCGCTGCCGCTGGCAATGTCACTTCCTGGCAACTGGGAGGACGGCAGTGCGACAGAGAAAGAGAAGCAGGAGGACAAATTATTATATATCACTGTAACATCCACATCCTCTGTGCGTGCAACTACCAAAGATATTAATAGATTTTTAATGTAGTGTGAAGATCTAAAGGTGAACATTTGAGTGAGAAACTGAAGTTTAACATTTTAAAGGTAGAATATTTGTCACTTTTTCGAAATCTCCACTGTTATGATAAGTAAGGACCACCACACAGCCCTTTCAAAATTAAAGCTTGTTGTGTAGTTACTCCTGTTATTTATGTCTTCCAAAACATAAGTGACAACCACCAGGAGAAAATGCCAGAATATGAAGTTTCATTAAAACAAAAATAAGACTGCGTGCCAAATAAATCAACAGCACAAGAGGTCAAATTGCCTCGGCGCAGTGCTCACTCCACATAACACGCCGCGGCTGCTTTACATCACAGGAAACTTCATGGAGAGCAAGAGGGCAAAACAGCATCACTAGTCTGTTTTAAATAAATAAAATATTCTCTGGTCTAGCTCAGCTAAAAAACAGATAAGCATGTTGGTGTGTTGTTCACCATGGAGCCTGTTTGTAACCAGTACCAAAGCAAAATGGAGTAAAGACTCTGAACTGAAACGAGCGCACATAAACGAGATAAATAAAATATTTTGTTTCATAATGTAGCATCATCAGGGGGAAAGTCTCCCCAGGACAAATCAATAGGGAGTTTTCAGGGTACCTGAGAATGTTGCTGGGACTAGGTTCTCATTAAAGCACCTAAAGTTAAGTAGCCAGCCAGACAATAAACCAACCTGCCACTCAAACTCGCTGTCGGACCAGTCCCAATAGGTGCTGATGGAGGAGGAGACATCGCTGCAAACACTGCCCTCTGGAAACAGGTCCAGAGATGTTAGTTCCTGATCATCCAGGAGGGAGTAACAGTCGTCCTGATCCCCCACAGACACGGAGGAGAAGAGCTCCTCGCTGCACTCTGAGCTGGCGACGCTTGTCCCACAGGAAGTTAGGTTCCACCTGGGGGTGAACAACAAACGTCAAAGTATATCCTGTGATAATTTCTGGAAATTGTTCAGATCATTTTGAAAAAACAAGATAAGGATGTACAATTCAACCTTTCTCTGCCAACAAAGTTAGGGTACATTCAGACAGGATCTGAGTGTGGTGCAAAAACACGTGTTTTTCCATTCATTTGAGTGGCGGTAGTGCGTTTTGGCTGGAGCAACCTGGATCCTATCTGAACGTTCCCTTAACCTTAAAAGGGGATTTACGAAAATACAGATGCAGAAGTCAGCGAAGACAAACCTAGCCTTCAAATTTAGAGAATAAACCTCTGCTATCTCGCATTTTCTAATGGCAGTCTACAAATTTTAAGTTACACGTGACAGTATAAGCATTGTGCACATTTTCAGGCTGTACACAAGTGACAAGAGATTTGGAGTTTCTGCTTTATGTGCGAGCCTGCAGTTATTTAGACAATGTGAACATACAACAACTGTCAACCAGGACAGCAGCTTGATAAGCACGTTAACATTTGACAATGACAATGTGGGGAATGCCACCGACAGCTGCAATGACACATCCCACAACAGTTGGCATAGATACTCTATCGCCATACAACCGCAGAAAATACATCAGATCAGTTTATCTCAGAGAGAAGTAACACACACGCGTAAACACGCGCACTCTCTACTTGCCTGTTACTGTGGAAGCGGTGCAGAGGATCCGTCCTGTGACAAGATGAGAGCTGACAGCCAAAGTCACTGACGTCCAGGGTTCCCACATCGCTGAGGTTGGCTCTTTGGGAGAGGAGAGGGAAAGGCTCCTCCGGGGCCAAAAACTTCTCATACAGAGATTCAGACATGGCCAACTGTACCTGACAAAGGAAGACAAACATAACATCAATCAATACAGCTACAGACTCAAAAAGTAGTCCATATGGTACTTATCTTTCATTTAATAGGCTTTGTTTGTATACAAAGTGTAAGAAAATGTGCAGATTAATGCAGCTAGATGATGTCATACTGTACCCTGTGCACCCCACAAGGTACAGTATGACATCATCTAGTATGACATCATCTAATTTCACATTTAGAAATGTAGAAAGTTTAACGTTTTGTCGTGTAACTCCAGCAGCATGGCACCATTACAGATATAAAAAAAAAAAAGCTTAGATGACTTTATGTAGTTCACTTTGAACTTTAATATTGTTGTGCAATAACCTGTGCATAATGTATTTATTTATCCTCAATGTTTACATTTAGTCTGTTGTACATAGATACGTATATACTGTCATATCCACCTACCTCATGTACACCGTTTGTAGAAACCACATTTATTCCATCATCAGTCCTTTACCCAGTTCACAAATGTCTATAGATACACATGTCCATATATATCTTATTTTATATATTTTTTTATGTTTATGTTTATATGTTATGTTTTTGCGTCTACCTGTCATGTCCCTTGTCTTTTTAAACTGTACTTATGTCTATGTACACACACCTGGCAAATAAAGTGATTCTGATTGCTTACACACAGTCTGTACGACTCTTTTTTTAGAAACACAAACAGTCTCAAGACAAAGCAAACTTTCCTTCATCCAAACGCCAGTTAGCAGTAACGTTAACATTACTTAAGCTTATTTAAACTGGGCTGGAGACACAGCTACACTCTGACAATGTTTTATTTCACCCACAAACGACGTTAACTGTTGACATTAAGTGTCACCCACTCACGTAGCTAACTGTTGTTTTTCTTTGATAAGATAGTGAAATGCTCACATTAGTAAAAACAAGACAAACTAACAGCAGGTAAGCAGTTTAAATACACTTTATATCACGTTATCGTCCTTGATAACAGCCTGTGGCTGGAAAAACAACACGAGCTAACGTCGTTACCGTTAGCTGGTTGCTAATGCTACAAACGTCCACGTAGCATTTACAAAGCCACAAAACAACTCCTAACTGGCTTTTACCGTACAATAACAAACCCGAACTAGTTATAAACCCGGCGAAGATGTAGTTAAGTAGCTATCTGCGTTATTACACCAACCTTTTGTCGTTCAAAAAACGATCATTTCTGCCACCTCCATTTGCAAAATCCTTTCTTTTTTCTGCCGTTGATCTGCGGTGTCATCGCGCGAGATTCTAGTGATGTGTCGGTCGTGAACGAGCCGGTTCAAAAAGCCGGCTCTTTTTTTAAGTGTACGGTGGGGAGCCGGCTCCGATACGCGAGCATGTTGAGTGATAGTAGAAAAAAAGAAGTATTTAAGCATTTATTTGGACCCATTTTTCAAAAATTTTGAAATCACAAAGGCAGAATGCAGAATTTTGCAAAGCCAAGCTGTCGTATTGAGCAGGATCCACAAACAACCTTCACAGACACATGAGAACTGTGCATTCAACAGTCCTTTTTTTAAAAAAAGTCTATGCTTTTTATAGTTTTTAAAGGTGTGTGAAAATAGTCAATTATTATGACAATATTTGGCGGACCCCAGCAGTACTTCTGCAGACCCCTGCGTTAGTGCATTCATTGGGTGGTTTCAGAGAGTTACAAGGGTCTGTAAACACAATGAAAACAATTGGCTACAGCAATTTATTGATATTAGAAAATGTATTTTTTGAATACTTCAGTACAAAGGATGTATTGAATATATACATGATATATGTGTACACATACAAATCGTAAGTCAAATCAGCGCTAAATTTGGCTGAATTATGAAAGGTATAAGTGGTAACCTATCATGCCTATATTTACTCAGATCTGTTTATTTTTGTATAATGCTGACCCATTTAATAAGTCTTTCACACGCACTATATAATAGGTTGTACTGTACTTTTTTTCTCTTCCTGCTATTGCTGCTACTACCAAACTGTATATATACATAAACATATATGTTAGTATATTCATCTCAACTTGTCCATGCTGCTAATACTGTATATATATTCTATAACATTTGTATACTGTATATATCCCATAGCATATTCATATTTATACCTGCACTATATTTATATATCCTGTTCATTTGTGCATACTCTGCACTTTACTACTCTGGTTTGATGCTAAATTGCATTTCGTTGTCTAAGTGTTACTTTGTGCAATGACAATAAAGTTTAATCTAATCTAATCTAATCTAATCTAACATGAAGAGCCGTTTTGGAGCCGAAAGAGCCGGCTCTTCTTGGTGAGCTGACTCAAATGATCTGACTCCCTAAAAAGAACCGAACTTCCCACCACCAGAGGGATTACGCGACCGAGGGAGACGAGCGTCACGTGACATGACGGCAAGGAAGTTGTGTGACATAAACAGAAAGATAGCTGAAAAGACAAGCGTCTGTGCTAAAATTAGTCGTTTTAGTATCTGTTTTATCGGCGCATACGGCGTATTAGTGCATGGTGAGACATGTCTGCAAGCCACGCAAGGGACTCCAGCTTTTTGGGAGGCAGGATACCTCCGGAGATCGAGTCAATGTCGAAAAATCTGAAGGATGTGGACCAAGAGATGTTCAGAAAAATACTCAAAGGTTGTTATACTGTTGCTGCCTCTCTGCAATCTAAAGATTTAAATGTTTGTGCTGACCAGTTCAGTTGTCTGTATGACTATTTAATGCATGGTGACGCGAGAAAATGTATTTAAACGTTCATTTAGCTCAATGAGTAATAAGAAATGGTGTCTGCAGGAGACTGGCGGCCTTCCTAACACCCCCCAGCTCTGATAGGATTCATCCTGTGACTCTGAACAAGCAGCAAAAGAAAGCCATTGTAAGTGAAGTGTGTGTCTGTGGATTGTTGTTTGTCCAGCTGTGGTCAGCGCCCTGGAGGGGAAGGACAGCAGAGAGGTGTTGAAGTCCATAGCAGAGAGCAGTCCCATCCCCCAGGAGAGGCTCGGTTACATCGTAGCTGGGATGTACAGGATCCTGTCTGAGGCCATCCGCATCCCCACATCGTCGCTTAAACAGGAGGTAAGCTGGTGTTTAACGCGGGGAATTATATATGGGAGCACACTGGCATCAAACACAAGATCAGTCTGTCAGTGAGTTTATGGCTAAATAGGCCTTTTCCACATATAAGTGACACTAGTTCTTCAGTATTCATCTCTTAATTGCACCTCATCACCATCATCAATCCACCGTCAAACTGTTACAGGACAACACAGGACGATATGCAAAACTGACATACATTCATTTAACATAGACACTGCAGAGACATGATATACAAAACAAACATAAATAAACATACCTCGCTGGCTGCACATGACCCCGAGGGAATGACTCCACTTGAACAAAATAATGTCTTCAAAAAAATCAAAACTCGGAAATACAAAGTCACTTAAACGGAGCAGAAACTTCTCCTGCTTGTATGGTTTGTCGGAGGAAAATTCCCACAATAATATGTGCCCCTGAACACCACGTAACATAAGTATATTCCAGTATGCCTCCATGGAACAAAACATCATTAATGTTATTGGCTTCACATGTCCTTTTCTTGCTATTACAACACACAAGAGGCATCTTAATTTCATAATGTACTATTTCTATGCAGGGATTGAGAAACGTGACATAATTTAATCTTAGAAATGTTATTATACTTAAAGCAAAGTAGGTGAAAGTAACAAAGTAGGTGAAAACACTTGTGTGTATTTAGGGCATCAAATGCTGATTGCGTTTAAAGATGCAAACTCATGTAGATGTATGTCTGTCATTTGTCTCTGTTTAGGCCTTCAAAGAAGATCTCAGAGAACTTAGGTAATCATTTTATCACTTCCTCAGTGTACTGATGCATTATCACTCCTGCTTATACACAACACAGTTTCCACCTCAAACGCTGACTCTGTTGTTTCTGTTATGTTTTTGTCACTTAGGATACCTGAAGACTTTATCACAGATTTCTCCAGTGTGGTTTTTGGCAATCGGTATGTTGAATTTAGAGCCTCTAAATGTGGATGTCTGTTTTTGTGTCTTCTCTTCCTTTGTGGATAAACAGTGAATCCTTTTCATATTGTCACCTAAACTTGTTTTGTCGGTGCCGTGGTTGGTTTTCATCACCACAGGACTGAGGTTACCTGTCCATGTCTCACCTCTCTCTCTGTATTTGCAGTCGTTCAGTTATAGAGGCAGCAACCTCCCAGAATGATCCTCACCTCCCCACAGTAGAAGACTTTAAATGGAGAGTGGATGTTGCAATTTCTACGAGGTAACACAAAGAAAAAGATGTGAGATTGCCGGACACGTTAAAGAAGTCTAATTATTGTATCGCTGTGTCTCCTCTGTGTCCACAGCTCTTTAGTCAGAGCCCTGCAGCCTTCTGTTCTGATGCAGATGAAACTATCAGACGGGAGCGTTCACCGGTTTGAGGTACTTAAACAATGAACTTATTTATGTCTGGACAGACAGTCTAACATTCTGCTCTGTGAAATATATGTACCCAAGTCTAATCCTTTTATTTTGACACCAGTTTTGAAGTCACATGGACCAATGTGCCTACATTCTTTAATAAATTGTCTCTAATTTCATTATCAGAATATTGCATAATAATCCCATTAATCTTCTGATAATTTATCGCTCTCCCTGCACTGTATTCGTGTGTATCCCAGTTTATCTTCAGCCTGTGGGTAGAAGGAAGTCGGTCATTAGACAGTGGGCTAATGTAGGTCTGTTTGAGTTGTTACGTAACAGAATTACAGTGGAATTATTGAGTAACATTTGTGAACTACAGCCATATAGTGTAACAGTTTCTCAGAACTTTTCTATCTCTTGGTAAATGAGTCTAAAAGAATAACAGTAGTGTCTTTGAATTGCATCAAATCTACTGCGTTCTTTCAGTTTGAACATCTGTGTGTCTTCTGTCTGTTTATACAAACCTGTCAGTTCAAATTACTGAAGATAAGACCCAGGCTTCAGTTCACAAAAAGGCAATTATAGGAAATGATTGGAATTATTGATGAATGATTCAGGAAGGATGAGCAGACAAAGTGAGAAACTCAAAAATGAAACAAATCCTCAATAGGTCAGTAAGGCGCTTCACTCAACAGGGGGCGCCACACTCCATACCTGCCCTGCTACTTACAGGATAGACGCTGTTTTCAAAGTAGGCTACTAATGTGGACAGAAGCAGGAGGGAGGGCTTCCACCACGGCCGTCGGTGCACCTAATGCGCCGGTTATGTAATCAGATTACAGCAGAATTGGAAGATTAGTTGCAACAACATCGGATGTGCAGACTCTATTGATGGACGTACCTTAACACCACCTGATATGTGCTCTCAGAATCTCTTCCGGAGGATGATTGAGGAGTATCTCCTCCTGTACTGTGACAAACAGGAGACACGACTCCACTTTTTTTTCTCCTTTTTAAGGGTGCGGTCAGTCATACTGCAGAAAGAGAGCTGAGTATCAGTCCCATCATGAAGGCCACTGATTGTTTTCGTGTTTTGCACCGAGCTACTTTGTTTCCACATTTATGTCAGTATTTGGTCAGTATGACTGACCCCACATTACTGAACAGATGTATCTGTTCTTGTTGCAAACAGATGACGCACAGTCAGCTTGAGCCTTTACCACAGGAATGAGAGGCACAGAAATTATAGTAGCTATAATTAAAAGCTCAAACATGTGTATTAGTTTAGAATACAGACCTTTAGGAGTGGCCCACCTTCACCCTGTAAGGGCTGTCAGAGGTCACACTCTGGCATTAATCTTTACGTGTGAAATTCAAGGTGTTTTAGACTTTTAAGACCTTTTCCAGTGACTATTTTTAAACATTATTGCACATGCAGGATGACAGGTATGTTGGAAAAATGAAATCATGGAAGGAAAGTTAGAAATTCCAGCACTGGAATAAAGTGCGAAGACAGAAATTCATATTTTGTTTGCACTTCTAACAATGGACTTTCTCAGACATTACTTTCAGACGTCACCATCTTGTTGCCATTGTATTTTATATGTCATCATAGTGATATTATGCCGTATCAACATTTTAACACCGCTGTAGCTATGCACTTGTTTTATATCTGTAATATTGTCACTAATTGGTTGTTTTTTGCGTTCAGGTGCCGGTGTCAAAATTCCAGGAGCTCCGTTACAACGTGGCTCTGATCCTCAAAGAGATGAACGATCTGGAGAAGAGAAGCATCCTCCAAATCCAAGATTGATAGACGTCGCAGGGCTGTTATCCAATCAAACTGTCCTCCATTCTTAGTTTTTGAGATATGTGAAATTTTGTAAATTGCACAAAACGCCACTCATTTTAATAATTTCAAATATGATGTGATGAAAGATGATAATAATCTGCCTGTCATGATGTTATGATTTGATGCTGTTGGTATCCAACATGCTTGACTGTTCACAGAGTACAAAATGATAAGAACAGTTTGCCTGGTTAACTGATATTATCATTTTTTCTGTGTCACAGCCAATGTCCAAAAGCAAATCTATAAGATCAGACTGTATTTCTCTTTTTCTTGCTGTGTTATAAACTGTACATATTAGCATTATTCAATTCACTGATTGTTTGGAGATTAGAGACGACTGCAAAGCCTCCTTTGTGCCAAAATACAAATGCAGTCAAGCGCGCACTCATAATTTACCTGCTTTATCTGCTGCCTTTGAGACTGAACATTTTGTTCAAGCGCTTCTGAAACATGACGATGTGCAAGTCAAAGAATGAACAAGGTTATCTTTTTTCTACTCATGTTTTTATACATGTAACTCAAACCAGTGACCGTACAAAAGATTGAACTGTTTGGGTTATAGCACTATTGTATAACATGTAACATGAAGTTTTTTCTGTCATTTTGTACGTGTTTTCCATAATAACATCAAGAATTTTTACCTCTTGAACCACATTTCTTTAATAAACTATGTCCATTCCTGTATTTGCAAAGATTAAATGATTTGTTCAGATTTTAACACTATCAGAAAGGCAACACTACAACAAACACACTATAGAAATGAGTCCATAACTACCATCATAGTCTCAACAGAGGTGACAAATAGCTGCCAAAAAAGACATATGAGGTCATTTCAGAAGCTCTGAAGCTAATCATACAGTGAAATAAGGCCTGTCTCTTTGATTCCTCCCCGAGTCAGCACATAAAACACTTCTTAACACTGGAACAATTGCACTGCAATCACCAGATTTCCCCATTTTAGATTTACTTAAGTCTAAATAATATAATCTGAATAGGATTATCAGTTTTTGGAAGTGCCTTAAAATAGAGCTTGAAAACAGCATTGCCAAGCTAGTGCCATGACAAGATGAATGGCAGTGTCGGCAAGGTCCATTCACCAACTTTAGGGTGGATTGACATAAAAATTGTGTGCGGATATTCATGGTCCACAGAGGATGAATCCTCGTGATTTTGGTGAAGGGCCATCATGATGTTGACAGTTGTGGTTTTGAGTGAAGATACGTTACTTTTCATATAGCTGAAAGGTCAAAATTGGAAGTAGCTGTTTGATGATAATAAAATACCTGCAAATCTAATGACCCCACTAAGATGCTAAACTAAGATATGGCTTTGTCTTGTGAATATGCTGGTTAGCAGTATGGATATGGTTAGCGTGCTGTTAGTCTTCACTTCATTGCACAACTGTGCCTAAATACGACCTGACAGAGCCGCTGGCATGTTGCTGTAGACTTTGTTCAAATCCCTCCCAATGTACTTATTCGTAAGTTTGCAGAACGTTTTGGGCCATCCGGCCTCCATCAGTGTGTCCGAGTGCAGAGATACAGTGAATAGAGATGTGTAAACTTAAGCACTGAATGACAAACCACCAGTTGATCGGTGTGCAGTGGCTACCCTACAAACTCAATTTAATGTTCCCCATTTTACTGAGTAAACTGTTATGAGGGAGTGATTTTGGGCACAGCCTTTGTCTTGTTGTGATGCTGCTGATATTGGTGTTGCTTCAGGTGTTCATCCTATTTAACAGTTTCCTGACTCAGGCCTCTCAGTTGGTCTCTGCAGTTCTGTTTTAGTTCAACTTACATGTCAAATACCTAGAAAATGTATTATTTTGGGGGGCACAAGCCATTAAATTAGGACAAAAGCAGGATGTAAACAAAAAGAAAATGTACGGGCACTTGGTAGCTCCCTTGGTAGAGCATGTGTCCTGCATATCAAGGCTAAAGTCCTAACTGCAGTGACCTCGGTTTGACTACAGTCCTTCCTGTCGATCTCTCCAGCTGTCGCTATACAATGAAGCTGAAAATGTTTAAAAATATCTTTAAAAGTAAATGTATGGCTTTTATTAGCATAAATCTGAATAGTTAGAAACACAGAAATTGTCTTTGTATAGATTTTTTTATGTGAAATCTGCAAACACTTTGATCTTTAATGATAACATCATTCACCACTATAATAAGGAAGTTTTGGCGACCTCCAATCCTCAGTAATCACGTCTAATGGTCAATAAGATAAAAGGCTTAATTTTACATAAAACATCTGTTCTTTATTTTAATAAGTTACTGATCTGCTGATCTGATCTGGTCTCGTTCGAATGAACACAGACTAACATAAATCACAGTTTTTACGACCATATAAAACTCATCTGTTCCAAAAGTGGTCACAATCTAGTTTCCATGGTCATACTTAGGCCTAAGGCACAGGCAAGTTCAAGTCTTATTAAAGACCTTTGTCACATAACCTTGATTCTGTCATGCAATGCTTTCGTTTGTGTTTCTTTATGCATTCTTTTCTAAAGGAATAGCCTAAAATATGAGGTTTCCACTGTGAAATTAGATACCTCTGGCATTTTAGACAAACACAAGCGCAGGCTTGTTATCCATTACATGAATATCCATCTTTCTTTCCAGCCAAATAAGACCTTATATAACAATCTGCAAGGTGACTTTGAGGATAACTGCTAGTTCCAACCCAGTATACAATGTCCAGACAGAAGATCTGGCTAGACTGCTTTGGTGGCCTATTTAGAAACATGCATAACAAAACTTCAAGGTGCACAAGGATTTCTGACTAGAGTGTGTGTGTGTGTGCTTGCATAATACTCTGCGAATGCCCCCATTTGCATATATGTCAGTCTGTCTGTTGTGTTATTACATGTGTGTCAGTCTGTCTGTGTCTGCTGCAGTGTATATGTCACTGGTCTGGTCAGTGTCTGTGTGTGGGATTGAGTTCACAGGCTAGACCGGTCGACCTATATTACCAGCACCACTTCTTCTACTGACACTTCTACTGACACTGAACGACTCACTAGGCTATAATCCCCACTCACACTCACACACACTCACGCACACAGCAAACCCTTTTAGCAAACAGGTATTATTTTGAGGCTGCAGGATATACTACTCCAGGTAATGCTAATAATACCCTGTTGTCTAGTATCAGTACTATTTTATCCAATCCCTTAACCAGAATTATTAAACTGACCTTAATCTACATCCCCTTACAGCTTTATAGTAAGTCTAAGTAACTTTAGCTGAACTCCAGCCACTGTGACCAAAAGTTACAATTACAGGAAAATGGCAAGTGCTAAAATATAGCATATTTTATATAATATAGCAGCAACTGTTCATTTAATCCAATTTATATAGCGCCAAATCAAAGTTAAACAAAAGTTATCTCATGACACTTTCCATATAGAGCAGGTCTAGACGGTACTCTTTATAGTATTATTTACAAATTGGCAAAGAAAAACTTCCTTTAAGAGGCTGAAAACTCGAGCAGAAGCCAGGTCATTGGTGCTGCAACCAGATGAGTTATAGTCAGAGAGGAGCAGAGAGAGAGGGGGCTGGTAGATATATGAATAGAAGATAGAGATAGACACAGATGTACAGCAGCAATAAAATAATAATAACTATAACTATAAACTTTAATGGAGATATGACTAAAGGTTATATTATTGGATGTCATCGGCATAACAATGAACATTAATGGAGAGATTCCTAATAACCTTGCACAAAGGAAGCATATACAAGCTGAACAGAAGTGGTCTGAATACAGAACCCTGTGGAACTCCGTGGCTAACTTTAGTATGCATAGAGGATTCATCATTAACATGAACAAACTGACATTGATCTGATAAATAGGACTTAACCCAGCTTAGTGTGGTTCCTTTAATTAGATGTTCAACTCTCTGTAGTAGAATTTGATGGTTAGTGGTATGAAATTCAGCACTAAGATAACTAACTAACTTAGCAATATCTATTTAAAGTTTGCTGACATTAGCTAATGGTCATGCCAGACCAAGTAAGGCTGTAGCAGGAAAATAGACTTTAAAAAGGGGGCTTTTTATTGCTTATGAATGCAACTTTTTGTTTGCAGGATAAAGAATGCCCTGTTTGTCCTTTAATAGCATAGTCCTGTGAATGTAAACAATGCTGTATGCTAAGATAATATAAGATGTATTGGATACAGTATATTATGCAACTGCATCACAAGCAGTAATTGTTTTTAAAATAGTAATCACTGGGTTTGATTGTATATTATGATTAGTAGTACTAACATTGTAGGTGGCACTTATTTGGACATCAACCCATGATATGTTTAGTAAAATGTTACACAGTCTGACTTATTGACATCATGCAAACACTTTTATGTAACTGTGACTAAACCTCTGGTGAGCGACCCTTGCCTGTCGCAGTTATCAAGCAAGCTGCGCTCTGCGTCACTGTCACAGTTTGTTAAGCTGACATCTGATCAGGCTTCTTTGTCTTATGTTGCCTCGTCTGACACCCAGGAAAAATGATCTGAGGGACCATCCACGTCCACCTCTTCAGATGTACAGTTTGTATGAGAACTGATCAGCTTTACCTGCACTGCACCTGCCTCTCTATCAACAGTCGAGCAGGTGGAGGCAGGTAACAAGGTGGCATGATTACGTGACAAGATGTTGGTTTACTTCCAAGTGTTAACAGTAAGTTGTGTTGTAATTCTGTGCCCGTAGCCAGTTTGTAAGAGAGTGGTATTGTATCCAAAGATTTCTCAAAGTGCCCATGAGCAAAAGGATTGCCACATTTCTTCAACAGAGTGCTGCATCATGGAACAAATATATGCCAGGAAATATTTTCTAATAACAGCTGCTGATCTATAAAAGAATGAATGATATGTGATGATTTTCTGATGCAAAAAAACACCTTATGTAAAGTATGTTTGTGATACATAATTGCTTTAGTTGTCACATAACAGGTAATGCCTGCATTTCATAACAGGTTACATATTGGCTGTTTTCTTTGCACCAATTACAAAAATAGAAACAGAAAGGACAAGCCTCTAGAAGCCCGCACCCTTGGGTAAATAATCAAAAACAGTTTTGAACAGCTGCCCTAGATCAGTTTAGGAACAACACCTATTTAAATTGAACCACTTTGCTCTGCAGTCACCTCACTTCCCAATGGAGGTGATAGAAGATTCACCCCCAGTATGTGGTACTGCCTGATAGAAAACACTATCACACCTTCTTTAAAGCCTTAAAATACACCCTAAAACTGTCTGCGCGCTTCTTATCTTACTGATGTTAATGGTGCTGATGTGTATTTTTATCAGGGGGACTAAAATAGATAGATTACTGATCGATGACGGATCATAAATGAAACTATACTCCACTAGAAACTCCTAACGTCTTGAAATGTGATAGCAATAAAAATCGATTATCTTGTGGGAAAATGCCTCCCGTGACACCCACACACACTGACCCGCCACTGTTTACTAGAATCCTGGATGCAGGTCAAACACCCTCCTGCCCCCTGCCCCATGGCCCGACACTGAAACTGTTACATGGCAGATTGTTTTGTAACAGTTTTTCTACTCGTCCAATGAGAACAGCTGGCTGGCATCACATGACACAACTTTTATATAACCGTTTTTTTTTTCCTCCCCTCCGCTGCTCCATTGAGAATATTATAGGTACTTCCTGGACTAGAGGATGAACATGCAGTGTAGTCAGAGCTTCCCAGCAGTGCACGCAAGTAGGAATGGCAGTGCGGGTGTTGACCAGATATACACCACATAGGTGAGGGGATAGACTTCATTCAACCTGTGGACTATGGCTACAGAGAGTGAGAGTATGTTGCAGCTTGCAGTGGAGGCGTTCCAGTCTAAAAACTTCGACCTGGCAGCGGATATCTACGAGTGCCAGCTAGCGGGTCTCGGAGATCCAGGGAGCCGGCAGGAGCTGATGGTGAAGCGGGCTGACGCGCTCGCCTTCGGGGGCAAATTCACCGAAGCTTTCGATGTGTACCGACAAGCCTCGGAGATCGGAAGGCTGAGACCCGGTCATCTGACCAACCTCGTAGAGTACCTGTCGGACAGTATCAGCAGGCAGGACGGGGGTGAGAGTCAAAACAGGAGCCCGAGGAGAGGAGCGGAGTCATGGGAGGCCGTGGCAGCTGGATGCCCGGCGTCGGGTGCCACAACAGGTTGCGGGTACGACGGCTTCTCCTGCCGGATATGCCTGAGCTTTCTGTTCGAGCCTGTGACCCTGCCGTGCGGACACTGCTTCTGCAAGAAGTGTCTGGAGAGGGAGGTGAAGGAGAAGGAGCGGCCGGTGATGTGTAAGGAGTGCAGGGACAGCTCCAGGGTGGCCGACGTGCAGAGTTACAGAGTCAACGTGGTCCTCAGCAACCTGCTGGCCAAGTGGTTCCCGACACCGCACCAGGCTGGCCAGCTGAGGCGGGAGGGCAACGGGCTGTACGCGGAGAAGAAGATGGAAGCAGCGCTGGAGAAATACAACCAAGCCATACTGATAGGTAATATATTTTTATATTTCATAACAGAACATGCTTTAACCTCATGTTTAAGGTCGTTCCTGCAACACAATACCATGCAGGTGACTTGTCATGAAGCCATGAAGACATAACAAATCATAGGACTTAAGTTACATATGTGTGTGACAGTAGTTCAGCTCACTGTACATCTCTGCCTCTGGTGGCATCTGAGAGTCATTTCACCATGTGTTGGATAACAGCGTTATGTAGGCTGGGCTACTGGACCAAACATTGCGTAAGCGCGTAAAACCGCCTCCCTCAGCTCCCTCATTGTGTAACGTCAAAAAAAATGATTCAGGCCAATGTGGGTCAAGGGTATTATTGCAGGTCACCACTGGGGACACTAATATTCATAGCAGTAGTGCCAGAGGTTTTTAATACAGGCTGATGAAGCAAGGTGAACTGTGACCTGATCTGTAGTGAAATATAACTGTTATTAATCATATATTGCGTACAGCCTCATTTGACTCCTGTGCTGTGCTGCAGAAGCTGACTTTACAGTTTAAAATGTTTCACTGAATCCCCTGAGAAGTATACCACAGTTACCCCGACAGCTCATAAAAGGATTTTTCAGCCACACCGATATCTCTGTATACTGGTACCCCACCAGTAGAGTGCTTATCTGTGCCAGCTGCTGCAGTGGAGCTGCACCAACACCAACAATTGGCTGTTGTTGAGCTAGGATGGGATTTTCCTGGGCTGCTTGAGGGCTACAATGATGTTATTTAAAGCGATTCGGCATGGTTAGATAAGTAATGATCTACAAACTGTCTTATTTTTGGACGGATGAGCTTTAAACCGCAGTGAACTGGCCTGTAACGGATGTTGAGCTTTGATCCAGGTGGAGGTGGAGGCTGCTAAATTAACTATTATCACTCATCACTCAAATGTAAGGCCTACAAAGTGTTTGTGCTGGACTGTGTGTGTGTGTGGCACTGGTGATAAACATCTGGTCCTCACTGGGTTAACCTCTTATTATGGGGTTATGGTTAATTTTAGAGTTGAATCAAGGTTAAGATTAGGATAAGGTTTGTGTTTAGGCATGCAGCAGTTACGCTTAAGCTAAGAGTAAACCTCCAGGGAATTAATGCAAGTTGGTACAACGTCCTCAGAGTTATAATTAGCTCAGATCTGTGTGTGTGTGTGTGTAACCAGGTATGGAAATAAATACTGTGCTAAGCAACCATGATCTAAAATCTTTGAAATCATGTAAAATAGTACTTGTCTTTCTGGGCGGTGTTTTTATCGACTTATTGATTTACGACCTGTCTCTGTACAAAATGCAGTGATTTTTTCAACCCCTCCTCTCTGATTCCCAGAGGACCGGCTGTGACATTTGCATACGGTTTTGTAGTTATGAAATCTGGAATGTGGGTGACCTCGATAGCACTGCATGCTTTTTATACGGCAGCATTTTTCCTTATAAACTCATCTTTATACCACCAGTGAATTTAGCTTTTTAACACAAAATAAACAAGTGGTGGGTTTTTTTTTATTTTGCAGTTCGTTGTGAAACAGTTGCCTCGGTATAGAGGTCATGAATCTTACTGACGATGTAAAGGTTTTAAGCTGAACGAAAGGGGACTGAAACCAGTCAATAATTAATATTAGTCAGGTTTGGGTTGCTTATTAGCAACTGTTTTGATAATAGATTAATTGTTAATCAAATATGCAGAAAGTTTTCTGGTTCCAGCTGCTGTTTTTCTCTGTTTCATGTCATTGTAACTGTAATATCTTCAGTTTTTAGACTGTTAGATGGACAAAACAAGGAGGAATTCTTATCTTTTACCCTTTTCTGATATTTTAAACATTAATGACTAATCAAAAAAGATATATATTCACCTCACAAAGATATAGAACTGAGAAAATGTCCTAACATTTGAGTTTATTTGACATTTTTGCTTGAAAGATGATTGAAACAATCATATTCTGAAGTAACACTATCAAAATAAATATGGCTGTTAGTAACAACTACCTAACTAACTAAATCTGTCCCTCCTCTTCTCCTCAGCACCCTTGGACCACATACTGTTCAGTAATCGCTCCCAGATCCACTCCAGTCTCAAACACTATGAAAAGGCTCTGAGAGATGCTGAGATGGCCTGCAGACTCATGCCTCATTGGTCCAAGGTATGGCGGACAACTGTGGCTTATTTCAGCAGCGTTATATAAAATATTTATGATGATCTGTTTATGTTTGTTAAATGTAAAAAGCTCCTATGTTATCTTCCTCCTGCGTGCAGGGTCATGTTCGTAAGGCCCAGGCTCTGGTGTCCCTCGGCAGGACGGAGGAAGCTCTGAGAGAGTATCTGGTCTCTCTATCCATAGAGCCTGACTGCAGACTGGCCAAGACTGAAGCTCACAAGGTAAATTCAACATTGGTATTAGTGTGGATGGACAGATTAAGTGCTACTACAGGATTACGCAAAACACACTGCATTGGTATTGTTAGATAATTATGAATGCATGTAGAATACAGAATAATCACATCGTTGTCTGTTGTCTCCTCTCAGCTCCTCAGTGATCTCCTGGCTCCAGTTACAGATCAGGTCCCTGAACACATCTCAGACTACTCCAGTATATCATCTTTCAGAGCACACATCAAAAACAGCATTAACACTCCCTCCCAGGTAAGAGCTGCGCCATCTCAGTTAGTCAGCAGTTTGAAATAAAAACCATGACACTGAGGGGACATGGAGTTTCATCATCTCCTCCCTCTCTCAGACCTTTAGTCCCAGCATGTTGTCGTCTGAGTTCAGCCTTGCCTTCGCTCTTCCCGCGCCTGACAAATTGGAGGGGTGTGACATCAAAGGTCAGGGAAAGCTCGAGGTCAGCAGGATGGACCACTGTTTCATCCTCAAACGGAAACGAAGGAGCACAGAGGAGGTGGAGGATGGAGGACAGGAGAAGAGCAGCGATCACAAGAGATCCAAGTCTGGTGAGCTTTTTGGAGCTTGTGCACAAACGTTCATGAAGCTGAGTAACAAATGCACACTTGTCTTATTTTGTATTTGATCATCTCTCCATTCAGAGCCAGCGGAGGTGACCGATTCTTTGAACCGTGCGGGGGTTGGTGACATCTTGGACCCGACAGATCTGGAGTGTTCTCTTTGTATGAGGTGAGATCAGCTTTACGGCTTGATTAAGAGCTAAAACTTTATTATAGCAGCGATACACTGTGCAATAAATCCATGAGCAGTTGTGTAATGTGTGCTAAATTGCTGCTGACAGTTATGTAGCCTGCAATAAAATAAGACAGTAGCTTTAAGGACATCAGTACGGAGAAATACAGCCTAATAATAGTGAAACCAAATCTTCTGGTTTAATCTTCTCAAATGTGACGATTTGCTGCTTTTCTTTGTCACATTGCACAAATATCTTTGAGCTTTTAAAAACATCATCTTGTTTCCCGTCCAGACTTTTCTACGAGCCTGTGACGACGCCGTGCGGACACACTTTCTGTCTTCAGTGTCTGGAGAGATGTCTGGACCACAACCCAAAGTGTCCTCTCTGTAAAGAGGAGCTGTCTGAGGTACGTGGTATAAAACACTTATAGTGTTCTGACGTACGACGGCCCACAAAGCGCCACTGAGTGTGATCTGTTTACCTCACTGTGGAACGCACTGGGATCATCTTTATATACATACTGAGCGGTTCAGCTGGAGGTGGTGTGCCTTCATCCACGTAGATATGTCTGAGAGGCAATCAGAGACCCGTGCAGAAACCCAGCGGTCGTCAGGACGAAATGACAGATAGAGCTGAGTGTCATCTGCATAGCAGTGATAGGAGAAGCCATGTAAGGTAACATGATGCCAGGGATGACGCTGTTGAACTAAAAACAGGCCTGGTGACCTGCCATGACCGTAATAAATGTAATTGATAGTTGAATTTTAGTAGAATTTTAGATCGTCATTCATGCAGAAACTGAGTTTAAATTGGATCAGTAGCGTCACGGCAGATACCCGAGACTCAATTGTGGCCAATGGGGATCCGGATCAGTGCATCCCTTGAGTGAGGAAAATGATATATGATGACAAATATAGAGCAGGCTATACATGGATGTTGTTGAAAACAAAATCAATCTCTATGTTTATGCCACTCTAAACATGTTTTTAATATAGTGTCTTGTATCTCTCTCCAGTACCTGGTCCAGAGGCAATACTGTAAGACAGTATTAGTGGAGAACCTGATATCCAAGTATCTTCCCTCTGAGCTCATAGAAAGGCAGAAAATCCACCAGGAAGAGATGGCTGAGCTCTCCAAGTAAGCATGCATCCTCCTCTGCTCTCCTCCACTGTCTCTTTTTTTTAAAATTTATTTCTTTTCTTTTCTCTCGTCGAAGGTTAAAGCTCATGTTTGAGTATGTGTTGCTGACATAACGGCCTCTACGTGAATAACCCCACTCTGTCGTTTGACCTACTGGCCTACTGCAGATTACACAGATAGTCTGACACACTGACCTCTTAGTATACATCACTTCAAGCATCAAATATCACTTCCTGCACGCTGCAGCAAACTTGTGTTACCAGTAAATAACCTCTCTTTAACACAGCAGCCAGTTTTTTTTTTGGGCCTTTGCCCTGAATGTCGGTTGCTATTCATGGCACAGATGGAGTCAATTTCATTTTTTAAATCCTGGTATGATTCTTGAACTTTACTGTTCACCACATTAAACTCACGTCGCTCTATTCTCGTCTCTCCTCAGTCTTAACAAGAATGTGCCTATATTCGTGTGCACCATGGCCTTCCCCACTGTGCCGTGTCCTCTCCATATCTTCGAGCCCTGCTACAGGCTGATGATTCGCCGATGCATGGAGACGGGAACCAACTGCTTTGGCATGTGTCTGGCAGACAACCTCAAAG
Source organism: Sciaenops ocellatus (assembly GCA_033000465.1). Classification (NCBI taxonomy): domain Eukaryota; kingdom Metazoa; phylum Chordata; class Actinopteri; family Sciaenidae; genus Sciaenops; species Sciaenops ocellatus. Next base: position 24,381,038 of record CP136866.1, on the reverse strand, counting down.
GGTTAGTGCTAGGATAGTACCTGTGTGTTTGTTAAGAGTGTAAGTGTGTGTATCCAAAAGTGTAACATTGCACCCACTTCCTCCGCCTGTCTGTAGGTTCGCAGAATACGGGTGCCTGTTGGAGATCCAAGATGTGAAGTTCTTCTCCGATGGCCGTTCAGTTGTGGACACCATCGGCAGACGGAGGTTTAAAGTCATTCAGCACAGAGAGAGGGATGGATACAACACAGCCGATATAGAATACCTGGAGGATGTTAAGGTATGACGGAGTGGAAGCTGTGAGGGTATGAAAGGAGGATTAAAAGATTTATGCTATAGCTCAAATGTGTGTGTATTTGTGTGTGTGCAGGAGGAGGGCGTGGCACAGCGTGAGCTGCAATCTCTGCATGACACAGTTTACGACCAGGCCTTGGTGTGGTTGAACTCCCTGAAGACTGAACAGAAGGAACGCATTGAAGGACACTTTGGACCCATGCCTGGGAAAGACTCTGTACTTCAGGTACACACACACACAGAAACAATGACATTTGCTCAATATATGTGAAGCAGCATCCTCTGAAAACATGTTTTTGACATAAAAAACTGCATTTTGCTTAGACTGAAGTTGAGGCCATCCATAAGGGACTTGTTGAGGCTTCCGTATGCTGCAAAAATGTCAGAGGCATTGTTGTACTGCATAGGTGTGTGTACAAGGCAAAACTTAAGGATCTAAATGCAGACTTTGAGGCAGAACAGGTCCAATAAAACAGACTCAAGAAGGCAGTCCAAACAAGCAAAAATCCAGAGGGGCAAAGCTAGCAGGCAGGTCAAAACACAGCTAGCATATATGAGGTAGAACAACTAGAACAGGTACACGTCTAGAGAAAACAAACAAAAAATTTCTGGCAAAGATTTTCAAATAAATGTGAGTTTTACATAAATTATTTCAAGCATTTGTTTGATTCTGACCAAAAATAAACACAGAAAGCGTTCCTGGATTAGCTGTTTAGGCAAAGTGCATCTTTCAGATAAAGTTATTTCTACTTTATTTTGTATTTAAAACCCTTTTTCTTCTCCTCCATTCAGACCAGTCCTAACGGTCCCTCGTGGTGTTGGTGGTTACTAGCCGTTCTTCCGTTAGAAGGTCGAGCCCAGCTGCCATTCCTGGCCCTCACCTCTCTGAAAGATCGTCTCAGCGGCATCCGCAAGGTGCTGCTCTTCATGGCCCACAGCAAGCTCCGGTGACAAGCCCTTTGTGGAAAAATGCAGTGAACCACCACCCCCCTGCACACACCCTCGTCCAAAAGCAGCAGTTGACCTGTTGTTCTTCCTTTTTAAATGCACAAAGAACTGATCTCGATGTTGTTGCGCCTTCCCTGTTGTAGCACCGTAACTATTCAGAAAGCAACGCTGGACTCCATTTACACATCGACGGCAAACAAAAAAAAAAAAAAAAGGCAGCAACAAGCATATTTAGATCTGGATAAATAGATGTCATCCATGCATAATATTCTCATTACACCACAGAGGAAAACAAACATACAGAGCTGTGTTCAGACAGGAGGGATTCCTTAAATGACTGACATTATAATTTCCATGTGATTTGGGTTCAAACAGAATCATTTCCTTCCCTTTAACAGTGTGTCTTTGCCTACCAATCAGTTCACTTGTGGTGATATGTCTTCGTCCAGTTTGTGTTGTTGCCTTTCTGGCCCTCCTCCATTTTTGTAGTTTTTTTTTTTTTTTCTCTCGACGTCCCTCATCTTGCATACAAGTCTTAACATAGCTTTAAAGCAAAGACAAAAGGTGATTTCCCACTTCAGAATCACACAAATCCACAAATCTGCCATTAATCGACTAATCAAAGTCCCAGAATGGTTAATGTTAAAATTAAAATGCACTCAAACATTTTGCAACAGACCAAATAATTTGCAATGAGTGAATAATGATAATAATACGGATTAGACTCATTGATATGATGACAGAAACTTTCACCCTCCAAATGTACTCTTCCACTGAAACCTCTGTAAATGGTATGACAATTATTAAGTTTGACATTTACAGATACACATATGTGTTTACTAGTTTGCCACCTACATCATCTTTGAGAGATATTCTGTCTTCCTTCTTTCCTTCCTTGCTCCCTTTTACTTTCCTAGAGCTGAATAACTACGGACTGAACCTTTACATTGGCGTGCTTTAAGGCTCTTGTATTTTATTCATCCATTTTTTTCTTTTTTTTTGTTTGTTGGATTTTGTTTTTCCATTATTTATTTTGTCATTATTTATGCATGCAGTGACATTGTTTACATTTCACAGAAAGAGATGCTGAGCTGCTCATTTTTTCCAAAGGCTGTTTTTAATTTAACATTTGTCCCCAAACATCAGTAATTATATCTTGGAGAAAAGCCCAAAAAGTTTAAAGAGCACAGACAAAAAAACAAAAAAAACAAAACACCATTTACACAGCTGAATGAAGCCAACATGGCTGATACTGAAACTGGAGTTGAGGGCAGATTCTCTCTTTTTAGATCCAAATCTATGTTGTGTTTTTATTGTTCTGCCAATCTGAGCTATGATGAGCTATTATCTGGATGCTCTTGCTGTCTGCAGCCTCTCTATAGCTGAGATTATTGTAACGCTTGCAGTCATAAAGAAAGCCTGTCAGTGTTACAGAAAGCAACATCTGGATTTCTTATACCATTAGTGTATTTATTCAGTATTTATTCTGATTTATTTTGCACTTCCACTTTAAGTAAGGGAAAAGAAACAGGCCTCAGGATATGTATGCCCAGATTGGATTACCACAGAATAAACTTAAATTTTCTGCTGGTTAAATTAGCAAAGTCTTCCAGCAGGCCAACACTACTGCAAAAGATGCTATGAGTAAAGGCCAGTGCCTTCTGTCCACAGAATAACATGGTAAATCCATCCATCCGTTCTTGAAACACGATTTTCACAGAAAAGAAAATCAGGAACAAAACACGTTTTGAGAAGACTCGCAAACATATTTCTGTGAAAAAAACAAAATACAGAGGCCTTGCTGATGTCTGAACCCTAAAATCTCTGAAAAATACAAGAGATTGTTGAGCTTTGCCTTCAAAAATCTTTTATTTTATATACATGTGTTTGATTTTACATGTTTTTATGTCGATCAGATTCTTTGTATTTTATAATTTTCTTCACTTACTGGTGTGTTTGTCTCTCCTTATTTCATGTGTAATAGTACAGGGCGTGTCAAATTGTCCACATTTTTGTATTGAAAGGGCCAAAGCCATGTAATGCTGGTAAATTTAAAAAAATGATGTAATAGTGTAATATCACAATCTGTTCATATTTTCCCCGTGATAATAATCTATTGATGATAAGATGTTTGTAGTAATGAACAAGTACTGACAAAACAAACACAACCATCTCCACCATGGGTAAAATAATTGCCCCAGTAATATTTGCTAATATCATAATTGGTAACCGCTCAGAAGCTCAAACTGGGCAGGAAAGGGAACGAGACATTAGTCAAATCTAATCACACCTTCAGTTTAAAATCATATCACATAAATAAATAATAAATTATAAAAGGGAAAATCCACCAATCCAATCCAACTATTTTCACAATTTGTCCCAAACAAAACAGTGAAAACTCCCTCGATGAATGAGTTCATCACTGGCAGTGAAGATGTTTTGTCTGTACGGTTTGTGAACGTTCCCATCAGAAAAAGCTGAAGCATGACGGCGCAATGGATTTTGTCTTAAAACTGGTATCTGTGAATTCTTGTTTGTTTGTGTGACAGCAGTTCTAGTGCCTTAAGTTGGACTTCTTCCATTTTCACTTTGATGTATAAAACTTGTAATGGTAATGTTTTGTTCCCTAAATAACATAAAAAAAAAAAACAGATCCCACCCTGACCACATCAGTATCTTTTTAAAAGGAGCTACGAGGAGTTAAACTCCTCCTGCTTATCACCAAACATCTAAGGACTATTCCACTTAAAGGTCCGGTGTGTAGGATTTAGGAGTATTACTATTGGCAGAAATACAATATTAATTTGTATGTTTTCATTAGTGTATAACCACCTGAAAATAAGGATTGCTATGTTTTTGTTGTCTTAAAATGAGCCCTGTAGATGTACAGTGAGAGAGGGTCCTCTTCCATGGAGTCCGCCATGTTGAACCACCATTTTTCTACAGTAGCCCAGAGCAGGCAAACCAAACACCGATCTAGATGTGACCTTTTGCTTTCTAGCCAGAGTTCTTATTACATGTTTTAAAGGAGAGGATGAGGCGTGGGAGAGTATTCATTCAGTTGCAATCTGCAACTTCACCGCTAGGTGCCACTAAATCCTACACACTGGACCTTTAAAGGAATAGGAACACTGCCACTATCATGTCCAAAATGTCAAACTGTGCTTTAATTAGACTGACTGGATGGAAGGGTGGTATTTCTTGGAAACCAGATAACATAACGGATTGTTAAAATTAATTTGCTAATCTTTTATCTCAGCACCAACACATCCACCGTCAGTCCAGGTTCTTAAAGACTTCTTTCCACACTCAGCCTTATCCCCTGCAATGACTTAAATTAATACAGCAACTCCAGTGGCAACTATTTTTTTGTGCTTTTTAAATCTATGGAAATGGAAGAATATGTGATGAGAGTCCATATGTTTGGATTGTTCATTAAGAAACAGCACAGGTTATAAGCTATGAGCCAGTTGGGACATGAACACAGTGACATTTGTCTAGTACTGAATTCTTAAAGTTCAGGATGGGGTTTAAGGCTGCCGTTGCAGCTTGGTGGTTTCATTTTCGACATTCTGTAGCACTCCAAACTCTGATAACTCTGATTGTGCCGACAAACCGGCACCGACGCCAACCTCTCCTCTGTGCTTTTTAGTGCCGGGTTAACAGAGCATTCCAGAGTCGTCCACAAACACCATCGCTTCTGGTTTGTTCAGTGACTATGGCAAAATAATAACAACAATGCAGATGTAGAAGGTGATTTTTGTTTTGTTTTGTTTTGTTATCAAGCTATGCAAAAACAGTAGGATGGTGGATCATTGCCCGTTGATATCTTGACCTTTCAGAATTCAATCACTGACCTTTTGAAGAAGTGTAACTACCTCTGGCATCCTCACAGAGCACTTCCACGAAGGAAGAGGGAAATTATATGCTTCCTAATCGTTTTCCTGTCATTGTTGTTAAATTCGTGTTGGAAGTGTAATTTTAAGTGTCTAAATTTAATGTATATCATCTTTGGTCTAAAAATGTCCCTGCAAAGCTGTCAATTCAAAGGTTGTTGTGTAGTGTACTTGATACTGATCCCAAATATTTGAACTATTTGAAGGAGCACTTGTTTTTATCTTACCTGGCAAATTGAAAAGCTTCTTGGAAACAAAGTGTTTGACCTCTCGTGCGTCCTGAAAAAAACATCCGATATACAGCACCGGTCTGGAGGAATGACTGCAGCTGACAATATATCACATTCTTGCTTTGCTAACATTTACTTACTTACTTGCCAAGCGCTCCTCATATTTTCAAATATTTGTGCTGACTTTAGTGACTACAATGCCTCCTTCTTTCAAAGGTTGTCACCCTTGTGTAGAACTCCATGGCCTCTAAATGTGTCCAGGTGAACTGGCACAAAATGAATGTATGTATGTCTCGACATCTCTCTGATACTTTCTGTCTGTTTTTGATAGTAAAACTTTAGTATGCATTACATTTGTAAAAGTACAGTCTGAAATTGCAGCTTGTTAATAAACCAAAAGGTTTGTGTTCTCGATCCTGAACGGGATCCTGAACACGCCGGACTGGATGAGAGTCTGACAGCTCCTTTGTTTGTGTTCTTCAGAGCTGGCTGCGTTTGTTAGAAAGTAAAGGCTCAGATTGCTGGTTACATCACTGAGTTTGTGTTCAATAATTCATGAGATGAATCAAACCTGTAATCTGATTTTTTTTCAAAACACAATAGTCTGTGATAAGTGAGTGACGAGGTAGTCAGCCTTTACAGCAACATTTTGTTGACTCCAGTTGGAGAATTTCAAGCAATAATATTGTTTTTTTTCCCCAAAAAGGCTTTACAGAGAGAGACAAGAACATAAAGGATTACTTCCACATGTTTGTATGATAAATATGAAGCCATAGCCAACAGAGAGTTAACCTAGCTTAGCATAAAGCCTGGAAACAGGGGTAAAAAGCTACCCTGGTTATGTCCACAGGTAACAACTCGCCTATGACCTCCTCGAAACCTAATTAACATGTTATATGTTATTTGTTTAATTTGTACAAAAGACGGTCCATATGATAAACTTTCATATTTAATGTGCAAACATTAGAGTGGTTTCAATCTTCTCAACTAACTCTTGAAAAGAAAGCAGAAATATAAATAAACAGAGAGGAGTATTTCCAAGTTTTTCTAGCTCACAGCTGCTTGATTAGACTGATCGTTTTATATTTAATTTGTTACTCATGGCTAACTCTGAAAGTGAGTTTTAGTGAGGAGTTCTCCTCAAGAATGACCTGAAACTTATGTGACCGACAGTGTGATTTTAAGCCTCAAACATCCAATATTCTTTACCGTAATTCCTGTTGAAGGACTAGCTTGTGTGTTGTTGAAATATTTAAACATAAGATGTCTTTTTCTGCCTGACATGCAGTATGTGGTATCTTTGGAAACTTAGGCTATAATTTAAAGTTTATCTGGGTTCAGCTGCACAATGTGTGCTTCCACTTGCCGGTGGATAGTGGGCTTGAAGAGGTTAAAAAATGCAGTTCCAGAGTGGCGAGTAAGAGGAATGAAGCAGGGTAACATTTCAAACAGAGCGAGGTTAAGTTAGGTAAATGCAACACTGGCTCATATGTTCACATGTTGGCAATGTGATCAGAGTTTTTGTGTTTCGTAAGTCAGTCCTGTTATATACCAGTTAGCTAACGACTCGCACTGAAAGGAGGTACTCTTGAACAACATTTGGATCAGGAAAACATTCCTCTGAAGTCGAGGGTCCCTGGAGAAAAGTGTGCAAATCGCTGATGGACACTGATTCAGGCAGAGTAGTTTAGAGAAAGAAGAGGGTGGTGGTGGTGGTGCTTTGTGTGTGTGCTGGGATAAACAAGGCAGAATAAACAAGTGTGAGAAGCCAAGAAAAGACTGCTGAAGAGAACAAAACTGACACTCGGAGAAAACAAGCGAGCGAGAGAATATGTGAAAGATATCTTACATGTGGATGTGAAGACAGACGGAGAGAGGGAGGGAGGGCGTGGTGTTCAAGCTTTTAGATTTGGTGACCAAAAAAGGTGACGAGTGACAGCTTGTTTTCACAGTTACTCACTGTACGCCGCACACTCACTGAAACAATACACACAAATGTGCAGCCGAATGACAGAAATACACCGAGACCGAGGGGAGGCTGGACGGACGGGAAGACAGTTTATGCAAGCAATGCAAATGTAGGTCACACAGTCAGTTTGAAACGTACAAAGAGACAAAAAAAGAGACAAGATGTATCAAAAGGAGAGATGGAGGGCAGATGTAAGAGAGAAGTGTCTCCTTTCCCTTCCTGGCTCACTTTTTATTTGTTTCTCTTCGGTATAATTACGCTGCAAGATTAGCATGTCTAACTCATCGCAGTTGTATGAGGACTCTTAGAGGTTTAAAGGCCTACTTAAACCGGTTCCAGTGCCTCTAAATATAGATGTATAGAAGATTTAATGAGACCAGGGCGTTGCAGACTGTAGATACATCATGAAAACCTTCTATTTGGTCTAGGATCTATCCTGTTTATGCAAATCAACACTCACCAAAGATTTTAGACATTCAAGTGCACTGGGCTGTCTTCATGGATTGACACATTATTGAGTAATCGCTCAAACGCAAGCGTCACAGTGAAGAACAGCAACAAGTCATCCCTACACAACACAATAACATGTAGTATTCATATCAGCCACATTAGCAGTGTGGCTCAAGGGATGTCGGTCACTGGTTGAGACTGAAATATTTCGAAAACTATCCGATGCATTACCATGAAATTTGATTCAACCATTCATGGTGCCCAGAGGATGAATCCCGGTGACTTCCGTGATCCCCTCACTTTTTATGCAGCGCACCAGCTGAAGGAGATTTGTGTTCGCCTCCTAATCTAATTTTTAGCACCAACATTGGGTCAATTTTAAAATTTGTTCAATATATAGCTCCAAAAGAATGTACTTCATGTTTAGTGTTAATAGTCAAGAGCGTGCACATGGTGAGATTGTTTCTGTAAATACTATTAGAAGAATAGTATTTTATTGATCCCTCAGCTGGGAAATTCTTTACATATATATGCCTGAAATACAACCACACACACACACACAAAGGGCTCATAGACATGCAAATGTGAAGAGATGGTGGAGTGATGTGCAGCCACACAGAGCGCCGTCCTGGGAGCAGTTTGGGGTTCGGTACCTTGCTCAAGGGTATACCTCGGCAGTGCCCAGGAGGTGAACTAGCATCTCTCCAGCTACCAGTCCACCCTCCATACTTCCATGGGTCCATGGTCCCTCCAGTTCCCAAGCCAAGTCCCTACAGACTGCTCACACTGCCACCCCTCAAAGAGTTAACACTGTCATTGTGAGGATGTTAAAAACAAACTTCTGTCCCTGAACTTCTGGACTTTCTCACAGATGAATACATTAACTAATATGTCAACAGTCCTGTCATGTCTTGATATATTCACTAAAGCAGTTTCTACAAATAGCAGTCATTAAAAACATGTGATAAGGAAAGTGTTACTGACTTGTAATCTGTGTTTATCTGTAAAAATAATAATGTCTTCATCGACCACACAGGTCGGGTCAGTTTTTCCTGTAAATCTAAACCAGTCAGTGTTGTCGTCCTTGTGTTAATTGAACTTCATCGTCACAGCAGTTGTCAGCTAAAATGTCACTGGAAACAATGACAGTTTGAGAATCCGACCTCACCCAGTCCAGTTCAGCTCGTACACAGAGGTCAGCGAGGTCGAACCAGTCTCACCAAACCACAAAGCATGCAGAGTGTGTTTCCTGTGGAAGTCCAGCTCGTCCTCTGCTGCCAGAGAGATGTCGTCTCATGTCCCAAAAACAACAACACAGTGAAGCTTTAGTTTAAAGCTTTAGCTTCAGTTTATCTGACGGCAAATTTGCAACTGCAAAAATACCTCACATCTACTTTACTTTAGATGCTGGTTGCATGCTGTTTGCAGCGGATCATTTGGCGGATAAAGCTATTTCCTGACCGCAGTCTACAGATGAAAATTAGCCTTTCTGTCTAACTCATATGGCATATTTCCATAAATGTTCTTAATGTTATTAATATATGTCAAATAAAGCAATAAATTAAACATCCAAAATATTCCCAAAGCAGTTGGTCTAGACCAAAACAGAGCTCCATGAGCAGAGCAGTTTAGAAACAGAGTTTCCTGATGGACGGTAAAGTAAACTGCTGCCAACTGTAGCTGCTGTTAGCTGCTGTTAGCTCTGTTTGTTAGCCAGGCTGCACGGACTTGGAGCTCAAAACAACAACGGAGTGTTAGTGGACCACCAGGAAGAGGCGGGAGTGGAGCTGGTGTCATTTCAGAACAAGCAAGCAGACAATGCAACCGGGCTCAGCAGCCTCTATGGACATCACTTTACAGAGGTGAAGAGACTAAAGAGGACGTTGACGGAGAAAGCTAAGAAGAGAAAAGGAGAGAGCGAGCAAGGAGCCACCAGACAAATCTGGGACTGACTTTTAGTTGTTGGCAAGCGCTTCAAAGCTAAAAGACAGACGCTGAGCTTGTCTTCTTGCTGTTGGACTAGTAAGTGATATTTGCTGGCTGCTATGTCTTATGATGTTTGGCTGTTAGCAAAGTTGTCGACTCGCTAATTTTTGATCATAATTAACCTAAGCCTAACCCTAATCATGACAAATACACACGTACAGCTGTCCATATTTATAACAGCATTGTTGAACTCTGAAACTGGGGACATTTCTAAATTGGAAAAACTCCAAATTTCCATATAATGTTGCTTTAACATGTATTATTTGGTTGAACTGAGCAACTTGTCCTGTTGATACAAAAACTGAATTCATCAAATATTTGACTGTGTGGGAGTAATAAGCCTCTTGGTATTAGCTCATGTCACTCCTCTTGAGCATACAGTACAACATCTGACACAAATACCATCACACATGGGAGTGGTTTGGCATTACACTGACTGTAATCACTTGTTTTTTTATTAGCTTTTTTTTTTCTTTACGCAACTCTGTCCTCAAATGCTTTTCAGAGATCGCTGTGCCCTAAGTGGACATTAATACCCCCTCCTCTTCTCACCTCGGCGCTTCTGATTCCTGCCAAGTTGGTTGGTTATATAACCTGTAAATGAGAAGGTCAGCACCCAGCAGTCATCGCTATGGATACTTGGCACAGACACACACACATTGTACATCTTGGCTGGTCCAACTTAGAGTGTGTGTGTGTGTGTGTGTGTGTGTGTGTGTGTGAGAGAGAGAGAGAGAGAGAGAGAGAGAGAGAGAGAGAGAGAGAGAGAGAGATAATGCATGTAGCAGAAGTAGGGCAGCAGCGTTGTTACCTAACTCACCCAGAAAAGACATCTGGGGAGTTTAAGCAGCCCTCTCACTGATTACAGCTTCTCGTACGTGCGCACACTCACAGAAATCGCGCACATGCAAACACTGGCTCGTGCTGCACGTGAGCACACACACACATGCACACACACACACACACACACATTTGGCTCAAAGTCTCACAAACAAGGAGAAAGTCATACACACAGCTGGCATATGTGTGTGTACACATGCAGTGACTGTACAGTGAGTGTTCGAGACACTCTGCTTGTATTCAAAGTACTGTAAATCATCAGTTTTAACAAGTCAGTCAGTTTTTTAAAATTTATTTATATCAAACAGTAGTGAAATTTAAATATATTGACAGTAAAAGTAAAGTTGGAATCAGACTATGAAATATCCACCAAGTTCTGATTGTGGACTCTGAACTGAAGTTGCTAAACCCTCCAAACTGCTACAGTAGCTGCAACCCTGTTGGAGGAAAATAATACTAATATTATCACTATAAAATAAAATATTGCAGCATCGAAAAATTGTGTTAAAATGCTTCAGTTTGAAACATGCAAGACACGCTGATGTTTTCATCTACAGTGATTTGTGGTGCATTAAAGGCATTTTAACTTTCAAACCCAACTGGCTGTAAGAAATCACTGACAGTATGAAGAATGGACGGCACCCACAGGTTTATGAAGAGTCATGTGAAGCTCAGTGTGGTGGCTCTGGCCTGTGTTGATGGTCCTGCCTCTTCCACCTCCCGGCTAATCTAATAATCAGCAAAGACGTGGATCATCTTTGGACCTGAGGCGGGCTGAATGACGCCTGGTTGCTTAAACAAGCCACCTGTAATGGCACCCACCTGTCAATCAAAGTGGCCATGCTGTTAATTCTGCATAACTTTAAGCCTTAATATAATTTGAACACGTGAGTTCTATAAAAACTCACCCTCAGTACAGTTGTCATGAACGGGGAAATTAGCTATAGAGACCAAAACTGTTTTTTGTACCAGGCTGTAAACATGTTTATTTCTGCTGTGAAGTTGGACATTTTAACATGGGGGCTTATGGAGACTGACTCACTTCTGTAGCCAGCCTCAAGTGGACGTTTGAGGAACTGCAGTTTGTGGCACTTGGTTTCACTTCACAACCATGGGTTGCTGCTTGTAAAACACACATTTTATGACTCTGAAGCAGAAACCGTGCATGGACACAGAGAGAGACGACAAGAAAACACAGAAAAAACTGATTTTATTTGTTCTTTACTGCACATTTTATGTACAAGAAAAAAATCTCAAAAGGCATTACAAAATCAAACAAAAAGCATAAAACATATATAGTTACTGTAAGATAGATAGATTTCATTAATACAAAGGAAACTTCCCGCTGTGAAACTTGCTTTCCTTTAGTGATGCTTTGCATCCTGCAGCGAACCGGTCTCAAAGTGGCCGTTTAGCGGTTTATTGATTTCATTTACAACCCGCGACACGCCGTCAACGAAACAGTGCACTGAAAAGTATTTCAGCACACTGAAAGTCAATATGATGATAGTTTTTCTTGATTCCTGAACACTCTTTTGGAGATAATTTCTGTAGGATGCGGACAGATAATCTGCAGTATTCAAAATATCAAAAGAGAAAATTAAAAATATAATTTACATTGACAACCTGGAACACGTCGAACACACTCAGCACTCACTTGCTAACACAATAAACATAATTAGCTTGATGTCTGTGGATTATGTTACAAGAAATATATTTGTCTGAAGAACTTGATACACAGATGGCAGCTTGAAGAACTGTGGATCAGCAAATTTGACCAAAAACTACTCGCTCGTTCAGCAAATTTTTCTCCAGCTTAACTTGGATGTTATCCCGTTTTTTTTCACCCTGGTCACAATATTTTCCACATTCCTCAAAAATGTGAGCATGTACCACTGTCTTAAAATAAACACACACACACACACACACACACACACACACACACACACACACACAGTGACAGAAAGACTTTGTCTTTTTGTCATTTTTAACAAACTCTCTGTGAATAAAGTATCCTCTTTATAAAATAATGTCTCCTTCTTCACCTCCCTGAAATGTTTAGTCATATCAAATGGATTCATCCGTGTTACTTTAGATAAAAATGAATATTTTCTGCTGTGAGATTGCAGGTGTTTTCTCTCATCCAGGCACTGTGTAACATACTAATAAGACTGCTGGAAAAATATGGATCCGCTTCAAGTAAGACGTGTTAACTCTTGGGGTCCTACCCTGTCATTTATAAAACATGAATGTACAACAAAAGGATGTAAAGTTAAACTGAGCCTGTCTTTAGTTCTGATTGGAGGGTGTGTACCAATCTTTAGAAACTAGGAAGTAAGAAAACAACAGAAAAACAGCAACTCTTTGTGTGCAAATGCATTCTGGCCCATCCAGACTCTCGACCCAATTTGATCCCCTTTCAGATCTTTTTCTGAGCCAGCCTGGGCTCGTGTAGTAGACCATACTGAAACTTGTGCCTGTCACTGGACAATCTGGGGCATCTCACTCCAGGCTTTGGCCTTCTTCTTGGCTAAGGCCATCCAGGGCGGCTCGTCCTGGGGCAATGCTGGGGGAGGAAGGCCTCGCTGGGAGGACGGGGTCTGGCTGGAAAGCCCCGGAGCTCTTGAAGCAGACTTTTCCGGGGTGGTTCTCGATGAAAAAGGAGGGGAGGTAACTGTTGTGCTCTGGGCCTGTGGCGTCTTGGATGAGGTTGCAGTTTTGGGGAGAGACGGCGGGTTTGTGCAAGAGGGAGATTTTTGAGCAACAGGAACAGGAGTAGGTGGCGACAGGGATCTTTGGGGTTTCGCGGTGGTAGGGGGAACCTGGGGTTTGGGAGGGACAGAGCAGGGGAGCGACTGGGTTTTAGGAGGCTGAGATGGTACTGGAGCTGGGGGAGACAGAGCCCTCCTGGCCTCCTTTTCTACAGACACAGAAGGCTTACTGATCTCCACTGGACTCACTGGAAAAACAAAAATAGAAACACATGTTAGATAAACAAAACTAGAGAAGCATTTTCTGATGGGAATGTGTGTGACTGCTGTGTGTGATGGTAGTCATGAAAACACATTGACTTTAATGTCTTGTAATGGAACTGAATGGAGGCTTCACGGGTGTACGGGTAATGAGTTGTATATAAATTGGGACTGAATGAATCCCTATAGACTGTAAAGCATTATATAGGTCAAAATAATGAATTAATTAACTGTACATCACAATGAGCATACTCTTGATCTGTGTGCAATAATGATCATTTTAAAATATGAACATACTCTGTACATCGGCTGAGCTATAAATACAACTGTCAACAATTTAAAGGACCAGTGTGTAGGATTCAATAACATCCAGCAGTGTTGTTGCTGACTGCAAATTTGAATGCCCCATCTAGAGCCTGTGTTTAGTTTGTCCATTCTAGGCTACTGTAGAAACATGGCAGAGTCCGCCATGAAAGAAGACCCGCAGCATGTAAAAGGCTCATTTTAAAGTAACAAAAACACAACAATTCTTATTTTCAGATGATTGATGAAAAACATTATGCAGATTATATTCTGTTTATTATTCTGTAAATAGAGCCCCTTAAATCTTACACACCGGACCTTTAATAAATCAAAAAGTACAACAAGTTATCAGTTAGAAAGTTTGTTCATTCATCTCAACATTAAAACTACAGTTGGAGGTGCATATCCAAAGTGATTTAAATGTCATAAATATGTAGAAAACTTAATAGAAAAACAGTATTCGAAGTATAATTGTTTTTTGAGTATCAGGTGGTTTGTTTTTCCTCTTTATAGTCTACTCTGAAGCAGCACTATTTTCCTATTTTGAGATAGATTTTTGTACTTTAGTGTCACTTTTCTCTGTAAAATCCCACAGTTTCTCAATGTCTGATCAATTCTACCCATCAGCAGTCATTTTATGTGTAATCAATTCACACATCAAGGACCTCAGAGACATTATGAATGTTTAAATGTTTACATGTGAAGTGAATTTTGTTGGGTCAGTAGCAGAGTTTGTCCAGATGATGGCAGCGTTGCACCAGTTGCAGTCGTTGAAGCCTTTCAGTATATTAAAGCAGAATTTCAATCAAGACTAAACAAAGTGAACTCTGTTGAAATGCTTCCTCGCTGCAGCTGATGAGTCCTATGAAAATGGAGTTTGGCAGACAAATATCTGTTGCAATTTCAAATGACTGTGTGTGTGTGTTTGTGTGTGTGTGTGTGTGTGTGTGTGTGTGTGTGTGTGTTCACCTTTGCTGGGGGACTCCCTGCTGACAGCTGAGCTGACATGCGTTGGCAGTGGGCTCTTCTTCTCTTGTTCCTCCTGATGACAGAAAGCAACACAGTCAGTTATACAGATTATATGACTGAAAATGTGTGCTGAGGTACTGTAAACACATGGCAGCGAGGGGGTAAAAGACAAAAACTTTTTTTTGCTGGAGAACCTAAACGTCTGCAATTTCCTTTTCTCATGTTGCGATCTTAGACACACACACACACACACACACACACACACACATATATATACACACACACATGCACGTAGATTACCTTCTTGACAGTTATCTCCTCCACTGAGTTTTCTTTATAGATCTTCTGTTTCTGTTTGGCCACAGAGATCCAGCTGGGAGAATCAGATCCAGCAGAAACACCACGAGCTGCAGCTGGGTCTGAATCAATAACACAGCAGATACACTGTTACACCACAAGCTGAATCAGGTACTATTCTCTTTTTAAGACCATTACATATGAGCACCTTGTGCACTAAGTGTAAGATTCTGTGTATACACACCTGAGATGCGCTTGTTTTTCGCTGCACCATCTCCGTGTACATCTGGTTTCTTAGGCAGGGCGGGCTTGTTGCTGACCGGCTGACTTATGGAGGGCTTTGCACTGATCGGCTGCAGTGCGTCGACTTTGCAGCTGGGTGGTTGAGCTGGTGGTTCGATAGGATGCTGAAGAAGATAAAGTCAGATAATAAATACAAAAGTCAATGCATGAGTACCTCAAACCTGCTTGGACTGATTTTTTTGATCACTTGGGGGCAGCAGAAACAAAGCTCGAAACATGACGCTGAGGCAAACATGGTAGCAAACTTACCTATTTACACATCCAATAGATCGGTAGCAACATTAGTGTTTATCAAGTGTCCAATTTAAACTCAATATATGCTCTTCTTTTAGCTTTGTTTTTGGTGCTTTTTCACTGTCTGCTGCAGCTGAAAGCAACAACGTTTCGGGCCCTAAAATCACAGCAATGAGCTTAGAGACACTAAAGCTGAGGGAAACTCTGTGGGTTTGTCACTACAAGCACCACCTTTCACATATAAGCTGTCATTTGATCTACTGTTTAATTTGGGTTATAGCTGCTTTAATGCCCCAAAGAACTTCAGATTTGTGCAGAAACCCTCAAAATGTAAAGAAGCTTCCATCGTGCAACTGACATTGAGCACGATACATGCCCTTAGCTGCAAACTGTCAACAGTCATGACAAAGTTTGGGTAATCACCTCTGTGCTTTCCTCCTCCGAGCTGAAGCGGTGCAGAACTGACGTCTTCCTCAGCCGAACTCCAAATGGATTGTCGGGGTTTCCCTCCACAACGATGGAGCTTTCTGTAGGTGGGAGGGTGGAAAAGTTGGTCTGTGGTTTTTACTTTATTTTAACTTCAACAGCAAGCTCACCTCATAGGAGTTAAACCAGACTGCTTTCATTGCTCACGCAAGGACACGAGAAAACATGACTAAAAACAATACAAATAATGTTCGGGACTCTTAAACAGGCCAAGAAAAAGACAAGACAAGTACCAAATAAGAAATCTTTCTAACCTTCTGTGCTTGCAGCAGCTGAGGTCTGAGGTTTACTGGGGGATGGAGGCGTTGTTGCATTGCTCTGGGGTTTGGCAGTCGTGATTCCTGCATTCCTCCCACGACCAGGACTCAACACCACTTCAACCTTAGATGAACTTGCCGGCTCTGCTTTCACTTCGGGGTCCTTCTTAGTTGTAGCCGCCACCTCTGCGCCTGTGACGGCAGATGGCGAAGAGGAGACGCAAGCAGTTGGGGAAGAGGGAGAAGTCAAACTCTCTTTAACGTCTTCTACAGAGAGTGATCTCTGCCAAGCTGGGGCAATGGTGAACCGGACTTTGCTCTGATCTGAACCACTAGACAGCTGCTTGACTGTTTCCTCCACAGAGGTAGGAGGTGTAGCTTCTTCTCCCAGAGCTTCTACTGTTTCCATGGTGTCAGCCGGTTCTTCTTCTTCTTCTTCTGTGGATGCTGTGTTTTTCACTGTGGCTGCAAGAGCAGGACAAGGTGTCTCGCTGTCTTTGGGATATGCAGCAGTTGGGGACTGTTGAAAGAAAGATGTGACTTTCTCTGAGCTTGGAGAGATTAGATTTATGTGGAGAGTGGTAGTGCTGGTCTTACTGGGAGTGATGGCTCCACTGTCTTGCAATGGAGTCTCGTAATGTGACTCTGGAAGGGACAAAGGAGAAGGCTTGGAAGGGGCATGAGCTTGCTCTGTAGCTTCAGTTTGGTCTTTTTCCACCTGCTTCGTGTCTAAATGGGATATTTCTTCACCTTCCTGCTCCACATCTTGGTCACTTTGACCTACATCAGGTTGGTTTTCTTCAGCGTCGTCCTCTTTGTCCATTTCGGGGACCATGTGGTTGATCTCTACGCCTTCCTCCACTCTCTCTTCCCTCTCCTCTTCAAAGCTTTGACTAGAAGTTTCATGCATGGCGACAAGTACCTGATCACCGAGCTCTGCAGGGATTTCGTCATCAATCGTAAGTAGCTGGGTGCACACAGTGTCGTCTCCAAACGCAACATCTACACCCTCATCTGCCTCCTGCAGGGCCACGGCAACTTCTTGACCTTCAGCACCAGGAAGCACCTCCATCATCTCTTCTGCGTCGTCCTTCTCTTCTTCGATTGCTTCATCTGCCTCCTCTACTCTCTCCTTTGCTTCCTCCACATCCTCATCGTCCTCTTCCATCTTCTCCCGTCCCTCCTCTTCCACTTCTGGCTCCTCTTCCAGCTCAATAACTTCCTCCTCTCCCTCACTCTCTTCTTCTCCTCTTCCCTCTTCCTCTGGCTGGTTGACAGCATCTCCTGTAAGTGTTTCATTTTGGTCCTCTGGTTTGACTTCCTCTACCTCCTCCTTCTCTCCTTCCCCTTTTTGCTGGAAGACAAAGCAGGAAGGGAAATCAGAAAAGCACATACAAGCGGATTTATTCTCCTGTGCCAAGCGATCAAAGAAAAATTCGGGCATTCTGCAATTTTTAAAAATTATGAGAGGCTTTAAATGAGACTTGTTGTATGAGTCATGTCGGACTTTCTTTACACTTTTTGAGGATGACTCCGACTCTGCAGCTCCTCTCAGCTCTGCAAAGCTTTATAGTGTATTTCAGCTCTTTGTTTTGGTTTTCCAGCCTGCATCTTTACTGTTTTTGTTCATACTTGTAACACTTTGGTGGTTTTGCTGGAGTATTAATATGATATGTTGACAGATTTGAATATTTTGGCACTGTGACAACCTTTGCAGTTTAGTAGTTCGTAGGAAAAATCCAACAATTGTCCCTCATTGGACCACTTTGCATATCAAACTATTCCCTCAGTGAGGAAAGCGCTGACAACCACACTAACATTTTTCAAACCCCTAATACGACGCCTTACACCGCTAAATTTGTTTTTGTCTGCCGAGTTCCACCAGCGGGACTCAAAGCTCTGCGGTGTGAGAATCGATTTACTCTTGGGCGACATTTTTGTGAATGGAACGAAATGGAGCAGAACAAAATGGCCTTATTTATGGAGGGAGTTTGGTGAATCCCACTGGGAACACTTGGAACAAGCCTCACGAAAAACAGCAACAACAACAACGACAACAACAACAAAAAAAAAAAAGCAAGTCGAGCTTCTTGCATGAGGCTCACTGTGCGATCTTACAAATTAATCAAAAGATACTTACACCATGTTGACTGAATCGTTCCACCACCAGTTCTTCTTCCTCCTCTTCCTCTGCGTCTTCCTCCTCTTCATCTCTCTTCTCTTCCTGGACATCTTGACAAGAAGGAGCACTCAAAGTAGCAACCTCTTCCTCTTCATCTTCCTCTGTGGTCTGATCTGACAGGAGGGAGCCAGCCGGAGCAGCGTGATAACTGACAGGCTCATCAACCTCTGCTTCCTCTTCCTTCACCTCCTCTCCTTCTTCTACCTCTACATCTTCTCCTTCCTTTTCCTTCACTTCCTCCTCTATCTCCAGGACGATGCCCTCAGTCTCTACGCCCAATGAGCAAGATGCGAGGGGAGTCTTCAAGGAGCTCAGCACCTCCTGTAAGAAGGAGCTCTCCTCCTCTCTGGTTTCTTGGACATCATCATCATCATCTTCTTCTCTCAGCATCAAGTCGCATTCAGCCCTGTTCTCCTCCACTCCATAAGCAATGCCTGCAGGGTCCAGCAAGTACCCTCTTTGTCCAGCAGGGGGCTCCGGCGTGGCTCTAAAAGCAGATAGAAAAGGGTCAGACTGATTGAAGGACAAAACAAAAACAAAGAGGGTGAAAAACAAAGAGGAAATGATGTCTAATCACCCAGGACTGTCCAGAGAAGAGGCTCTTGAGCTGGGTTTGGAGGAGGGCGAGGGCTGGGCATCTGGAGCTTCCTCCTCTGAGAGACACAGCTCAGGAGAAGAGGAAGTGTCCCGGGCGTGAGAAACATCCTGTTCTGTTTCCGACTCATCCTCTGTCTCCTCCCTCTCCTCCTTATCTCTCAACAGGGATTGTCTGGAATGCTGTGGTTTCTCCTCCACCTCCGCCTCCTCCTCCTCTTCTTCTTCCTCCTCCTCCTCTTGTTCTGCTTCTCCTTGTTCTTCTTCCTCCTTCTCTACTTTTGGTTTTGGCTCATCATCACTTACAACTGGATAACAGACAGAAGCAAAGGTCTCAGAGATCAACGCGTTATGATACAGTGACAGCAAGCGTATGGAAGTCTGTGGCTGCCTGTGTTTAAATGAAATAATTGTTATCATAATTTTTTGTGTGCATGATGTTAATTAAAATGTGTAGGAGCCAAAACATGCACAAGAGGGTGACATAGGCTCCAATATTTTCTGCTGACCATCTTATTTCGTATCATATTATATCATATAGTTTCGTCTAGTTCAGTTTGTCACGTCATGCCAATTTAGGTTTGTTGTTACTCTTAATACACATCATAAAACTTACTCGACATGACTGTGGATTTTTTCCACAGTCTGAACCTACTCAGCCTCTTAGAGGCTGTTTTAATGAAGAGTGGCCGCTACAAAAAGAAAAAGTCAAAATTTCATTTTCATATTTGATAATTTGCCTGAATCTAAATAAAATAAACACTACCATTATAATGAAATGAAATGTGAATGGACTTCCAAATTTGAGGACTAATTGCTAATGTGATTAAATGTAATTATTTAATCATGATTTTATCTCATTTCAAATGAAATTAAAAGTTTTCATGATGGACTCTTGTTAAAATCTAAACCAATATAATAAAAATGATATTTAAAAACACCATTTACATTTTATTTTCCTTATAAATGAGCTAAAATCAAGACATGGATTCATTAGAGCAATTTAATGTTAAATTTTAGGTTGCAAGTTGTTGGCAAACTTTCAGATTTCTTATTATGTTTGTTGAGTAAAAGGAACAAACTGGAAATTAGTACTCATATTTTAAGTAAAAAAAATGGAGATGGAATTTCAACCTTTTTTAAACTTTAATATGGTTTAATATTGAACATTCAGAAACTTGCATGTACTTTAACAAAGTTGTTAAAAAGTTGTGTGTGCTGACCTTCTGTTGCCTTCTGCTGTTCGAGCTCCACTGGAGCTTCAGTTATGGAGGTGTTGAGTATCTCCACCACAGAGTCTCCCTCTGCTTTCAGCTCCAGCCTCTGCATGGACATTAAACACATGAAAGATGATCAGTTACTGCTCTGGTGCTCTTGGTGATCCTTTAACCAGGGAATGCAGGTTAAAGCCTTTGTGCTGACGTGCCTCTGAGCAAAGCAGTAGCTCTATAACTGACCCCTTCATTTGACATGTTAGTCCACATTACCACATTATTTATAACTAGCATGTTATGATTGGCTGAGATGAATATGTCAGTCTAAACAGTCTTTACCCTTTGGTACCGTTCATAGGAAAACTATGAATTAGGACCCAAACTGTAATAAATTGAATCATATGTCACATGGTATGTCATATTCATGTGTTTATATGTGTGTGGGTGTCTTACAGTGATAGGTTTCCTCTTGTTGCAGGCTTTGTATCTCAGGCCCAGCTTGTGTTTGGCAGCAGAGTTATCCAGACAGCCGAAGGGACTGGCCGGCTGACTGAAGTCTCCTGGAACCACCAGGGGGCTCACTGCTCTACTGGAGGCAGCACAGGACAGCTGAGAGGAGAAGAAGATAGAGACAGAAGGTTTCACTACAAAGTTTTCACAATGATAACTTATTAACAGAGGAAATACCCCTCAGGCGTCTGAGAACACACGTACGAATAACTCCCTAGTAAAGCTGGAATCCAGCGAAAGTTGGGCTTTGTCCACCCATGTCCTGGGAAAATT
The DNA here is from genome assembly GCA_033000465.1 of Sciaenops ocellatus. Classification (NCBI taxonomy): domain Eukaryota; kingdom Metazoa; phylum Chordata; class Actinopteri; family Sciaenidae; genus Sciaenops; species Sciaenops ocellatus. The sequence continues at coordinate 24,359,852 of CP136866.1, read as the reverse complement.
GTATCCACAGACAGAGCTGCTCACGTCACAGATTTGAGTCATCGCTCTTAGTCTTGTTCCTGGCTTTGTGAAAGCCAAACAGCCAAACACTGGGGAGATGGAGGAGTTCTACTAAAAGGTGGATTTTGACTAAAATGATGAAGGCAGCAGATAAAGAAACCAGAGGAAATGGAGCTCGACCAGCAAAGAGAGGGAGTCCAGCTGTATAAATATTAGCTGTCCTTATCTGCAGGACCAACACTTACTCTGTCATCACTGGAAAGTATCTGTCAAATTCACAGCTCGTCTATTAATCAATCAAAAAACAGAGTTCACATTATTCTCTCAGGATACTCGGGGGGGCAGAGACAGCTTCAGTGTTCCTGCCCCAGAAAGAAACCAAGACTTTGTTTCTACAACAACATGCTGCTTTCTAGTTCTCCAAATATGATTTCTGATGCTTGGAGCTCCGCTCTTTGCTCCAAGTATCAGATGTTTCTGAGATAGTTATCGCCAAACATCAGCAAATGAAACCAAAACTATCTGTATGGCGAGATAACGCTGGGGGTCATTCAGGAAATATGTTTATATAATTAGAGTGAATCAACCCGTTAAGACGTTACATTCTGATTGTGAGCAAAACTCCAAAAAAAGACACAAGAACAGATCACAGTTCTTCTTTGTTGACATCTAGATTTTCTGTTTATGGAGTTTTCAGGTCTGTGTGTGTGTGTGTGTGCGAGAGAGACAGAGAGAGAGAGGCGGGTTGAGGCTGAATTTAAACGCTATAACTACAAGCAGACACGCTGACTGCCAGAGAAACCATCGGAATGCACTCTGAACACACACACACACACACACACACACACACACACACACACACACACACACACACACACACACACACACACACACACACACACACACACACATATTCAGAGTGGGTCAGTGGAATAACATGTACAGTATTATGGACAGAGAAAAGAGGGAGAAAAAACAGCATCAAGGAAAAAGAGAAATATAAAGACACACAGAGGAAGAAGAGGTCAAGTAGCAGACTTCCATTTAAGGTTTGAAGAGCAACTCTCACACACACCCTGAGGTCCGTCTTCGAGCATCACACACAAAGCACATGACAGCTGTTTACCGTGCAGATACAGTGTGTTTTTGTGCTTGTGATTTTACTGTATGAACCAAAGCTGCACAACATCCTTAAATCATCCACAGCAGTAATAAACATTAAACCACGTGGATACAACCCTAAAACTGCAACAAAAAAATGCAAGTAGGCCTTCATCAATTTTATCAGTGCTTCAAGCCATTTAAAATGAAGGCAGAACATTTAAAAAATGCTGAGTAACAGACAGAAAGAAGAGAAGAAATGAATATGAACTGATGTTGTTACCTCTACACTGTCTCCTTAAACCTGCATCAATCGATTTTTGGCAAGCACAACAAGCTGCAGTCACAACACTGACATGTTGTTGTCATATAAAGCTGACATGACAAAATGTGTGAGTCTATATTGGACTTAAATTCTTCAAGTAATGCAGAATTTTAGCTCCGTTTTGTTCTCTACCAGCTCCTGAAGGAAATATGCGGATCTTTGGCTGTTAAATGCTCAATAGTGTTCACCAGCTAGTTGCCAACTTTGTCTGCTGTTTGGTACTGAGCAGGTAGCGCCCAGTGTGTTTTTTTTTTTAGACCTTTCCCACAAAAAAGCTGGCTGAAAAATTGTGGGCCAGGGGGTGTTGTTTAGCTCAGTCGGTAGAGCATCCGCACCATGCACAAAGGCTCAGTCCTTGCCGTGGCAGCCCAGGGTTTGAATCCAACCTGTGGCTCTTTCCCGCATGTCATTCCCCATCTCTCTCTCTCCCCACATTCCTGCCACTCTTCAAGCTGTCTCTGTCATATAAAGCTCAAAAAGGCCAAAAAAAATATCTTTAAAAAAAAGAAAAGTTGTTGGCCAGAAAAACAAAACAACGAGCTGAAAGACAATAAAACACTCCACTCCACTCAGTTTATAATCCTCCGTGAGTTCATGATTATGAGCAACATGTATTTACATGTAAAAATATTGATAAGTGCAGATTTAACAGCAAAGAGTTTGGGATTTTTTATTTCAAGGCCACAAAATGAAGAATGAAACCAGATGATAAATAACGAAATCTTCTATTTACAGTAAATATGCAGACAGAGTGACCCAGACCTGAGTTCACTTAGGCTGATATGGATGTTAGTTGTCTAGCTCAAAACTGTTAGCGCTCCAATGTAGTTCATTTCAAGAATAAAATCTCAAAAAAAACAAACAAACAAACAAACATTCTGTGTCTCCACGAAGTCTGTCGCGAGCTCTCTGTGAATGGAAAAGCTCCAGAAAAAGGCCACTGGGACCGCAATAAGTCACTGCAGTCCTCCTTGACCACATTCCTGTGAGTGGAATGCACTTTAAAGAAGGGATATTTTCAGGTTTTTGTGTGCACGTCTTTGCAGCTGGCCATTTGTGGTTTGTTTCAATGACTGGCCAAAAAACTCTTCTGAAATTGCTAAAACGGCACTATCATTAAATACTCATTTGTCATACTTTGCTGACTGAGCTTTTAAGTCCACATTATAGCCAGTATGACTAAATGAATAGTTGAGGTTTTGGGGACATTTGTCTTATCACGAACTGGCACTCCTTCGTGTCCCTCTGAAAAGGACTTGAAGTGAATTGTCTGAACTGACAGTGGATGGGACATTTTAATCCACATGGGCTGATGTGACCACAAACACTCATACAGCAGGTCAAAGGACGAACGATTAGAGCGTACAAAGACAGTAAGAAAGAGTGCGGATGGGGAGAGGGGACAACAGAGAGAAGGGGGCTTTTGTTTTGAACCAAGAGTAATGTTTCGGTGGTTAGATTGGATCATGAGATGTTTTTACCATCTCAGTCACATGAGGAGAAATGTCACAATCACACAAAGCTCCACACTCACACAGCCTGAAGGTTCATCCTGGCCCCTCCGTAAATCACATATCACACCCTGACCAGCACCACGTATCGGAGCTTGGAGGTTTCAGACAGTGTTGCAATGTGGAAATGACATGTCAGTCAAGTTGTCAACTCTGCAGGTCAGCCAACATTTTAGCATCTTTTAGCTCATTGTTTTGGTTTGACAAAGCTGGCGACTAAGAACCAAAACAGAGCTAAAAAGAGTGTGAATACTGGACTTACATTAGTCACGTTGCCCTAAACATGACTCCAAAGGAACGTCAACATTGCTTTGTAACTGCCGGACAGTTGAGTTGATGATTAATTAAGCTTTAAAAGGGAACGCCGCCAGTTTCACACGACTTGAGCAGAACTACTGTAGGTGAAAAAACATTGTTTGTTGTGGCGCCAGAGGGAGCTGTGTGAGTTACAAAGAGGTAAGCCCAGACCTCTGTAGTCTGATCCTCATCTCTACATTAGCCGCTACGAGCATAACACACCTGAATCTCTGACCTAACTGCTGAGTTGCATTGTGGGTAATGTAGTTGACGTGTGGGATAAAAAAAAAAAAAAGACGGTATCTCTGGTTCTGTTGCATCAAGCTTGAAACTTGAGTCAGACAATTTTAAAGGAAAGCAACGCTAAAAAGTCTCTTCACGTGTTCGTTTACCTGGTCGTCATCACTGTCTATCCCCTCCATACTGTTCGAGCTGTTCATCTGAGGCTGATTCTGAGAGATTCAGAGATGAGAGAAGGGAAGGAATAACAGTGTTAGCTGTGTTTTATACATATATAATAGCACAGGCGGACTACAGAGGCTATGCCTTACCATGACTGTGTGAAGTGTCGTGTATTCAGGTGGACTGCAGGGCAGGCCGTCATCCTCGGACATGGTTCCACCATCTTCCGTTTTCTTTACACACATGAGGGATGGAGGAGAGCCCAGTCTGATGGCCTGCTTCAGCTGGAGCTGCAAGAAAAACATGAAAACACCAGAACGAGGGTCAAAAATCTGGGAACATAGCCATGCTTTTAGGTATCATAGCAGGAAGTGAAAGAGCTTTCCAGGTTTCGTGTGTGCTCAGGTAGTCAGAGGTGAAGAGGAACGAAGGTAACAAAGGTGTGTTTGAGTACGCATTAATGTGTTTACAGTGTTTCACTGCTTTTACAGTTTGAAAATCCTCACTAGTGTAAAGTATGATTAACAGAGAATGACTTGGGAGGACAGTCAGCTGGCACTCAACAGAGAAAGTGTTTATTTAAGGCCTTGTGTGAGTGTGCGTGTGAGTGTGTGTGTGTGTGTGTGTGTGTGTGTGTGTGTGTGGTAGGTATCACAGAAACTCAAACTAACAGATTCGTTATCTGCCCAGTTACGTGTTTCCCTGTAACAGTCGCTCAAGGACTCATTTACTCAGGTGCAAAGCAAACACTGGACAATACAGCTTTTCTTTAGCCGGACCTCAAAGCTGGCACACACACCAAGACTTTGGTAGAAAGACGTTGACCGCTGCGGTTTCCAATGTTGTTACAGTAACAATAAAACATCGAGCAACAGAGAGGAGCTCCAACCAAAATACAGGAAAACCTTATCTCGACATTAGATGTTGGAAAGCTCGACTTGCTGGTACACGAAGTTCAGTTTATTGCTAATTTTGAGTTGGAATGAGTTTATTACAGTACTAAATGTTGTGTTAGACACAAATATCTTTATATTTCTGGCGTGAACATGACTTGAAATGCTAATAATGCAGGTATGTTGCATATTTATAACCACCAAAAATAGGAAACAATTTAACGTAAGGATTTATGTTTTCTTATTTATTTATTAATTATATATTTGTTTAGTTAATATGTCGATATCTTAACTGTTACAGGATATGCTAGCAAAGCAATTAGCATGTCAAATCCAGTTAGCTACCACTGAGGACCCCGATACAAGTGGCTTTATCCGGGAATGTTGTTTTTTTTGTCAAAGTTCTTGAATGTTGCTGTTATTAATGACATAAATAAAGGGATTTGGCATTTCTCCATTAGAAATATAACCCGTCATGTGAAGATTTAACTGTAAAATTGGAGTAATGACCTCTATGATACAACCTTGTTTGGGATATCAAGCTAACACCAACGTTATCTTAAGACAGTGATCACCATGTTACTTGTGCTACATGTACTTTATGGTGTTGCACTGTGTATTGTGTTCTACAGTAATAACTATGCACCTGGTAACATATCGATGGTTATGCAGTGTGTTTATATGAACCTCAGCCTGCTTATCAGTGAGTCAGGAACTCAAGTCAGTGTATTAACCCCACTCTTAAACTCATATTTCTATGATTATATCTAATCTACATACGTGTGAAATTCTTATCCTTATGTATAAATGCACTGGTTATTATTAGTCGTGTCTTTCTGTCTGCTGGCCTCTTGTTCACAGTGTGATTTTTTTCTCATCTGCAAACACACAAACACTTTTTCTGTGCTGCAAGACAAAGTTTTCCTTTTTAGAAAATCCCCTTAATACATTGTTTAATTCTCACTCTCATGCTGTAGGTAGCTTAGAGGAGCAGGTTAAGTTGAGGTCAGTCCGTCTGTCTTGCTCTCGTGTCTTCCAATTTTTAGCCCGTTGTTGTGACAGAATTTTGTTCTGTCTGTCTGCTTTTCTATTCATCATGCAGACCAGACAAACTCTTTGGTTTTTAACCTCTCTGTGTAATATACATCAGCTCTGCCCGTCTGACTAAATATACAAATACTGCTTATGACAGCTGAGAGCAGCACAGGGTCAAACATCCTCTCTCGCAAGCACACAGGTTGTGATTCTTTATTTATTATTCCTTATTAACCTGCAGTCAAATCCTCTTTTCTCTCCACGGGCAGGTCAGAGGTCAGGGTCACTACGGCATCCTCGATCTTTCTCGGGGAAGAGGCTTAAATACTTGTTGACACAGGAGCTGAAACTAAAAGACCAGTGATGCTTTTTTATGAGTATTTACCTGCAGTGATTTCACTTTCCCATGAATGCTGTCCTGAGATGCCCCCAGAGCCTCGTTGGCCTCCGATGAATCCGAAACAAAGACAGAGTCATGCGACAAGGCTTTGCTACCCAGGCTGATCTTTGACCTTTAGGAAACAGGAAGAGGAAAGTGATGTTTGACAGACTCTAAAACAAGATAAAGAGACCTGGATGTTGGGAGGCCTCAGGGGTTTGAAACAAATACCAGTGAAGGTTTAAAAAGGGAGTATTATTAATCAAAATCATTTATAATAAATTGATATTATCTTGTTTTGTTTAACAAATCTTCCCTAATGTTTATGAGGTGGAACACAGAATGGCTACAATAAAACTGGAGCACGTACGTCCTGCGACACAACGAGGAAAAGTCAAAAGTAGACAAGGCAGGAAGTGGCACAGCTTAGGATAACAAAAGGAAATTAAGATTGTCCACAGGAAGACACATTCAGCTACTTGTTAAGAAAACAGGAAACCATGAACTCCAGCTGAGGAAGAACAGGAGATGGATGTTAAAACATGATCTTCCTCTCTATAAATTGTCTCTGTCCTTTTCACACAAGAGGAGATATTTACCTAAATGGACAATTATGGATGATACCGGGCTACAGGAACAATTGTAAATGGTATCCATTACTGTTTTGTTGGTGAACTAAAAAAATCTTGCGGTGTGCTGAGTAAAATAGTGGATATCTTTGGGAAAACAAGGCAATATTGCCAGTATATTACTGGATTCATATTTCATTGCGGTGGGTCAACACACTATGGTGCCAACCGACTAAAAACGAGTTTTAGTGTCCAATATTGGACAGAACACACTTTTGAAGGTTTTTCTACCCTGATGTGAGTCATGAGGGAAAAAACAGCAACCACTCTGGGTTAAAATGTGCTTTATGTACAGAAAAACTGCTGTCATGGAAGGAATCCATGCTCTAATACAATGAAATGCTTTCTGTGAACCTTCTTGAACACATTTAGCTAAAAAAAAAACCTTTCCCATCAGCTTTTCAGTGCATTTTACTGAGGTATTCTGTTTTTTTTGAGATGCAAATAACAACCCATTAACCAAACATTTCCCCAATAAACCACATAGAAGTATTTGAAACATGTGGTTCAATAAAAGTGTTCAACATCTGTGTCTCTGTGTGTGTGTCTGATCTTACCCAGAGCCCTTATCCTTCTCCGATCGAGTGAGTGTGTTATTTTCGGATGTTTTGCTGACATTGTCGCTTGATTGGCTGGCTTTAAGCCCGGCGTCTGCTCCGGCGGCTGGCGGATCCTTTCTCTTCTTCCTGGCAAAGAATTTTTTAAACGTCTGGAACTTGGACTTCTTCTTTCCTGTGAAGACAAACAAGAAAAGAGAGAAAGAAAAAAAAAACAATTAATGGAAACGGGTTTACAGTTCTTCCGACAGCACTACGATGAATCATTACAACTAACTGCACGGTGATATATTAATTAGAAAATTACACACACAGCATCTTTACATGCAGCCCTCATGTGAACTCTATTTGAGCAATTAGCCCTGAGTTGGCCGTAAAAGCTCAGGCAGGCACACCAGGAGAAACTCCACACCAAGACCGGTGTGTGTGTTTACACAGAGACGTACATGAAGACAGATACAAACACACACACTCTTGTGCTTGTAAACCCTAACCCCCTCCTGTGAGTCCACCTCCATTAGCACCGCAGTGGAAAAACTCAACAACTCTTTTATAACTCCTTAAACAGCGACACACTGCTTCCACTGCTTTCAGTCGGCAAGGCGCTCATCCACGACTTGAAATGCTCACAGGTCCTCTCTCCCTGCCCCCCATCCAGCAGACCCAAAATGTAGTTTTCTATTCGAGTCAGAGAGTTAGTTTTAAGACAGATGAATGCCCTTATCCTGGTGTTTTAATATCAATACTACGGCCATAGCTTTATTAGATTGCATTGCACCAAGAATGCAGTATTTTTTTGCTGTTTACCAAACCCCTGTGCAGTGTTTTGGCGATTGATAAGCCTTCAAACTCGTGTATCCGCTACTCAAACTGCACTTCCTCGATGTATTTAATGTCTGGCTGGTGTCTGATATGACACAGCTCCCTGTGTTGTAATGCTGGAGGCTCTGTGAGGCTGTACTTATGCACGCATGGTGGTTTGAGCAAAATGCTAACATCAGCATGTTGATGGGAATGTCATTAGTTTAGCAGGTGTTGTATTGGACAAAAAAAACTTTGACCTGCTGGTGGCCGTACAGGAAAAACTCAAGATTGAGATAATTTAATCTGGAGGGATGTGGTGGACCAATCATTCCTCGGGTCATACCAGTAGTGTGGCTAAACATATCTGACAGCTGGGCTGTATTTGGGGGAAAATGTAGTATAGCCTTGTGCCTAACATCAGCTGACCCTGCAGAAACTCTGTCTCACTTATAACACTGCTGGAGTCTATGAGTGAGTCTAAGGGCTGCTACATGCATCTATGGCCGGGCCTCACTGATTACTGTACAAAAGCACAACTTTATAACTTTATTCAGTGATTTTTATGAAACTGGATCAGATTTTACATAGAATATATTTGCTCCGGCTGCTAAACTTCAACTCTCTGTGACTCACAGCGTTTCCTGATGGATACATACTGTAGTTTTAGCCTAACCACTTGCTAAAGTAACTAACCCCTAATTAACTGCTGCTGACTGAGTCAGCCTGACCAGGTCAAGTGCAGCCTCTGAAACCAGCAGAGAATAACGTTACACTACAGAGGCGATTTATGGACTTTCTCGATGAAAGATTGCTATGTAGCAAAGTGCTAACTCTCATTAGCTCAGTGAGCCATGCAGCTAACCAAACCAAATCCTGGGATGCCAGGAGTCAAACCCGGCAAGAAAACCACCTCTGTAGGCCACTGTATTCCCTGCCAGACTGCCCCAACGCTGAGTTTTGGAGGTTTGTGTTTACAGGAAACATTTGAAAAAGCAAATAAAGCTTTGCTTTCTGTTTCATGGGAACTTTAAAGATGTCTGATCCTCTATCTGTACATTAGGACGGTCAACAGTATAGATTTCAATAGAGACAAAAGTCATAAAAACATTAAACGCGGGCTGACACATTCACATTGTTATGCAACGAAATGTAGAGCATCTCCAGTTGACAGCGTTGTGACACAAAACACAAGGAAACAGGAAGATCTGTGAAGAAAGAAGGAGCCGGGAGAAAAACAAAAGAAAATCTGTGATCTAACTATTTTGAGAATTCACATCCGTGAGCTATAAAAGTGCTTTAGAAGAGACTAAAATAAAAAAAGACACATTATTTTTATACCAGCTGTGTCATTTTTGTCCTTCACCCTGTGGGGAATCCTTGAGCATTACTCCCTTTCTCTAAAAATACACTTTCTGGTTGGTGCTAAATCACAGCTAAAAAATGTCTGGAATCTAGACTGCCAAGGCCAAGATGCTTAAAATTTCTGGGTCATACATGTCTCAAAATGATTGAGCTTATTCATTTTTATGTTATAGATTTTATAAACTGTCTTTTTCAACATGGAGACCCAAATATAGCACCATGTTAGACACATTGTTAGAGAGATTTTTTTTTTTTTTTAAATCCAGTTTCTGTGAAAAAATGTTGGCTGCAAATTCTGCTTCATTTACTTGAGGAGCTTCCAACCTACTTTTGATGATGCTTCAGAGGCCTTTGTGTGCTGCCAAGATGAAAAATCAGGGGGAAACACCGGCCGACAGTGCCATTTATTGTGCTATTTTAGGCACAATGCACTATTAAGTTAAAGGTCTGTACTCAGAGAGCTGAAAAAGGCCACTGCTTCAATGGAAGGTCAGTGGAGCTTTATGGTCATTGTAGTTCTAAGATACTGTTATTTCCCAATATACCCAAATATACGACTACACGCACAAACACTCAGCACAGAGTCATGGGAATTTCAAAGCAGTCTAAGGTCAATATTATGGGAACTGACCTCAGCTTACACAGAGAGAAGATGGTGACCTTTAACAGGGAAACAATGTCGTGGAGAGAGTGAGAAAGAGGAGGAGAGGAAACCTAAAAACAATTCACATTGTTTTTGGGTCAGGACATGATCACTGTCCGGTCAGCTGGAATGAAACTTTATTTTAGTGACGCTTTCATTTTCTATTCACTGCCAGGAGAGGAAGAGGAGAACATGATGATGTCACTTGTGTCATATTTTAGCTCTCAGGTATAGTCAGCAGGTGTAAATTTATAATTTATAGTCACTGTAATCATGTATTTAATAAGATATTATAGGGTCCCATTAAAGGCCCTGAAAACACACTTCTTCAACACACACATTTTCTGCCACAGTTCGAATAGCTTCAGTTATTTCACATCAGAGATTAAATGTGTGTTTTTCTGTTCTGTCATCACTGGTTTAAGGTACGTAGATACAAAAAGGTGATGTCACATCTTTCTGTGCACCCATTGACAGTGTATCTGTGACGTCACAGACAGGTTCCTAAAGACCATTTTTGGGCTGAATGAAGCCTTGGTACTCAAACAAGCCACCAATAATGGCACCCATCTGTCAATCAAAGCGTCCACGGTCTTAATTCTCTATAACTTTAAGCCTTAATATAATCTGAACAGGTGAGTTGTATAAAAATTCACCCTCAGTACAGTTGTCATGAACGGGGAAATTAGCTATAGAGACCAAAATTGTTTTTTGTACCAGGCTGTAAACATGTTTATTTCTGCTGTGAAGTTGGACATTTTAACATGGGGATTTATGGAGACTGACTCGTTCTGTAGCCAGCCTCAAGTGGACGTTTGAGGAACTGCAGTTTTTTGGTACTTCCACATTTGCTTCACTTCACAGCCACAGAGGTGGCCGTTTGTGTGCACCATGAAAATTTACAAATATTTGAATCAGAATCTGGTGTCAGTCATAGGGCTGTTTACTTATATTGTCAGGGTGTCAGGGGAGTAGAGGGTGAGGTGACAGGCTATTCAGTTGGTTGCAATCTGCCACTAAATGGGTCCGATTGTAATAAATTCACACCCACTGGGGAACACTACTGTTAATGTGATTTATTTCTTCTTCTTCTTGGTAGCTGGTTGTACTACAGAGTGTGACTCTGCTTTTCGCTTATTACGCTGCACAGAAAGTACATCAGATCTAAAAACAAGTTTCCAGGTGCTTTAAAATGAACAACAGAATTAAAAGGATGATATAAACAGGCCTAAACTTGTATCGTTTCTATTTAAAGACTTCAAACCTTTCCAACTGTGGATCCAATTCAAACGCAGCACATTCTACCGGGCGCCAGTCACAGATAAGCTGCCTGTCTGGCACCATCACTGAGTTAACACCAATAGATTGAGATGGACATGACTGGCAGACTCGATGATGATGATCTGCGGAGTCACGCCCGACGTTAAATAGAAGTGACTCATCAAAGTTAGTACTAATGGATTTCTGCAACAAAATGCTCAAATTAGATATTAAGAATTAAAACAGGACCTAGTCTAAAGCTCAGGCATGAAACACTGTTTCCACTTTGTTGGACTGTGCACGTGTGCTCATGTTCTCTGACCTCCCAAAGCTCTTCTTCTTTGGTGCTATTATATCAGCAGCATATGTGCCATCCATCTGTATAGACAGTGTGCATCTGTGTTTTGTGTGTGTTTTGTGTGTGTGTGTGTATGAGGGAAAGATGATGATAGCTTTCTCTGTTCCTTCATTTCCTGCCAACAGCAGCGGGGAGATCTAGATTGTTAAAGCCGGCCTGATCTTCCCTGCTGTGTGTCTGCGTGCAAAATCTCATTGCTGATAAGACAAACTTCCATATATACTGTTACCCACCTGATGTGGACACTAATATAAGTTTGTTATTTTTGTCCCACGTACAGCAGCTCCTAAAAAAACATTTTTACTTAACATAACACATGCAGATGTTTATATTAAGGATGATCCTTTTAAGTGATATCAATGCAGTCCTGGTCAAAACATTAAAAAATAAATAAATACACTCGATATACTTCCGTGTTCTTTAGTGTAAAACATCTCAAACTAGCTGGGAGGATAAAGATGCAGATTTTACGGTGAAAACTGTCAAACCATGACAGTATAAGAACGTTAAATATGCCTGTTAAAAAGTTTTCTGTATACACATTTCAAAACCTTTATTTATACGCCATTTTAAGGGAATTTATACAGAACAGAGTAGTATTTTATATAGACTGTTAATTATACAGTAAAACACCGTAATATATTTAATGGCATATTTTACGGTCTTCTACTGTCATGGTTTGGCAGTTTTTGACAGTAAAATCTACAGACATTTTAAAATATGGAATAAAAACGTCAACTGTAAACGTGAAATCAACAGTACTATTATCCTTTTACCGTAATATTAGAAAGGTTATACCGTACCATAGCTGCCATTTTTTTAACCCTAAAAACAACTGTAGCGTACTTTGTGGATAGTGCTCTCTGTCTTTTCAACATAAAGGATTTCTGGGGTTTTAAGTTTAACATTTTATCACTTCGTCACTTCCTGCTGCTCTCACCTGGAGCTGTCAAAATAAAAGCCCAAAGAAAGCAATGACTTCGCATTTTTTACACTTGTTACATGTCTATTTGAATGCAGATGACTTTCATGTATTTGTCATTCATTCCATCGAAATACTAGTTCATAATTTAGACTTGAATGCCTCACTTTCACAGCATGCATAAACTTTACATGAATGTGGTCACACTGATCAGCGGGTTTGAGTATATATGAATAAAAACATGCGGAGTGTAAAGGCGATCGAGGGTACAAACTAGCTGCTTTCAGTTTCAATTAATCACACATTTTTCTTAATTATGGAAAAGAAAATTGAGAATTATATGAACAGATGCATACAAGAGCCACAAAAGGCCATTCTCACACGCTTTGCACACTAAACGTTTTAACATTTAATCAAATTGTTACCTGAGCACTCCTCCACGGCCTCAGCAGGCTCCTGGTTTACCGTCACATCTGGAGGTCCTGATGCCATGGCAGCGCTGTCACTGCTGTGAGACAGAGAGAGACACTGATGAGCAGAATGATCATCAAAACAACATTTGTGCAGAAATTTAATGATAATATGACTGATTGGAGAGGATAGAGGATACTCATGCTTCACTAACAATAATGCATTGAACCAGTTTTCTTCAGGAATCTGAGAAAATGAAATAAACTTAATGAATTAACTCCACAACCCAACAGTTTTGGTAAAAACAAAAATCCTGAGGACGGCTGCTTTATTCCAAAAGACTTGACTGGATAAACTTTAGTGCTACAAATTATTTGTCTGATGAAATCCTGACCAATCTTTTCGAAGTGACAAGATAATTAGAAATTACAATTAATGAAGTTACAGCTGCTGTGCCACTGTTCTTAAACCTTCTTAATTTGGACAGATTGTTTTTGCTGCTGTGTGATGGCTGATATATGATTAATACATTAAAAATAGATGTGAACATAGTGGGTAATTGTAGAACTAAATGAAAAAGACCTCTCCTAAAGTGATTTAGGAGAGTTCTGCGTGTGCGACACACAAATCGTGGCTTTTGTCTCAGAGCTGGAATATGGAAAAAAAGCCTGATGTTCACATGTTGTCCCGTGTGTGAGAGCAAGAGACAGAGCCCGATAGTGTCCATCTCACACCAGAAACTTATTATTATTAAATCAAAAGCACACATTTGTTTTATGTTTCTCCGTGACACCTCCTGGGCTCCGTAATTTTGTGGCTGTATTCATCTTAATATGCTTCTATCGCCTTCTATTGCCAGCATGGCCACTTGCCATGTGTTACAGTGTGATTAAAGTCCCATTTTGGAGTGTCGTGACTTTGAATAAAAGTGGCTTGGCATGGGCAGGTGGCACAATCTGAAATCACAAAGGACTGAACCAAGACAGAACAAGTATATTTTGAAGGATTACATAATCGTCTGGAACAACAACAGACTGCCTTAAAAATGTATTTCAAACTCTTAACCTTGATCTATTTCTTCATTCCTTAAAAGTTGAACGTGTGTAGTGTGCCTTAAATTGTTGAGACTAACTCCGATCTCCAGTCCAATCCTTCACTACAGTCCAAACAGTCTTAACAGAGGCATCTCAGCTATGTTTCCAGTGTTCTGCTCTGCTCTGCCATCCACTTCTGCACCCGCAGATGCCCAGCAACCAACACAAACTCAAACAGACATGAAATCACATTATACCTTGTTATTGTTCTCAGTGTGCAGCAGGATGGAAGTCTTTAACTTCACTGTGTGAAACAACAGTAGCAGTAGTAATTGTCATTGCAGATTTCTTTTGTCTTTAATCACACGCTTCATTTAATCTCATAGGACTGTTAACGAGCTTTAACCAGCAGATGGGAAGGTGGAGGCCATGTGAGAGTTCAGCTTCAACCAGTTAACTGCTCTCTTATACACCGGGACCATTACTTAACCAGGTTTTATATGACTCTCAAATCTAATTATGTATGCACTTTCTGTACAACAGTGTTCTTGTGTGGTTTGGCAGGAAGTCGAGCCGTTATTGATTGTTGTTGATGGTTTTCAGTAAATTTTGGCTATGTCACCAGTCGTTTTCACAGAATCTATGGACGTCATGAGGATAAGATTTGGGAGGAGAGAGTTGGAAATGTTTTCTTGGGGCCAAACTTCATAAAAGTATCTCAGGAACTATTCATTTAGAACAGATGCCGATGAGCTTCAAACCATCCAGCCTCTAAAACATCTGTGATGGGCGACTAAGGCAACACAGATGTGTAACATGGTTAAAAGAACAGCGAAACTTGTCTGCTTTATTTTCCACTGGCCTCAGTAACAGAATTTCATTTCTTACTCATGTTACTCATGTTCGTCAATCGATCTGCCCACTTCTTTGGAAATATCTCAACAACTATTGGATGTGTTGCCATGGAACTGTGGACAGACATTCAAGGTCTCCTGAGGATGAACTTCACGATGGTCTGACTTTTTCTCGAGCTGTTTATGACTTAACACTTACAGAACTAAGGACATTCCCATCAGCCTCAGCTGTATTTTGTTTTTAGTGCTAATTAGCTATGCCAGCATGCTAACAAGAGCTGCAGGGATTATTTTTTTCTAATGTTTTTGTGCGTAATAAAGAAAAATAAATGTAATAAAGTGAGCCTTGTTTAAAAGAAAACAAGCTTTGCATCCCAAACTTCCCATAATTCATGTTATCTTTGCAACATTTCACACGATATTGTGGAAAGTGAACTTTATAAAGAAACACATACAACACAACTTATCGACACCAAAGCTGACCAACAGATTCAGGTCTTCAAGCGTTTTACAGGTTTCACAAGGACCGAAGAAAATCTATATAGCACTACTAAAACACTTCTTCACTCCATTAAGGCATTGCACTTTGTTTTCTCACACATGCAAACAAAGACTAAGACATCCAGAACCTCATTAGTTCTCCGACGCATCAATACAAATAATAGTAACTGAGTATTTGTCCATAAATGAGCTAACACACTACTACTAATGATGCATTTTCTTTCAATAATACAAAGAATAATTATACCAGACATGAAAAACTACTAAGTAACAAAGCAGAACATTTATATAATTTTATGCCTCACATAACTGATGACCTATGGATCAAGTCAAACAGATAACACAGTTTGCTCAGGCCTAACTTTAAGCCAACATGGATGAGAAGCTCTATGGATAAACTCAACACCTACAAAGCTTCCATGTCAAAACACACACACACCGCCTCCATTATCTCCATCTGCTGATGAAGACCATGTGATAGCGTGTATAGCTCCAGGAAAAGATAGTAAGGCGTCATTGAGTGCATTTCAAAAAAACATGTTTTAATATGGCGGAGAAATTATTGTCATTCATCTTTAGAAAGTTTATACCACAGCCATGTTTTCCACATTTGCAGTTGGTGTGAACAGCCTCTTTTCTCTCCATTAAAGAAGCGGCTGGAGAGCTTCTTGTCAACTGTGTTTACAGGGAGTTTGTATTATAGAAACAGATGGAAAATTCCAGAGGGTTTGTTGACGTGCTGAGGGGCTTTCGTCAGTATTACATAACCATTAGCTAGTATCATCTTAACCCTTGTTAAAGTCATGGGAATCATCATCGTTAGCCACCTTTATATTTCTCATCATCTTCAGCAGAGAGAAACAACTGAAATGAACTGTAACACTACCTGTACATTGTATAACGTCTTTAATACACCATAAAGGGCTGTATTTATATTAGTTTGATATTCTCATCACATTGCCGTAAACAAAGACACGCCAGATGTTGTTGTTGATATTGTGGTTATGAGCTGATAGTGCTGGACTGATCCATTTCCTGTGTGATGCCACAGGAAGACAGTGCAGCCCAAAGTTCACCACACAAAACAGACTCAAGAGCCCTAATAACATCTCTGGGAAACAGATACAGATACACACAGACAATAATGTGTTGTCTATGATATGACCTCAGGAAACAAGTGTCAGGGAGAGAGGGGAAACCAGTCTTAAGACCCAGTTACACCCATACAAGACTGTTATAGAGAGCTAAAGTATTGAATTCAGCATGTATACAAGCCCAGAGCAATATGATCATACAGAAAACTCCTGTGAAGCTGAAGGGCAAAAGCTTGCTTGATCATGGTCTTGATTTTCAGTATGAATACAGACTGTGAAAGCAGAGAAGATGATCCTTATGACATTTTGGGTTTTAAGCAAGGGTGATGTGCTTGTGCCAGCCAAGCGTTCATAGCTACGTCGCTTTTTGATCCTTCGATGTCAGCTCTTTCTATCATCAAGTCACCAAGCGATTGATTGTTCACTAACAGGGAACGTGAGCTAGGTTTAGACCGTCGTGAGACGGGTTAGATTACCCTACTACCTGATGATGTGTTGTTGCAATAGCAATCCTGCTCAGTACGAGAGGAACTGCAGGTTGGTGCATGGGCTCGTCTGAGGAGCCAATGGTGCAAAGCTACCATCTGTGGGATGACTGAACGCCTCCAAGTCAGCATCCTGCCTAGACGTGTAACGATACCATAGTGCCATGGATCTTCGGTTGACCCTGGATAACTGGCTTGGTTGGTAAGTAGAGCTGTTCGTGGGTTTGTGGAGAATCTGGTGATAAATCACTTGCAGACGACCTGATTCTCGGTCGGGATTTCGTACATAACAGAGCAGCTCCCTCACTGCAATCCACTGAAAGCCAGATCCCATGATCCCATGAATCAATCACTGGAACTATTACGGCTGACACATATACTACAGCTACTTCAAAGGAATAATTTAATAGTGGAAAATAGAATTATTCTCCTTCTTGGTGAGAGATAGATGAGAACATTAATGTGTTACTAAGCTGAAACTATGAGCCGGTTAGCTTAAGTTAGCACGACTAATTTTTTTAGCCGACATTTTTGGACTTTGGACAGAGCCAAGTGAATTCCCCCCTGCTTCCTGACTCTCGGCTCTGGCTCCATACTTAAAGAACATCTAATAATTATATTTCCCAATTGTGAAACTAAGTTGAAGACCTTTTTGTTTGATGGAAATTACAACAGGGCTTCACAGTTCAGATAAGTTGATACAACACATTTTTCAAACTACTGGCTGTAAAGGTCAAGGTCAGGTGGTCAGGGGGCAAAATGACTGACCTGCACCCACTTCCAAAGCCAGCTCCCCATGGTGACATCCTCCGCTTCATCTACGACAAGTATGGAGGAGAAGGAAAAACAGAAAGAGAGATTTGAAAAAAGAAGAGAGCAACAACAAAACAGGGGAAGAGAATTATAGTTGAGAGGATGAGAAGGACGGGGGGACCCATAAAATAAAGAGTAAAGGGGGAGTCAAAGAACTCAGAGACAGTGAGAAAACAGAGGAGACGGGGACAAATACAAGTCAGAGGGAAGGCAGGGGTCAAAGAGAGGGGTTGTGGGAAAGAGCGTCATGAAAGGAGAGAAGAGTCAGTTAGATAAACGGACGAATATTAGTCAGAAGACATGAAGTAAAGAGAAAACAAGCTTACAGTAAACACAGAGGTCTTCCTGTAAAGCAGTAGTTCGGTTTTCAACCAAAGATGGTAAGAAGCCTGAAGTGAAATTATATTCTCGCTCGCATATTAAAATACAGTCTAGATACTGGAGCAATGATGGCACTCTTAGGTACACACTGATTTATGAATAATAGTGTGTAAAAACAGTAACGTCACAGCAGGCTTCATTAACCGGCTCTGAAAGCTACCGCATGGTTTCAGACTTTGCAATCAGATGAACAATTTAATCATCCAAAATTATTAAAGCACTAATTTGCAATGGTGAGTACTTTCAGAGCCGGGAAGCCTCTCTCTCTCTCTCTCTCTCCCTCTCTCTCCCCCCACCCCCCTGTTGTTCTTGTAAAGTAAGTTTTAATATGATGGCTGATTACAAACGTAGCTTATCCGCCAGCAGCCAATCCACCATTATTGGACACTGCAACTAATTGCTGCTCAGCTCTGATCCATCTTATATTGACGTGAAGTGGACACCTGCCCAATCTAATTTAATCCGATACAATAGCTCTGTAATAAATCCTGTCTTTATTCAAAGTTTATGTCAACAAAAACAGGATTTATGAGGAAAGCTGTTTATTATTGTGCTTTGTACTGAGAGCAGCTTTGTCAGGTACTGATGGACAAATTAGAATTAAGGTTGCTCATATTTCAGCAGCCAGAACTGAGTTTGCAATCTACAGTACATCCCACAGCTCACATGATGAAAAAAATAATTATGTAGACCCAATAATGCTGACTGAGAGGTGTTTCTATTAATATTCTGTTCTCTTTAAACATGTAATCAGCCCCTTTCAGACCTTCCTCTCTTCAACTCAGTTACTTTTACATGAAAGTCGCGAATGCAATCTCATTAGGTCAGATTTCAACACGGCACAAGTCTGAACTGAATGTCATCAGATGAGGTAAAACATGCACAGAAGCCTCTTCTCTTAAATTGTTGAGGAGGTTCTTCACAAATCAAATCAGTCTCTAAAAACTATTTGCCCCCTCACACCCATCACAGCGGTCATTAATCAAGACTTCAACTGCAAAATAAGATTTTTTAAATCAGTCACTGATGCAGCTCTTCTTCCTCAACATCATTTTGTGATATTTTTAACTCACGGCGATGATCTTTAACTCCGTGTCACCTCTGTCTGAATGATGATAAGCCAGCACTTTAACAGATACCTGAAGCCAACTGTGTGACGTACCTCATGTCTGAAAAATGCTTAGCATAGCACTTGGTATTATATTTTATAGCTATAATGCATGAACTAAATCACGCCATAAAACATCATCTTACAGTTAAACATGTTAGCAAGGGCGTGGAAACCTTATAAATCTGTAAAGAGTCGTTTCTCATAACACTGAAACTATATTTCACAGACACAGCAGAACATTTAACAAGCTGGAGCTCCCTCCCTACTGTATATATTCTCATATACAAGCACCAGCTACATCTGAACTTATTTAATAAAATTGAGGCCTTAATTACTTATTTTTTCTGGCCAGTTTAACAATTGTTTTCTTTAAACCACTTTTACATGATGTGGCTGGCGTGTATGAACTCATTTAAGATGCAAATCCTTCGTTAGCATTGCATCGCATGCAGTGTATAAACTCTCAGGCTCAGGTAGCTTTATTTGGAAGCTACCAAGAGTGTGTCTGTGCATGAGAGCGTGTCCATGTATCAGCCTCATTACATAACATTGGATTAGCACGTACTGTAGAGGTATTCAGACCAGTCAGGGTCTGTCTTTATTAGACAGATGAAAGAACCTCATTAACACCCACACACAGTTAGTACACACACTGACACACATAGTGAAGATAAACATGTCCATATTTGTCCATGACCTTAAATCTGTGTTAAAATGAGGCTCACACACACAAACAGGTTAACACACACACACACACACACACACACACACCTCACTGCCATGCCATCTGCTAAAAACGAAGTCTTGTCCAGCTGATGTAGATAGAACAGAGTCCAAATCCGGACAACACAAATCCACTAGTGGACTGGACAGAGTCCAGGCTCACACAGTGAGAACAATCCTCATCCACAAACACTGCTGATCAACCGGAGAGAAAATATTATGAATACATGTTAAAGAGAAATTCAGATATTATGCCTGACATGAACACTGAGCCCTTTTGTCCTAAGACGACTGTAACTTGACTTTGTCCACGGGGTCCTCGTCCTTCTGACGTAAAGCAAATCCAATCCAGTTCAGCCTTAATCCCTCAATGGAACCAGTGTTACCAGACCCATTGCACCACCAGCTAATGGTGTTGACTAATTGGCTCTTGTCGGCACCGACATGCAGATGTTTGACGTGATGTCTGCAACTGCAACAACCCTGAAGATCATACAAACATCAATCTTTACTCCATAAACACACTTTTAATATAGTTAATAACTCACTTCATGGTTCAGAGATGATCTCCGTGTCAAGGACATCACATGGATCTTCTTGTATATCTAAAACGGATAATCTAATCTAAGTAAGGCTTCTATAGTAGGTCCTATATTGGACTTTGAGCTTTAACAACACAAATCCACACCACTCCAGTCCTAATCCCTCTGTACTACCAGCATTAAACTGAGCTAATTTGGACCTGATTACATTACTACAGCAATTAAGTTCAACAGAGTAAGAGATTTACAATGAATCAACAGCAGAGAGAGGCTGAGAGCTTAGAAAAGCACAAATGTACTGTGTGTGCCAGCTTTTAACGGACTTATTTTGACGTTGTTGAGTAAAACACCATAAGCGCAGATGTCGGCGTGACTCATTCAAAAAATCTTGCAAAGCTTTCTCTCTTAGACAACATGATTGAATTTCAGTAGCGATCTCCAACAGAACAAACCCGATAGCTATGTGGCTGCGCAGAGTAAAATCAGAGCTAAACCTAAGTCATGTGAGATCTTTTAAGCCAACGCTGTTCATGAATGAAATCCTGTTTTCTATTGTACATGTAGGGCTGCTCGTTCACATCCTATCAGAGGGATTTAAATGCTTTGCAGGATCTATCATCTTAAAAATATAACACACACAAACGTGAAAAGATCGGGATGTTTGAGGTGATGATCACTGAGATGGTTCTCTGGAGTTCCCCTTTGTATGATGGAGTGAACTCCAATATTCAGCCTCTTATTGATGGCGATCCTTGCCTCTGAAATAAATCACTATGTGGGAAGACTACAAAGACCAGTCAAAGACCTATTTCTAGGTGCTTTGGTCAGGGAACTCGAGAATCTATTCCCCATGTTTGAGACACAAAAACAAATCCGTAACTTGACTCTGAGCACAGAGAGAGGAGATGAGAGGCTGAGCGGACAGAGTGCAGATGAATTGGCCACAGTAATATGATGTTAGCGGATCTATGACGAGCCGCAAGCCTTCAATTTCCACAGAGAGAAAGAGCGAGATGCAGAAAGGAATCAAGAAAGAATTGCGAGGGAGGACAAGGATTTTTCCAGTCAGCTGGAATGATAAACTTGGACAAGCCGCTGGCGCTGAGTGCAGATATAGATAGACAGACATGTTGTATATACAGACATGAACAGCACGCATGTCAACTTCAAAGAGTGTACACAACATAAAGAATGTACCGTATACAACTGGAGGAGATGTATATTTACACATTTCTAGATACATTTTATACATTTATGTGTTATTATGAAGAGACAAGACATTTTTCAAGTCATATTTCTTAAAGGGAGTTTGGTGTAATATTTTCACTACACATTACACAGTTACAGCTAATCGTATACAGTTTCTAATGGCAGCATATAACTTGTAGACATATTTTTATCTTTGTGGAACAAAGAAATTTATGACACTTCAGGTACAAAACATTTTGAATCTCATATCCAATCTCTTCCCTTTTTCTCTGCTGTGCTACGACTCATAGCAGGATTAGCATCCTGATGGCATCCACTTTGACAAAGTCGTATACTAAAGTTCAATTCAGACCTCCGTCATCAGTCAGCTGCTTTGCTTTAAATGAAGCACAATTATATAATTATCAAATCAGAGATGGACAAAAGCTGTCTTGTATGATGAACTTCAGCAAATAAAGTAAGTAGTACAAGTATTAGAAACGTATTAAGATACTTATTTCTTACATTAACTTGTTATGTAGGATGTTTTTCTCTCTTCAAACTCAATTTTCTGTTATTCCTTCTCATGGTTGCCTTCCTATCCTTAGAGGAACAGGGTGACCTTGCACCATGATAACACCCAAAGCTGTCTAAACCAGTGCTTCTCCACCCATCGTAGTTTCAGACAGATGACCTTCTTTGCAAAGAGTAAAATTATTCAACTTGATTTTCAAGTCATTATTTCAGTCTCACACCAGTTGCCATACCATTTGAGGACCGAGGGCAAAGTGTGTCTTAAAATGAGTCTCAAAGGGGGAATGTCTATTTTCTATTGTAAAATTTAGTGATGAGAAGCAAAAAGACTGTATCCGATCCAGAATGAGAACGGTCATCCTAAACTGATCAGGTACCACAAGTTATTATATACCTCAGATGCCAATTTGGCATCTTTGTTCAACGCTAAGATGCTCAAATCAATGGCTGTGAGCTTTCTTGTTCATATTTAGATGTTCATACTGATACCACTCTCGTATCTGTATGATAAACCTGCAGCTGGAGACAACAGGTGGTTAGCATAACTTAGCACTCTGGGAGCATGATGAAACAATGCCAGACATTTGTTTAATCTGTACAACAACCAAAATGTCAAATCTCTGGTGTTATGGAGAATTATGTGCTGGAACTATTTCCCTGCCAGAACAGTGACTTCCTAAAGTCTCATTCTTTATGCTAAGCTAACTGCCTGCTATCAGTCTTATCACTGATACCAAATATCAAATGACTCCTTTTTCATCAAAAGGGATTCAGACTTTGTCATTAATAGATAGACAGAAGAGAGTCCTTCCAGGATGTGGTCCCTTCTGTGGACTATTGATCGCTGTACAAGGTCCAGCCTGGCTATTTCCTGCTCCCGTCTTGTCACATGTCTCTTTGCATGCTATCTAGTAAGACATTAATGGGGAACAGCATGTAAAAAAGGGCAGCATCCTTCCAGGATAAACATCTTTCAGGCTTCCATTACTCTATCCCCAGATGTTAAAAAGCTTTAACATGAGCTTTGTTATTGTCTAATCCATTACTTGAAGTAGCTCAATTTCAGACATGAGGCCATAAAAGGATATGAGAAATATATAAAGAATGTGGGCAGATAACACAGCTTCACAACAACATGGGTTTACTCCCTCCTCCGTCCTCCTCTTTGTCTCTTTCATTCTTTTTACGTCCTGTCTCATTATCTCACCATCCCCTTCTTTCTCTTTCTTTGTTTTTCTCTCTCTCTCTTGTCCAACCACACATACCTAACTGGGAACATGGCCTTTGGAACTGTGGTATTTCCTCTTGACCCATTCAACTATTCAGTGGCTGCATGGTCAGCAGGGGACGGTGAGTACGAAGGAAATTATTCATTACATTTCAGTCTGAACTCTGAAGAATTTCACTGTAACTCTGACTTTCCCATACCTTGAAATGAGACTTTAGATTTTTACTTGAGTTTCTTTCAGCGTGCATCACTGATTTAACATGAGCTACTGTATGCACTTATTAAAAACATAATGGACAACAAAGATGCTTCTTTCAGTACTTTCTGGATTTTTCTGACCTGTATTGTAAAGTGTAGAGTAGACAGCTGAGAGAGACATGCAAATGGTCCCCAGCTGGACTGGAACTAGCGACATTGCAATTACAAGATCAGTGTCCAAAATTCGTAGACCACTAAGACCTCCCAAGTGTGTTATTTTTAATAACCGCACAGATCAGGATGGATTATACTGAGTATACCATGGCCATTATACAAAGATCAAAACAGAAGATACGTTTACTAAGGATTGCAACGATTGGGAAACTCTGGACCCAGTGAGATAACAATTTGGTTGATCCAGATGTTCTTTTGATCTTATTTGCCAATTGGCTGATGTCAGTCAACAAGGTGAATATCTGCTGATAAATTGATGCATCCCTAACATGCAACACACAATGAAAACTGTGTATAAATAAAACTATTTATAACTTGCTATAGTCTTATCCTGAAATATCAACACAATCTGCCAACAGACATGTTTTCCAGGCAACATCATGAGTGTGGGAAGTTTTCTTAACATGTGGAGACATTGCGGTAACATGTTTTCTACCCCCTGCTGCACACACATGCTGGTTTGTTTTGGGAAAACTATCTATTGGTAAAGCATCCAACTGTTTCGCCCTGATCCACGAACCTTCCAATTCCCATGACTGCATTTCAAGCATTCAAGCAGTCATGATTTAATCCTGTCGAAAATCAGTTGCCAGTGAACTACAATCACCTTTAACACACAGAATGATGACGCACATCTGCAATTGTTTGAATCAGTAGCAAGAAAAGTTGCCTTGGTAATCAGATGTAGGAAAACTCATTTAAAATAGTAAAACCATTATTTTATATTTGAGTTTTTAGTGGTTAAAAAAAATATGTCTAACTGGAATTTAGAAACAGGATGTGAGAAATAGGACTCCCTCTGTAGATATCACGGATATAAAATGTGGTTGGATTTGAGTCCATCGTGTGTGTGGATCATCTAAACCTGAAATTATAAAATGGAAACTGGTAAACAAAACAAAACGCCGCATTATAACAGAGTGTGTCACAGGCAACAACAGAGATGACTGAAATGAAACCAAAGACTGCCTGTAAAGAAAAGAGAGCTTATAGTTTGTTAGTCCAGCATGCCTGACTGAATTAATCTGGACTAGTACTGTAGTAATCCATCAGGAGCAAGGTAAATAAACATGGTGAGTAGCTACTGTGGTTTTATATTAGATAAAAGAGTGGTTACACAAGGTGAAGTAGTTTCTGAGAATTATATCACTAAAGATTCAAAATAATTTGTTGATCAAAAGTTTATCTCTTCATCCCTCAAATTCGCTGTTTAAAACCACAGATTGGTAGTAACCTTCGTCCAACAGCAAAATTTTGTGTGGTCTGATTCTTTATTTCTGAATTGGACAGGACCTGACTGAACTCTGGATGAGTGTTAATCTCATCTCAGATATTAAATCATTGTTCAAAAATACCATTATTGTCCAAATAGCTCCAAAAATCTTTTTACGGTTGAGGTTTGGTTGAGATTTTAGAAACCATTCTTTTGGGTTTGGGGTTTCTCTTGTCTTCCAGCTGTCCTTCCTTTGCCTCTCCTCCATCTTCTTCCCCCCCCCCGTTTGAAACAGGGCTGTGCTCTTAGCAACGAGCCTTACATGGACTCGAGACAGAAACTGACCAAACACTCTCATCAGTCACTCTGCACAGTCTACATTCATTTACAGCTGCATCACCGTTCCTGCTGAACAAACTCAACCTACTGTGGTTACATAATGACCGTTGGACCGGGAACCATTGGGAAAGACGGTGAGAAAGTGAGAACACACACGCACTTGTCGGCAGCTCAAGACCTCTGGTGGGCTGAATCTAAACCTGTCTGACTTTTTGCGAAACACTAAATCAAGACTAAAATACCGAGGGTAAAATCTGCTTCTCCTGCATGATGACGGGGGCTGATTTATCCCTCAGAACACTTCTTGGGTGGGTTCTTGATTTAACACAAAAGCAAAGGTAGACAAAAGCAAAGGCATCGCTTTTTACCTGGCAACCATCCGTTTTGCTGGCTGTTACTAGCTGCAGCTAACCAGTAAATTGATGGGAACTCTGCAAGTTGCCAGAAAACTCTCACTTGTAATGAAACAACAAGAAAGCTTCAAGAGTGAGGCCACACCATGTGCATTTGTACATGCATACATAACAATTCAGGTTCATTAGCATTGCTACAGTGAGCCTATAAGCTAATTATCCACATTTGCAGCTTCCATTAGAGAAGATAAACACTGTCTTTAATCAATTCCTCACATTTGTGCTCATGTTTCTGGTTTGCAAAAGCTAAATGAAAGACACCAGCCTCTTTGTACACAGTATGACTCTTTCTAGAGTTCTTGTGCACCCTGATAGAGCTAGTTGTGGAATCCAAAGCTTGACAGGCCCGCTGTACCCTGTTTAAGCAGCAGTTACAGTAGCTAAACTGCAGAGGGGTTTAGCAAGAGGTCAATTTCAACATGCTTTAAAGTTTTATAGGGCATAGTGTGGAAGTTCATGGCCCGTGAGATTTATGATGGATTATGATGATTTATGATTGTATTCTTCAACGTTAGACATTTTCTGATAGCTCTGGTTCACAAGTTGTGACACGCTAGCCCTTTTTTTTTTTTTTAATTTTAAAACGCAACGTTGAAATGAGTAAATCATTTTTGATTGTCAGTTGTTTTCTGGACTTAAACCACTTAAACGTCAGATGTATCTCACTTCCAGTATTGAACATACAACTCCATTAGATCCTTTTAAAAGAACCATCAGTCTTCAGTGTGTCTGTATTAGTTGGTTTCAGCATTAGGAGAACACAATTGTGGTTCTTTAGTTGGATCTGTGTGTAGCTGTCTTGCAGCTCATCCCATCTCCTAATTCACTTTATTTCTCTGTGTCACACACACAAACAAAATGTTTGTCTAAGTCAACTGTGCTGAGTGGGCCATAAAAGCTTGTATTGTTGTCATGTCATGAGACTGAAAGGTCAAACACAAAGAAAGTAGAAGTGGGTATCAGTGCGCCCAACACCACATCTCCACAGCTCCGGTACAAAAAAAGATACTTTACTGAAGTTAAAAAGCTAAAGCCACTCATTATCCTAACCCTCTGTGGTCCAATCACACTGCCAAGCCCAGAGTCCTATATATAGCCAATTCAAAGCATTACAATCACAGAGGAATGAACAGAAAACATGCAGGGACATTTAAATGAGGAAAAAAGTCTAATATATTCACAGCTATCAAGTATCAAGCCATCAAGAGAGCAACACGACTTGATCCTGCGCCAGAGAGAATTCACAAGACATCATACATCTGATTCTCCTGAATAAAAACAAAACCACTATCAGTTCTGGTAGTTTATGACTAATCATTCATTCCCAGCGTAATATGAATCAGTTAGATCAGCTCTGAGTCATACAGCTGACACTCAGAGGCAACTACAAGCCACCAATTGTCTCAAGAAACAAAAGAGAAACAAAAGTTCGATTAGACGGCTGCAACAAAAGGCAGTGGACTCCGGGAAAAGCCCCAACATGCAACTGAAATCAGTGTACTCTATGAAGAGAGTTGTAATTTCTGTCAGCATTTGAATTTGTGTTGTGGTCAACATGATTTGCTTTCCAGTGCAAGATGTGGTCAATTGTGAAATAAGTACTTCCAGTAGCAGAGTGCATGACCGTTAACACATGTTGTGCTGTTAAGAAACAAAAGTGCATGACCTCTATTGGGATGAAAATGACACATCCCTTTAAAGAGCAAAATAACAACCTCATACTGTGACACAGAGATTTGACGATAATGTTCATGATGATAGACAGTTTGATGAAGCAACGTAGGTGAGTCATGTTACGTTGCCAGGTGTGATGCCAAAACAAGATTTTGCAATCTTCAGGTGATTTTGCAAGACACAAATACATTTTAAGTGAGTTATTGTCAGTTGGTGCAGCGAATTGAGTATCACAATATAAATTCATCATAATCATTTAGCGGTGATAGATGCAATTAAAAAGAAACTTACTTCCTGCTCTTGAAGCATCCATACATCCCAGCCATGTTTTAAAACTGAAGTGAAGCAAAAACTTAAACTTCCTCTCTCTTTGCAGAATAAATGATGTCTTTTCCTGGTTTGTCCAAGGAAGGAATATAAAACCCTCAAATAAAACACCTTGGGGAGACTCCCTTTTTCTTCCTCAAAACTGAAGACTTCTCTCTTCTTTGCAACAGAGAAGATGCAACTCCACAAGAGAAGATCGCTCTCTCTTCCAAATCAAACCATCTTCCGAGGTTCCTCCCCCTTTTGAGCTTCACTAAAAGTCAAATTTCATACAGAGCTCCCTTTTCCAAAAAAATCTGGCAGCAGAGGCACAAAAGCAAGCCAATCTTAACCACGGCAGTACTCACATACAACAGCAGCCAAAGTGGGATTAGGACAGGATCAGAATATCACACACGAATTATAAGAAGAAGGTTTGAAAAAACAGGAATCTCCTTTTCAAATAATCAGGATTTTGAGTGTCTTCAAAAACAGCAAAAAGGCTTTTTTTCCCTATAGAAACGCGTCTCACAGAAGGAGTATAGTGAAAACAATCCTTTGCTTGGTACAATACTGTGAGCTAGAGGGAAAACAATTGACTAAATGACTGACTGAGTGGCTGCTGCATGCCTCACTCCTCTCCTCCCGGTCACCACGGCTGGTAATACAGAAGGGGAAGGGCTGGAGGAGGGAGGAGGAGGAGGAGTGAGGGAGGGAGGGAGGGAGGAGGCAAGTGTGAACAAGAGACTGCCCCCCATGACCTTACCCTCTTTTTTCTCACTCTACTGTTCAGTTTTATACAAAAATATTTATTTTTCACCAATAGCAAGATTTCATTTCTCAGATGACTTGGGTTTGAACAGATGCATTAATTGTAGCCTACAATGGCAAGTGTTGAAGTTGTGTAACTTGGCGGCCATAACAGCTCTTGGCAGCACTAGCTCATCATCAGATAGTGAGAAAAAAAAAAAAGCAGGGAAACAGTCATCAAGATCATCTTTACTGAAAGATTAGGTTATGCTTGTAGTATTTCTTGTGAAATGACAACCACTGTCTTTCAAGCAGTTAGCCAGTGTGTCCAGTAGCTTGACGTTTGACGTTAACATTAACATCAGTTACTGTGCTTATTTGGTTTTAAAGGTTTAAAAGGTGCTAATCATAGTTTTGTGGCGTTTTAGCATCTTTCAGCTCATTGTTTTGGTTTTGTGGCCCACAACTTTAATGTTACTGTTTTGAATCCTTTCATCAGTGTTGTTTCAGCAGCTGTTTTATAAAAAAAAAAAAAAAAAAAAAAAGTGCTGCTCATCTACACGCTCATACATCACACAGCAGAAAGACAAAGTTAGTGACTAGCTAGTGAACAAAGCTAAAGGCAGGAATTGGTGGAAAGAGCAAAAATAAAAACCCTGACATATGTAAGGTAGATACAAACTATTGACTATTAATAATATTTTGCTAATTTGGTTGATATAAAGTATTTAGACACCTGTGCAAATGATTCATAAGACCTCTGAAATAAGACTAAGTATAGTATGGATCTATCAGCTGAGGAACATTGAGAACATGTTGACCATTTCTGACAATTTAACAGAGCCAGTGTGTCCAATTTATGGAGATCTATTGGCAGAAATGGGATATAATGTTCATAAGTTTGTTTTCATGAGTGTATAATCATCTGAAAATAATAATCCTTGTATTTTTATAACCTTCTAACCTTTTAATCTACAGAGGGAGCAGAGTCCACACAGCACAGTCCACCATGTTGAACTGTGTTTCTACAGTAGCCCAGAACGGACAAACCAAACACTGGCTCTAGATACCGCCTTTTAAGTTTCAAGCAAGTGTCCTCCATATTTTCTCCTTCATGCTTGGTAGGGGAAGGTGAGGTGAGGGGTAATCAGTTAGTTGCAATCTGCACGACTAGATGCTACTAAATGCTACACACTTGACCTTTTAGCCAAATTAAGGCCGTATAACTAAAACTCTCGACTGTCTGGTTTTCAGCCAGATTTCATATCCAGTATAAGTACGGGGGCTTCATTCAATATATTCTGGTACACTGTGTTGTCCTACTTTTGTATCATGGATTAGCATTTTCAAAATGAATCAATATACAGCACTTAGTGATGACAGCATCGATTTTCTCAGCTGACTGATGCTTGTGATGGGACCTCCATAATGGAGGTATGTACAATATGCGTCACCACCATCAACCATGGATGTTGAGTGGACACAGTGTATATCAAAAGTATCTCTCTGATATCAGATTGTTTTATTGTGTATGTGGAGCTTGTTTTAGTTCACTAAACTGCCCAGCTCCTGCATGTCACTGTCCAAACAGAGCCTCATCTTAATCTTTGTGTCTGTCTCAGCAGGGGCCCGAGCAAGTCGCGCAACAGCCTGTCGCAGCTAATCACTATAAGTAGGGAGCTTATCTACCTACAGCCACTACGGCTCCAAGTGCTCGCGTGTGTGTGTGGCTGCGAGGTGACATAACGGTTGATCCTGAGATCCTCTCAGAGACACACAATCAAAAGAAAGAGTCAATTTTAGCTATGTGGCCAGTTTATTTAAATGATCAATGTTGGATCATTACTAAAAACCAGACTTATCATCTATGACAGGGCACATACATGTTTACATGTTTCAATAGTCCAAGGATTACTGAGATTTCAAGTGAAAGTTGACAGATTTATCTCTCGGAAAATGCTTTGTAACTCAACACCACCTCTGAACTGAGTCCTAGTACACACCAACAGAAAGTATCGTCTCAGTGTTGAGGCTACAGCGTGAAAACTGTCCCAAGAAAGTGACTAAAACATCCAAATCGCATTAATCATCAGACCATTCATGCACAGAGGAGTGCAGATAGCGGAATACATTTCTCAACCCCGACATGCCCAGACTGAGTGTTGTCTGCGTGATTCATTTTTCTAATTTCAAAACATGTTGAAATTGATCTGAGCTGTCCAAGTCATAAGAGCATATGTGTGTGTGTGCATGCGCGTGTGTGTGTGCTGGTGTGTCGTCACTGTAAACAAAGACAGAGTCAGTCTTTATCAGTTCCAGAGCTCAGCAGCTCCATTTCAACAGCATAATACACAAACACACAGTCGCTAAGATCCGTTTTGGCACGCTGGGATTGAGACATTCCTTTAAAAAGACACACACAAACATACCCCCACACACACACACACAGAGCTCACTATTGAAGTGACTACCACATGACATTGCCAAGAAACCATCAGGAGGGACCCTCTCGCGGTGAAGTAGTGTCGAGAGAGGATTTCCACCATTTTAATGTTCGTGTTAATCAGTGTTTCCACCAATACATTCGGTGTTGCCTCAGCTTTACTTGAGATTAATTCCAGGAACCAGGATCCTGTGGATTTCCCATCCTGAATCTCTCCGTCTTCGCTGCAGCATGGATGTCAGATACCCAGGAAATTAAATAAATCAGTCATATAAATCTACATGTACTACATGATCTGTTTTTTTCCCTGTCGGAGAGAAACTAATTTCATTTCTTGACGCTGCAGCATGGAGGATTAGTCTGTGATAAAATATGAAAACCAAAATCTTCAAAATCAAAGTGAAACATGTCCAGTCTGGTTCCTCTCACCAACTACAAGGCGGTGATGCGGGTTTGATTGAGCAACACAGGAAAGACTGTAAATGTAACAGTAATGAGTTTAACATTCTGGGTGTATAACTCTAGAAAATGACTCATATTGGATGAGAAATCGGTGATGCTACCGGAGATGGTGTATGTCATTTACTGCTGAAATATCAGAATGTGATTTATAGAGGCAATTAAAGATCATACTAACAGCAACAGAAGACTCAACTCAATCACTGTGCTGTTATCAAATTTGTTGCTGACTAAAACCAAAAATAATCTAGACAGACAGATAACAAACATTCACAGAAACACTGAAATTGTAGGTGTACAAGTATATTGAATAAGTAGGAAACATCACAAGTGGTGAAACAAGTGTTGCATTAATTAGTTAGGGAACATTTTTTGGATTAAATGATAACTTGATTAGATTAATTAGCATATTTTTTTGAGGCTGGCATCGAAATGTTAGACATTTTGAACAGTGCCTCAATTAGAATCAGTTCATCAATGCAATACAGGTCTCATAAATTGTACAGAACAAAATCATAAAGCTGCATTATTGATTTTTTTGGCCACAGGGGGGCAGCGCAACAGCCTGTAAACACAACATGACATATTACCTTAAAAAGCTGGTGAACATGTTAGTCAATCAGATACTCATTTACTCACAGACACAGAGAAATATATTCATTTGGAGTCTTCTGTCCATCTGATAAGCCCGATATTCATGCTTCTTTTAGCTCTGTTTTGCTCTCCACAACTCCTGGAAGAAATACCTGGCTCTTGAGCTGACAGATGTTTCACTACATTATTAGCTAACTAGACAGCTAGTGTGCACATTTTTTTGCAGCTGCCTGTTGTGGCTGAAAAATGTTGCTGAGGAGAGCGGTGAGCAAAAACCAAAACAATGAGCTTAAAGGTGCTAAAAAGCTGTGTATAACTAAGGGGAACTTCAGAGTTGTGTAATAATTATTATCTGTATGTATGCCACCACAAGCACATTTGACCCATTGGCATCAGTCACAGCAAACCCAATGTTCATCCAGGTGTGTTGTTTTGCTCTTTAAGCAGGAAAATGAACTCAGCTGCGAGTGTTTTGAAAAGGAATCTAAATACACCCCTGTGGAGGGAGATTTATGACCTCCAGTTCAGTATATGAAACACCTGGTTCCTCACTCCCGAAAATCGACGGGAGTTTTTCAAAACACAGCTATCGAATGTCTCTGTGTATGTATATGAATTTCTAAATGTTAACGCGTCAAAAACGGATCCAGGAGCATGGTGCAATGCTTCACTATAAATTTGTAAATGTGCATGAGTGTGTGTATATAAGTGTATATTCATGTATCAATCATACAGCCTTCTGTTTATAGAGCCAAGAGGAATGTCAGTCAGTTTCCCTTCGAAGAAAAAAAAAAAATGGATGCTGGTATTTCCTGAAACAGCCCGAGTATGGACCCACTGAAACCAGAGAGCGCAAGAGAGAGACGGAGGGAGGGGGGTCTTCAAACTGGGAGCCTGTCCTATCAATAATAATTATCATTTGCCTTATCTTTGTGAGGTGGATTTATTTCTACAGTCTTTAACCTAAAGGACACATGAAAGGTACACCAACTCTTCTCCCATACACACATTTGGTTATCTTGCCGTCATCACTGGAGTTAAGGAGGTTGTCTCAGCGTATTAAAGGTCCAGTGTGTCAGATTTAGGAGGCTTTATTTACATAGTATGACAGAAATGGAGTATAATATGCATAACTATGTTTTCATTAGTGTAAAGTCACTTGAATCATTGGTTTTTGTTACCTTAGTGAGTAGCCTAAAAGGGATCCACCCTCCATCCAGGCTGACTCTGAACAGAGTCAACAATCAGTGACACCTGCTGTCTAGCACTGGCAAAAAAAGAGTTCATAATTTGTGGTTTGTTGACTACATTGTGGAGCGAATAATGAGAGGGAAAGAGTTTTTGGAGGGCACAGAAACATGGAGGAAATATGGTCAGAACTTTTTATTTGACCGAGGAAACTTTCCTGAGCCTGACTGATCACTGCAGATCTGTACTGCACTGAGATGTTATGCTCATGGAAGTCTTTTGTATTGTTATTTTTAAAGTAAAATGTCCTTGTGATTGTTATTTGTGATTGCTGAGAAAAGGCCAACATTTCATCTTAAACTATCAATGTGTAAACAGATTAAAGGTTCAGTGTGTAACTTTTAGGGTGATCTTTTAGGAGAAACTGAATATAATATGCATAACTGTGTCTTCAGTAATATATAATCACTTTCAAAATTAATGTTTTTATTACCTTAGATTTAGCCTTTTATATCTAAATATGGAGCGAGTCCTCTTACACGGAGTCCGCCATCTTGCGCCGCCATCTTTGTTACAGTAGCCCCGAATGGTCAAAAAGCTCTGCAGAGCACGTAGCAGAAAAAGAAGACATAGCTGGTTGCTAACAGCGTTTTGTTTCGGAAGTTTAAGGAAGTTAAATGTAGACAAATGGAGGATCACACTTATTATTTAGCAGCAATCTTTGCATCAAAGAAGCGACAACATGAAGAAGCAACAGATGAGCTTCTTACCTTACCTCACGTCGCTAATCTTAGCTTTTATTAGCATGTAGAAGAGCTAGATAAAGTCAACAAACATGCAAGTAACAATGACATTTGCTATGTCGTTTTACAGAATACATGTATCTAAAGGAACCTCAATAGCCTACTCAACAGGCTACTCACGTGGTTGTGACGATGACCTCTTTTGGCACATGAAGGCCACCATAGATTCTCCTACACAGTACACAGTTGATTGCAACCTGCAATCTCACCACTAGATGCCTCTAAATCTTACGTTTAAGATTAAAATAGCCTTTTTCAACCTCATTTCTAAAACACAGCATGCACAACTCTCTTTCAAGTCTATCTCTGATCTGCTGACCTCTACGCATATTCCTGAAAACCTTCTTATCTATTGAGCGTGAATACTCATATATCGTAAAACAACACAAGTGTTTTTTTCTTTATAAATCATGTGACTTAATGGGCATTTAGGCTAAAGGTTCAACTTTTTTGCCTGGCCTCTGCGTGTTTTAGCCGCAGCTCTCTGCCAACGCGGGGGCCTCATTGAAATGAATGAGGGGCTCCTTTGTTTCACGCAGTGTTTATGTTTGCCTCAGCATGACCTATAATTGATGTGCTACATATATAAAAGACAACCTCGGATCAGACCCTGATAAAAGCATAGCTACAAACGTTCGGGGTATAAACCTCAGTAGTTTGAAAAAGTGTTTTCTTTCAGTGGATTTTTTTTGCTCACCGACACTAAAACAGACTGAATTTCCCCCAAGTTAGATTTCTGGACTTGTGGTCGACCATGAGGCCCTGCTTTTCTTCCCTCTCCTCATTCTTCTTCTTATTCTTTCCATCCCCTTCCTCATCTCCATCACTTATTTTCCCTCCGTTGGCTGGAGTTCCTCTCGCTCACCCCTGCAGTGCAACGCCTTTTCCCTCTCCTCTGTTTTGTGGTTTCTCTCTGTCTCCTATTCTCTCCATTTCTCTCTCTCTCTCTCTCTCTCTCTCTCTGTGTGTGTACAGAGGAGGAAGAAGAAGAGGAGGAGGGGAGTCGCTCTGTAGCTCTCTGAATTCCACCTCACATCTGGAAACCATCTTCTCTCTCTCTTTGCCAATCTCTTGCTCGTGTTCTCCCTCTCTCTCTCTCTCTCTATGTTGTAATGTAAATAGCCCTGTAATCATACTCCTGCCCTAAGCCCGCCGCACTGGGTGGTGTGTGTGTGTGTGTGTGTGTGTGTGTGTGCGTGTGTGTGTGTGTGCACGTGAGAGATCTTATACAGAACACACTCCTCCAACAAGCTAAGATCAACAAACTGAGATTTCTTCCTTCTTCTTCTTTCTCTACATCTCAGGTCCCAGCTGAAGTTTATGGGCTGATAAAAAACAAAACAGCCGTCTTCGACTGTACTTGCTCACACACACACACACCTATCATCCTGTGTTAAAGCCACAGGAAGGACACGAGCAATTGATTCAAAAGGGGTTTAACTGAATGACGTCAGCCTAATAACCTGAAAGTGAAGTGCTTTTACAGAGCGTCACAACACCAATGGTGCATCTCATTCATCCAGCTGTGGACGGTCAGCTTCCTTGTTTACCTGCACGTGCGGTGAATTTGTTTCGTGAGCTAAGTTTGACCTGCAAATTCGGAGACAAGAGACAGCAGGAACAAACCACAGAATATGAAACACAATAAGCTGTACCACATATCACAACAAATGTTTCTTTCTGTATTTAACAATATTTGCATGGCGAGTCGAGGGACAAAATAAAGACAAACAGATTCCTCCTCTGCTATAATCAAACTAATCAAGTCCACTCTGGGTGACGTCTCTGGGCTGCAAACGCTCCTAATTATGTCTTGTAAATAAACAGGCTACTGCTGAGTGTTTTCTATCCTGTACTTTTGACTGCAGATGAAATAAATAAAATATTGCTTGGAAACATTTACAAGTAAAAACATCTCATCAGCCTAAATCATCAGCTGAAACTACACGACCTGAATTTTGACAGGAAGTTTCAAATTAAAATAAAACCCAAAACTCGTTATTAAGAGAGACTTCCATCCACTATCAAACTTCCTGCCCTCGCACTAAAAGGTACGGTCACATTGCACTTAAGTCCTACAAATATTTGCTCTGTGTCCCTTTTACTTCGGTAGAAACCCTCACGATGGACAAACTCAAGCACTCAAGCGTCTCCAGGCAACTCTGGTGGACTCAAAACTCTGACTTTACTACATTGTTACACCACCAGGGTACAAACTGTTTGAGCGATCGCTCTGATCAATATTCATTTATTCCCCCGCATCAGAAATGTGTCACTGTGTATTTGTTCGGGTTGAGTGCAGGGCAACGCGGTTCGGACGGAACACTACTGCAATCGTACATTTAGACAGAGACGTTTGCTTTTTGCTGACATGACCAAGGTTCAAATTGGCATGTGTGCAAACACCTACACTTAACGTGTCATCCCATTATTAAAGGGGCACGCCAGTGATTTAGTATTGAGCTTCCATGAAGTTGGGGAACACAGAAGGGACAAAAAAAAGATCACAAATGTGTGCAGAGGCACTTTTAGTCTCGAATATGGGTCAAACTGCAGAAACATTGGATCCTACATTTCCCATGATGCAACAAACAACATAATAACCAACAAGGATGCCTGGTAAAGGCCAAACTTGTTTCACAGGTTGCATAGCACTAGCCATGATAAGTACACTGACCTTCATGTGTAAAATTGGTGTTAATAAAACAGGAAACTCGTGGTCTCAAATGAACTTTCACTGAGGCTGCACACGATGCAAGAAACAAAGCGACAGAGATCACGCGGTTGATACCGAGCAGTGAAGCTACATGTCTAATTATGTATCAGTGAATTATCATGATAGGATTTCCTCACAGAGCAGCAAACAGGAAGTCCCTCTAAAACCTCAGAGTGTTTGTTCAATGACCCAGTGACAGATGACCCGATCAGCCCCCTAATCAGGGAGGCTGTGACAGTTGACAAGCCACACACACACACACACACAAACACAGAGGCATATTTATCTGTCAGATTACCTGCGCTGATGCCCTTAAGCTCATATATCCTCATCCAGTGATAACGCTAACTCGATTTACTGCAAAAGACTAGCCTCAAGCATCATCATCATTTATCGGGGCATTAGAGTGATCTGCTTTATTGTCATTCACAGCACAAAGACACACACACACACACTGTGATCAGACGCTGCTCTACAGCACGAGGATCAGATCAGCAGAGGCCCGGATCAATCGGGGCCTTTCATGCTGTCACGCTGACAGACAACATGACTCTATTCTGACTCAGTCTGTGTTCAGGATTACGGCGTTTCCCCACACACAGTGAAAGATAACCGTTTAATCTGGACCGTCCTTGACCTGCCTGTACCAAACACTGAGCTCATACACACACTGTCACACTGAGGGAGTGTGTGGGTGTGATGTCACAGTGTTACAGTATGGCTGACGGTAGAGGAAAAAGGCAGAAGATGCCTTTAAATGTGCATGAAAGTTGGGAATGCATATGCAAGCTTCTACAGGAGGAAATAATTTAAGAACAGCTGTGGATTAGCCAATTTAAGATCTACTTGTGCAAACCTCATTTTAATGACCCAAATTCACAACGAATAAATCATAATAAGTATTAACCTTTTATCTGACCTAAACCAGTTGTGTTTAAATTGAATAATGTAATGAGAACTTCTAGGTTTTACTGTGAGGACACTTCATTAGTTTACTGGCAAAGTTTTGTCTCATTAACAACAATTAAAAGTTACAAGTTGAGCCAAAGTGATGAAAAACAGAGCATTTCTGGAAATATTCATCATAGATTAACCATTTGTCAGCTGGAATATCAGAGTTATGCTCGAAAAATGTGACTTCCAAGAACTCTTGAGAATAATTACAACCCACAATCGTCCAGATGCTTCCAGCAAAGCGTGATCCAAACAGGAAAACACACTCAAGACGGACAAACAAAAGCAAAAAAAAGAAAGAAACTGCGGGACAGTGTATCGACCGCATGTATCGATCAGCACTCAAACATCAGAATTCCCCCCGCAGCCCACCAATAACTCATCAGCACGCACAAACAAAGCTGAAGTTTGTCAGTCACACAGTTAAAGCTCTCTTTGAATAAACACTTACTGTGTGTGCTGCAGCTCAAACGGTCTCAGAGTGAAGTCATCCCTCAGAGACTGAAGCCAAGACATCAGCGCTGTTAGTGGACTAATGATTGGATTATTTGTCTCTCTCCTGCCCTGGCGTCCTCGGCTCTACGGTGCTGCGTTCAGGGGCGGCTCGGAATGTGCACGCTGTAAGGAAAATGAAGGGAAACTGTGACTTATAGGTCATACAAACAACAACTGCACATAGAAAAGACATAGTTGTTTGAGTCACGCTGTGGTTTTAGGCTTTCACCATGCAGAGTTGCTATCCTATAAGTACAAAAAATAAAGTTTCATGCTAGGATATAAATATAAATAAAATAAATATTTTTTTGTGGACCAGAATATTTAATATAGAGCGTGTAGTTTAAATCCTTTCACCAAGGCTATTTCTGGGTAGGTTTCTGCTTCAGTTGTGACACTTAAATAATGAAATGTTAAAGGTCCAGTGTGTAGAATTTAGTGGCATCTACTACAACTGTATACCCCTTGCCTCTCCCTCTTGGTTCAAGCATGAAAGAGAAATTACATGAAACTTGTATAAAACTTTAAAGGTCCTATGTAGAGCCAGTGTTTGGTTTGTCCCTCCTGGGCTGCTGTAGAAACAAAGTAGTTCAAAATGGCAGACTCCATGGAAGGCGACCCACTCCCTCTGTAGATACAAAAGTCTCATTTTGAGGTAACATAAACATAACAATTCTTATTTTCAGGTGATTTTACACTAAAGAAATCATTGTTATGAAAATGATATTCAATTTCTGTCAATAGATAACCTTAAATGTTACACACTGGACCTTTAATCACCTAATCGGCTGTAGAGGAGAGCGTATGGCCTGTGAGCCCACCAGAAGTTGTTGAACTGATGATAGAAGACCAGAGCTTGCTGACCCCCTCACTTGAGAAATGTCCTTCCTGCTGGTGTATAGTCGTATCTGTGAGTATGACCTCAGCCTCTAAAGGAGGGTTATGTTTAAGATAAAATGCACATTCACTGTTAAATGTTTAGATGAATCTTTATGTGTGCTCTCTCCATCAAAATGATCTTATCACAACTTTTGAACCTGGAACATATTTTATGAATTTCAGCCTTCAGATGTTTAGCTTCTTAATGTTTGACAGACCCCTATGTCTGGATATAATCATCATCAAACAATAGCTGATCATTTTAGTTATTTTTAGTTTTGTAAATTTGGAAATGAAGCAAAGCTTTGCTGGACAAAATGTCTGACCGAAGATATTTAACAAAATGAGAAGTCAAACAATTGACATGATTGTGAGAATGAGGCAAATTTACCTTCTACAAAAAGATCAGAGACAGATTTAATTACCTTATTCTACCTGTTTCCAAAAGTGGCATCTGAGGAGGCATGATGGAAGTTGTAGTTTCCCTAAACAGAGTATACTGAAGCCTTACTTAACTCAAAATGTTTCCCAAACTGGCACCAGATATTGCTTGACTGACATACTACGGGATTTGACCCCCGTTTAATCGTCATGGGTGAGTATTGATCACTTAATAAAGCATAGATGATAATTTTTATTCCCTTTGCAGGTTTGGACCCTGTTAATTAGTTTCCATTTTTCCGAGGAACACTTGAAGGCAGCTTGAGCACAAAGCCGAGCACCGCCCAAAACGACTTCAGAGGAGATAAGAAATGATGTCCACTGTAAGAAATGTCCATTTGAACCAAACAACCTCATCCTGTGTGGAGTCTGAACGTCTGCTGAAGTGAAACAAACACTTTGTCTTCACAGTTAAACATCCAGACTATTAAAAAATATCAGCTCCATCATGTGTTTGTTTCTCAGACTGCGCTGTGTGTCACTGCAGGGCTGTTTCTACATGTAGCTGTGACCTGTGGCTATCCATCCATCTAAACATGGTGTTTCAGCTCCTAAACTATGTAAGCTGCCTCAGGTTAAATACAGTTTGGTGGAAAATGATAGACTTGTGTTTACATGACCTGCAACGACTGTAGCATCAAACTTAGTATTTGCTCTCTTTTTTGTAAATGGAGACAAACCGAAATCCCTCAGTTTATTACTGGCATGCAAACACTGGAGTTTGTTTTTGCATTAAGACACTTTCACAGAAGGAAAAAAGTTGGACTCTTCAGGGATTAACGCTGCCACCTAGTGTCTATTTTTAGAAAAATGTTCTCAAATGTTCCAAACAAGTGAAGATGATAACAAGCTGATTAAAAAAAACAACTTTAATTCAGTCAGGAACATTCAGCAAACTTATAAAAAACATTAAAACAGAGAATGAATGCTGGTTATCCACTGGTTTGACTCCTGACACTCACACAGCTCTCCTTTTCTCATAACGAAAGCAGGAACCATCAAAAATTATTACAAAACACATTATTTTTGAGTCAAGCATACAAAGTATGCATCCAAAATACTAAACGGTATTGATAGGAGGGTACAGCTACCTGTTGACTGAAACAACAATTAGTCAACCAAAACCCTCAAAAACATGATCGGATTTGTTCTAACACAGCGTGGATGGAAATATACAAACGGGGGTAAACTGGTGGCACGAGGCACGTTACAGCCTCCCCGCCTCCTTGAACTTGCTGAGAAGTCCGTCGTTCGCCCTCAGGGGGAAGTACAGGGTCCGGTTTTTGTAGTAGTGAGGGTCAGACTGGAGGTTTTGGATGACATCCGCGAGGAGGTGGGCGCGCTCCACGCCGCAGCCCGGCGCCTCGTAGCCCAGCTTGGTGAAGTGGACGTGGAGGTGGTAGTAGGACGGCTGGTAGTGCAGGTAGACTCTCAGCTTGCTGGCCGGAAGGTTGTAGCGCTGCAGGATGGCCTCCTACGTCACAATAAAACAGG
The DNA here is from genome assembly GCA_033000465.1 of Sciaenops ocellatus. Classification (NCBI taxonomy): domain Eukaryota; kingdom Metazoa; phylum Chordata; class Actinopteri; family Sciaenidae; genus Sciaenops; species Sciaenops ocellatus. Next base: position 24,318,882 of record CP136866.1, on the reverse strand, counting down.
TATCATCATTGTTCCTCTATGTTTGACATGAATGATTATGACAGTCCAAGGCTGTCTTTATTAATTAAGCACTATGTCTTGACATGATTAGTTGAAGATGCTCTTATTTCGTAACTTTACCTTTCCTTTCTGGAAGATGTTCTGCAGCAGCGGTAGATGCTCTGACGTCAGGTCTCTGAGGCTCTTCATGTCTCTCTTATGTGCGATGGCGATGAGGTACAAATCATCAACCTGGAAGAAGAAGATATTATGAAACTATACTAGCTGAAAAAGCTTCTACTGTGGTCAATATCTGCATCTTCTTACCTGTTTCTGGTCCCATTTGAAATCCGGGAGGAGGACAAAGCCAACCTCTGGGTCTGGATCTTCATAAACAATCCTGTCAGCCTCTGCCTTCTTCTCCAGGATGTTGTACACCCACTGACAGGGTGAAGGATATGTTAAGTTAATCCAGAGATGATGTTGTACATCCACAAGTATGAATTACGATGTGTAAACGCTGACCTGCACGCTGAAAGTCTGCTTCTGAATGTAGGGCAGAGTGATGGACCGATAGTCCTCGCTCGTCTCCTCCACCAGGAAACTCTCTTGGCGCTGGTATTTCGTTACATGCTTCTCAGTAGCCGGACACACCACTGTCGTCTTGATCTCTGCAAAAACACAAACACACAGGCTGCATCACTTTTCCCTCGAGTCGAGCCAAAGCGGCTGCAGGATGCGCAACACCTTCGGTCAGACCGTACCATTGAGATGAGGAGGAGCGTGTAGCCGATAGGTGCTGTAGATGTCGTTCCTCATCTCCAGCTTCAGCGTGGAGCCGCTGAAAAGCTCGGCCAGGGTGTCCTCTCTGATGGGGGTCTTCTCCAGGATGACCACAGCCTCCTGATCGGCAAGCTGGTGACGACATGTTCAACAGTGTCAGGACTGCAAGTGCAGATATAAAAAAACAGAAAATAAACCGCACAACGTTCATAAAACATGTTGTCATATCTATTTCTTTAAAAAAATACATTCTTCAATATCAATGACCTCTGCTACATGCTGTGAAATTATTTTGGTGAAAATTGGCGGACCCCCTGGGGGTCACGGACCCCTGGTTGAAGACCCCTGAAGAAGCGTTACAGACTTTTATTTTGAAATATCAAACCGGAAGCTAATGCTATATCTTTTTTTTTTTTTTTTTTTAAACTGCTCTCATTACTTTAAATCAATATAACAATTTAAACATTTATCTTTAACTGCTCTCACTTCACACCATGACTACAGTTAGCTCTTCACCTGCTCGCAGCTGAGTAAAGTTACCTAACGTTACGGCAGTCTTTACCTTCCCGCGGATGAAGATAGTTTTCTCCCGGGCTGAATCGTTCAGGACGTTGGATGTTTTAAACCCACACAGAACATTTTCAGACTCGTTCCCAGCTTCTCCTTCGCCGTTTTCGCTGTCAACTCTCGCCTTCTTCTTGGCTTTCTGAGATAACTCATCAGCTTCAACACTGTCGGTTTCACGTTTAACCGCCGTGTCTGCCATGTTTCTTGTTGCTAACTGTTCCGGCCAAAGACCGTCTATGTTTAAAAAGATATCTCACTCTACAAACAGAACTGTGAGAACTACAATTTACTTAAATATAGAGACACGAGTGTCTCTCATAATTTACCATTACTTTAAACCTCCCAGCGGTGATTCTGAAAGTTCATTATTGTTGAGTTTGTGTTAAAGTAGACTATTACTTTAATAAAATGGGATTTATTTTAGCAAAACTCATCTTGGTGCGGAGTGAGACCTCTTCGCTTTATTCACCATCAGCCGTGTAAAGTCAGACAAAATAAAGCAAACGGCTTCCGTTAAAATCTTTCAAAATAAAGCCACACAGTCTTTTACTGTAACTCATTTATCTGCGCCCTCTTCACTCCCTCGTATCAGGCACAGAAATAATTTTAAATCTCTGCAATAATAATGGTATATTGTACGTAATTCTTTGGACTTATTGTACAAATTAAGCCACATGGAAGCTACGAGCCACATCACCAGCAACTTATATTGTAAATGGTTCGAACAGGATGATAAATATCACATTTGGGCCTCCGTAGTTGAACCTGTTCTGTACTTTTTACCACTTAAGTGACATTAAATCAAAAAAAAATGATTGACACTTCATTTTAACCGTTTCGGGGCGGGGCAACCATCAAATCAACCAATGAAAACATCTCACCCGGGTGACGCGTTAATCAGGAAGTTATTTAAAGCAGACGACGACACGCTCGTTTGTTTGTTTTTCGGCGTTCGCCGGCTGAGAGCGTGAACGAGGAGGATGAGACATTAACTTTAAACTTCACCTGAAGGTTAACCAACATGTACACCTGTGTAAGAGCATGGCTGCTCCTGCTTGTACTCCACACACTGGCTGCTGCAGCAAGAAGAAGAGGTAGAGTTTGTAACGTTACCTGATAGAAAACATGTGAAAATGTCTTTATATATCGAGTTTACACTGGTAGTTTAATGAATAGACGAGTTGTCCTGTTAAGTGTGTTAGGCTGTCTCAGTAAATCTCGGTTAATGAGTGCCTATTAGCGTGTTTGGTTAGTTAATTTAATTTACTTCTTGAATTTATTGTTTATTGTGTTGAGTTTGATGTAAGGGGAAGTGAAACCTGCTAGTTTCTGTTCAACTTTTATCTGTGGTGTGTGATAACCAGTCATTGTCTTGGTCAGTTTTAGTTTATAAAGATAATTTTGGCCTTGCATGCTCTCAAACTTTCCATAGGAAACTATGTCAGAGCTCATTATACTTCATAGTTTCATTTAAAAACTGAATTAACTGCGTGTGCTTTTTCAGAGAGGAAAAATGTCCTTTTCATCGTGGCAGATGATCTGCGCACATCTCTGGGCTGCTACGGCGACTCTGTGGTAAAATCACCAAACATTGACCAGCTGGCGTCCAAGAGCCAAGTTTTCCTCAATGCTTACGCGCAGGTCTGTTCGTGTTGTCAAATGCAGTTCAGTTCATTTTGAAGTGACTGACTGGATCATGAATAAATGTTTGAATGCATATTTTCCCTCCTCTCTCTCAGCAAGCTGTGTGCGCTCCCAGTCGTACATCCATGTTGACTAGTCGCAGACCAGACACGACCAGGCTCTATGACTTCAAATCCTACTGGAGGGTCCATTCTGGAAACTACACTACCATGCCGCAGCACTTTAAATCTACAGGATACTTCACCATGTCTGTGGGCAAGGTATTTCATCCAGGTAGGATTGATAATATACACTTTTAATAAAAAATCTAACTTGAGGTGTGACGCATATTTTGCTTACATGGCAGCAAATTTAGGAAGTGAGACAGAGATCCCTGCAGGATCGGTATCTCTGAAACTGCAGTAAGAACCACAGATGTACTGCTAGTTAATAATGCATTTTTGAGAAGAGCCTAATCTGCATGAATTTGTTGTTTTCTTGGAAAATGTCTGACATATTTGAGTCTATCCAATTGTGCAGTAGTAACAATGGTTGTGTTGTATTTTCTTCCTTTAGGCATTGCCTCTAACCACACTGATGACTACCCCTACAGCTGGTCCATCCCTGCCTACCATCCGGCTTCATTTAGATTTGAGAAAGAAAAGGTATGAATAGGAGAGAGTATCTGTTACACAAAATGGTAAGTCAGTTCTGTGTCTGACTTTATACACATAAAAAGGCTAATGTAACTTTGAGTGATGCTGCACTACTCCTCACCTCTACAGCTCGGCCTCAGAGTTTTGCAGTGTGTCTCACTGGTTGTTGTTTTTTTGATCCCTGCTCACTTCCACTTGCAGAAAAAAGCAGTTTTATAGTGGTTTTGGTTCTGACCTTTAAATAATAACAAAATAAATGTTTATTTGTTGTTTTTTTCAGCCACAGAATGAATATTCTAAAAAGATTATGTCTTTAAAGCGGAGTAATTTTCTATTCATCGAGGCCTGATTGTCTGTAAGAAGCCAAATGACTTTGTTCATCTTAACAAATCTCTCAAATATTGACTAGATATGATCAAGAGACCTGAAAATCAGCTGATAGCTGTTCTTTTTATTGGTCATAATGAGACTCCAGATATATTATCAAGAAATTATTTTCCTATGAAGAACATAATGATGCTGAACCTGTCCGCAGCACTACTTTGGGTATTGTGCATGTTACATTTGAGGGCTACAAATATCGCTTGTGTTCATTGCAGACCTTTAGAAGACCTCCAGTCTGATTACAGCTTTACAGGCTCTCTTAATTTCTCCTGAATACTGACTATTTAGAGTTGCCAATGAATTGACCTGCATATCTTTGACGGTCGGAGGAAACCATAGGTGACAGTTACAGCCACTGCACCACAGTGCCTCCCCAGCCTAAGTCATTACTGTGTGTCTGGGTCTAATTTGTATGGCAAGTGTAGATTAGTCATCTCGAGGTCTGAAGGAGGAAATCACTGCCGGTTTCGCTCAGCGGGAGAGTTTGCAGATCCTTCTTGAAAAGGATTCTCCTGCTGGGCTCCATCAGGTGTTGACATCATCCAGATCAACAGGTGTAATGGCAGCTGCGGCACCATCATTTGAATAAGTGGTGGCTGCAGCTCTGTTGGCTGAGCTCCATTAGCGGAGCCAGAGGCAGCTGAAGCCCTGTCATTTTCCATGGCAGAGAGAAGGTAGTCGTAGGCGGCGCAGATTATAAAGTTGTGATATCGGGCCATATAAATAAAATAGCAGGATCTGAATTGTCATAACTGGCAGTAGCAGCAGTGCCTGACTCTTCGTGAGTGGGAGTTACAAAATCTTTGCCTCCTTGACGTAAGTAGGTGGCTGCTGAGGGTCTGTCATAAGTAGCTACTCTAATGTCTCTGTTAATTACTGAACGGGAGACATCAGGAGAGCTGCAACTGTGTCTGACAAGTCTTAGAAATCTTCGGTGACAGCAGATTAGTCAAAGAACTCAAGAGTGGAGTTAGCTTTGTCTCATCGCAGTCATCGTCTGGCCAACCGAAAGCCTGAAGTGTAGATATCAGCAGGAACTGTTCAAAACGTGACTTTCTATAATCTGTATAATACCCTTTGTTTCAGATGTGTAAAGGAGACGATGGTAAACTCCACGCCAACTTGCTGTGTGCCGTGAACGTGACGGAGCAGCCTGGGGGAACCCTCCCCGACATGGAGAGCACAGACGAGGCGGTGAGGTTACTGAAGAGTCGGGTGGACGACGACGACAACGTTCCTTTCTTCTTGGCTGTGGGCTTTCACAAACCACACATACCTTTCAGGATACCACAGGTACACCTGTAGACCCTCTGAACACTGCTCGAGATTCAACACGCATAATGTCTTGATTATAGTTAAATCGATGCAGCTATATTGTGAAAACTGCTATTGATAGCAGCTGCAGGTGTTTGTCTCAGGCTTCATGCTGGTAGGTTTCACGTGGCTCAGGAGGCAAGGACATGACTGGAATGCGCTTCAGTTTCTGTGTAAGAGTAAAGATTTAACTTTATAGTTTACTCACTGAAGCTGGAGTTTAGATTTTTGAATACACTTTAAGCAAGTTAAAAAATGAACGCCTACAAGCTTTCAGATCTTTTTGCCTTTGAAGCAGCTTCTGAGATATTGATCTAATTGATTTGAGTCCTCCTTAAAATGGAACGGTTCCAACACATGCTGCTGTTGTTTATCATTTATATTGATTCAAGGAAAAACTTTGATGTCTTTATGTATAAAAAAAAATCACATCATGGTGATTTAAGTTCCCTCCGCTTTGAGTCGGGGTCCTGCATCACCCTGTTGGAGTTTATTTCACAACAATGACTGGCTCGCTGACTCACACTGGTTTAAAAACTGCTGGGGTTCTAGGGTCACGACTGCATCCATAGAAACAAGTCTTTTATTCACAGCAGCGATCTGCTATGCAAAAATGGCAAATTGTGTATTTTAAGTTAATTTGTGAAAACTGAATCGGCTGGGAAATGTTTGATCTCTGCAACGGCTCGCTGTATCTGAGCAACAGTCTTGAACCACGGAGGTAAACAGTGTCATTAATTCATTTACACAGCTCTGCAGCGTGCAGTTGAAAAGAGCAATGCGTGGAAAATCCTTCTCCTGTCAGATGATCACATGGTTGTTTTGTTTTTTTGCTGTGAACAGATTCAGTCTTTGAAATGTCTGTCTGCTATATGCTTCACTTTATACATTTCTTTGAAGATGACCAACTCTGACACTGATCGGATAAACTTTAGTTACTGTGAATGAGTTGATGCACTACATGATCTTTTTTTTAATCCCATTAGCGGGACATTAAAAACCTGTCACCATGTTGACAAAATGTATAATTGAACCATATATTTGGCATTCTTGTACTACATTTTTGTTAGTTATTAGCTGACACATGCATGGATATATCTGCATTTAACTACTCTATGCTGACTTACCAGTTTAGCTCTATTGCAAACATGTTGAACACCACAGCTCTCACAGGCTGAACTGGGTGCAGCCATTCTTCTGTTGGAATTTCTGTAATACCCATTCAAGAAGACAGACATTCACAGACTGCCTATGAGTGAAGTCACTCACTGGCACAAATATAGTCGAGTAAGTGGAGTGTGGTTATGTGAAAGTTATTGTCCAGCTGCAGTTTTGCTCGACAGTGTTGCTTTGACAAAAACAGAACCACGATTTAAAAGATTAAATGATACCAGACGATGAAGGAATGATGTTAATGTGGAGGAGAGTGCCATAAAGAACATTGTGTTAAGCCTGTGTGATAAAGGGAACAGACATTCCCACAGAATTCAATACCATCTGAGACGGCAGATAACAACAGCATTGATATTTTAAAAATACAATGTTTGATGAGGAATAATCCCAAAGTAACGCCCATCAAAGCTCGTCTTGATGTAGGGTTTTGTGTGCAGGGAATAGAATAAAAAAAACAGCCTTTTAAAGCTAGACATACACTGTTTGTGAAGTGATTTTAATTATGACTGATCTTGATATATGAAAGACTCACTGTGGGCATGAAAGAAGAAGATGGCATGATGAAGTGGAAGTTGAATAAGAGCGGAGACAGACAGACGGAACAGGGACGAATGTTGGCAGCACCAAAGAGGTTTCCTACAAAGTGTAAGCTGAGATGAAAAGGGGGGGAAAAGGTCACGCCAACTCTGTCGGCATGTGATGTGTACGCTACACATGATTTCACCCGTATCGTCTGGACACGCACAGTGATTTCGACCAGATTAAAAACTCCAAGCACTAAAAAAAAAAAAAAAAAAAAATGCAGCTTCTGGAATGATGAAAGTCAATGAAGCTAAAGACATCTGAGGACACTTGGAATACTAAAGGTCAGAGTCTAAGTCCTTTTTGAAAAGTAACTTCCTATGTTATTCATAAAGAGAGGAGATTTCTGTGTAATATAAATTGGCAATCACAGACAAGTCTTTAATTTAGCTCAAGAGGGCAACAGATTAATGCTGGTTCATGTTGCATCTTGGTAATTGTTGATAATAACGTTAATATCTCGGTAATAACAATGTCTTTGCAGTTCTAGTATACGGTGTGGGCATGTTTTGGGTAATAGTAGGCTATTTTAATTTCCTTTACACAGACTTTAACAAATGTTTTCTTCCCTCTGAACCTTGATCTTGTTTTAAATTGACAGGTATTACATAATTGTATTTAAAATGCCACAATTTCTTCTGTAGTAATGAGGAATTGGAGAATGCAAGCAAAGAAACAATGTCCGGAGTTACAGAGAGGAGATAAGAAGAAGATGACTGAGACAGATGAACATGTATGAAGTAGAAAGACAAAGGGTGCAACCAATGAAATGCAAGTTGTAAAATAAAGTCAAAGAAAACATGCAGTGTTTAAAGATGCCACTGGTTGGTGAGAGGCTGTTCCACAGTTAAAGAGCAGCAACATCAAAAAGCTTCATCACGTTTTGTTTTCAGCTTTGAACAGTGAGAAGTCAGCGGGACCTGACTGTAAGATTATGTATGTAAGATTTAGGGGGCTCTGTTACGTCTGCCCTCTGTCTGTGGAAATAATACACATTTAAATTCAACATTTTGTTGCTTGTATATAACAGGAGTACCTGAGTCTATATCCCATAGACCAAATGACTCTGGCCCCTGACCCTGATGTCCCAGAACTCCTCCCACCTGTGGCCTACAACCCCTGGATGGACGTGAGGAAGAGAGACGACGTCCAAAAGCTCAACATCAGCTTCCCGTACGGGCCGATTCCTAAAGACTTCCAGGTACGAAGCGACTGCTATCAACACTTCTGATCATTTCTAATTTGGTTGCAATGTTTTCCACTCCCTGAAATACCAACAGTGTTCTGCATCATGTCTTCCAGCTGCGTATCCGTCAGCACTATTACGCCGCTGTGTCTTACATGGACGCTCAAGTTGGGCGGCTGCTCAGTGCTCTTGATGAGCTGGGACTGGCTGACAGCACTATGGTGGTGTTCACCTCAGATCACGGTTAGTAGACACGTTTGGGAAGGACTGATTTATACTGATTATACACTGACATCTTTCAAATATGTAGTAAAATAATTATCAGGATCTCGGTGCACATTATTTAGGAAGTGGAATGCTTTTTTAAAAATAAATCTTGCAGACATGTGGCACCTTTGTTGGCCTCTCACCATTAGATGGCAGTGTTGTAACAGAATATTGTGCCATTACTTCCCTTTATAGTTTGGCAGTACTTTGTTCTGCCTCTTGTTTTCTTTTTTTAACAACTTTGTGACTTGGAAACTCAATTTGTTTTAATGTTTTAATTCAGTGTAGGATGCTGAAGTGAATCCTTTCCACGGCTGTTCAAGCTCAATCAAATGCTAACACTTTTAAAATATAAGCTGACTGGAAAAAGAAGTATCTCAAATGTTAATTGTATGATAAAGATTCATAGTTTTAGTTCTATTTATTTCTGCCTCATTACTTAGTCTTTTTAAACCACCGTCTGTCATCATCTCTCTGTCTTCCTCTTTTGTTTCAGGATGGTCTTTAGGCGAACACGGCGAATGGGCTAAATATTCTAATTTTGACGTGGCAACACGCGTCCCTCTTATCTTCTACATTCCTGGCGTCACCACACTCAGTGACTGGTTTGGACAGTCCACCTTTCCCTTTATTGATGTCCTCACCCAGCCAGAGCTCAGCTTTAAAAGTAAGGACAACAAATTCCTGTTAATTAACAATCCTTTTTTTTATTATTATTTAAAAGCACGGGGAATAAAGGCAAGTTTGATTTAAACTATCTGTCCTAACAGCTCTTATGAACCTTGCTGAAACATGTATCGTTAGGCCGACTTGACTTTAATGAAGTCTTTGATATATGCGGAGAGCTCCCAAAAGTATTTTGACAGGGATACGCTTTGATATTTCGCCGCGGACAGTTTTTACTTCAAGTGCAAATGGTGCAATGATGATGAAATTTAAGAGCAGGGCGTCTAGTAAATTTTAACGGATATCTTGACTATTTTGCTGTCAGAGGCTATGTAAGACTTTCTCTAATTGGCTGACCCCTCTCTCATCCAGATGGCAAAGTAATAAAAAACATGGTGGAGCTGGTGGATGTTTTCCCCACTGTCTCCTACATGGCTGGCATCAGAGCACCTGAACCTTGTCCTGATGTTTCTTTCCAGGTATGATCATTAAATCTGTTAATTGAATCTAGTAGTTTTCACTTAATTAAGCTTCAAGCTATGATTATACTTAATACTTAAGACGTTGGGAAAGTTTACTCTTGAGTATTTATAAGCAAGCTGGGGGCAAAAGCTTGAGGGATGTCAGCTTGTCTGAAATATCTCAACAACTATTACTGGATGGATTGCCATAAAATTAGTAGAGATATTCATGGTGCCCAGAGGATGACTTTTCATCCAGTACCACCAAGTTTTTGACCAAATACCTGTAAAGCCAATGACAATCCCACCAACCTTAGCTGTACTTTGTGTTTTGTGTTAATTAGTAAATGTCAGAATAATAACACACTAAACTAAACTGGTGAATATGATGAAAACTGAACTTAAAGCATGTTAACATTTGAATTGTAGGCGATGTTAGCCTGCTGACGTTAGCATTTTGCTCAAAGCAGCAACACTGGGCCTAATGTTGTGCATGTGTTCATGTTGCATTCTCGTCAGCCTCTGCCTTATTTCTGGATATTTCTCACAGCTACATATCTAACCTTCCACTTGGTGAAAAATATTACATGAGTGCCATCAAATCGCTGGCAACATGGCTGCAGAGCTACTGTCGCTGGCAGCGTCAATATTTAAACGAAAAGCCACAAATCAGCTCACTTAAATAAGCTTCACACCTTGTTAACAAACTGTTACAAATATATGTGACACAGCAAAAAAAAACAAATTTAGGTAGTGGGTAGATATTCATCTGGTATGACGATGACTATTATTATAACAAGCTAACAGTCTTCACAAGTCTGCTAACATCATTCTGTCACTGTGAGCATGTTAGCATGCTAGTGTTAGCGTCTAGCATTGGACTGTGAGTACAGCCTCATAGAGTCATTGTAGCTCATAGAGCTGCAGCTATTAAATTAGTCAGCAATTATTTTCATAATGTTTCACCGTCTCTAATGGGATTTATTTTCTGGTTTATTTAGTCCTCTTTGACCTTAAACTGAATAACTTTGTGTTGTGAACAAAACAAGACACGTCACTATAACATTTCCTGACATTTTACACACTAAACACCTCATTGAATGATTAAGAAAATGATTGATAGATAATTCGATAATCATTAGATTGCAGCCTTGGTGGAGTAAAGCTTGTTTAAAGATTCAAAATGTCCTTCAGTCCCTGTTACTTTGACCGAGCTCATTGAACTTCTGTCACTGACCTCCTTTGGTCTTAAGTTTAAACAGTGTTTTCATGTCATTTCCTGCACTCCACATTATGCTCCCATTTTCTACAAATAGCACCACAAGAGGAGGACTGAGACCTTTCAGACATCTTTGAACACTTAGCGAAAATGGCACTCGTACTGACAATGCCAAACAAAATGAATCGAGAAGTAAACACTCTATAAACAGGCCCAAACATGTCCGCCGTGACTGTGATCTAATTGACTCTGACATTTATTTCCTTTACTCTCTTCACTCTGTTTTCTTGCTTTCAGGAGGAGTTGTGTACAGAAGGAGAGAATCTGGCGTACACCTTCCGACACAAAGAAAGAGGAGAGGACGAGGAAGCCATGTCTTTTAGCCAGTACCCTCGACCTGCTGATACACCACAGGTACTAGAGAGAGTTTTAGAAAAGCCTATTTAAAAAGCTCTCAGGAGCTTAAATGTTAAATCATGATTTTCTATTCATGAGCAGGCAGGCACATTTTCTTAATAAATATGGATGGACTTTGAAGTTTTTATTTAAAATGTCAAAATTGGCAAAGCTCATTTTGTACGTGCGATCACACGGCTGCCATTGACACTGTCGCTCTTTGACCCCTCCGCATTGTGCTCTTGCTTGTACCGGAGCTGCCGGCTACGAGCACAAGATCTTTGAATTAACATATCTCGATGAGTGCCGCACCTGCTGTAGGTTAATCTCTGTACGGAAAACAGTTTGGCAGCCTGACAGCAGCTCGTCGCGCAGGATGAGTTGGCAGCCGTAGATTTGACAGGACTGCAGAAAGGTTCCTACAGTTTTTAAGATGCCTTCTTTTATAGCTTAATGTTCTTCTTTTTAAGATGGACTCTGACCTCCCTGATCTTAAAGACATAAAGGTCATGGGGTACTCTCTACGCTCCTGGGATTATAGATACACCCTCTGGTTGGGATTCAACCCTAAAACATTCCAGGTCGGTGTATTACATACATTTTCATGTTTTTCTCTGTCAGTGTATCAAGCTGGGATCCATCCATCTTGTCTGGCACAATATGTTCGAAAATGTCTTCCATGACAGTAACAGATTATATACGGCTATCATCCATCTGTCTCTCCATCTAGGTGAATGTATCCGACGTTCACGCTGGAGAGTTGTACATGTTAGCAGGCGACCCTGGTCAGGACAAGAACATCTACAGCGGCTCCGACCACAGTGTGATGATGACAAAGATGGCGAGTCTGCCTCATGTGAGTTTGAGCCCATTTAAAAAAAAAAAAATAAATAACCATCATCCAATCAGTTCTTCAATTTGTTTATTTACTTGCTTCTTTTCTCACGGTCGCCGTCCAGACTTTGAGTCTGCAGATGAGGATGAAGCTGCAGCTCCTCTACCTCACAGCGGGGATGAAGACGAGTAGAACAAAGGCGTGATGACGAAAATAAAATGCAACAGATGGACGGACGGAGACGACTACAAAGGGAAGATGGATGGATGAAGAGCTTCATCTAGAAAGGGAGAAATGCCTTGAATATTTCTTTTAATATGATGCATACTTGATTCTGTATTATGTGGTATCGCTATTAATCTTTCAAGCTCTGTTCTTCAGGCTAATGTTCCTTGTTAAGAACTCAGTGGCAGTCGGATCCGGTTTGAACACACAAGTAAAAAGAATACGAAAGCATTGCTGCAGTTTCTTTAAGACGTTTCACCCTTTAAAGGAGTTCATGTTTGATTTGAGTTTGTTTTTGAGAAAGCGAAACATCCATATGTGCACAGAAACTTCTAATTGGTTTGGAAGTTGTGTTTAGCAGCAGGAAGACGGCGTCTTCCATGTCTGGCCTCTTCACATCTGCCACTGATGTGTGTAAACTTGATCGTGCTTCATCACTCCAGTTTTAGCAGCAAGTCGACAGATTTCTGATTATCTGCAGCGGATTCGGGGAAGTTTATTGGCTTTCTTTTGTAGAGTTATATGTAGAGACCAAAGCAGCTCTCTTGTCTGTACACTAAATATGAAGGTAGCTTCTCTAGCTACCTGCTAGCTAGCAGGCAATTAGCTTAGCTTAGCATAAAGACTGGAAGCAGGGCCGCATTAAAGCGAATTTATTGACATGTTTTAATGTGTGCGCAGACAGAAATATGAATATGACAAGTTGCTTTCCAGGATTCCACTTGTCATTTCACAGCTAGAAGGTTCCAGGTTTGAACCTCGGGCCTTTTTGTGTGACGTTTGCATGTTGTCTCACATTTTACAAATAGCAGTATAAAGAATGGACAGAGCATGAGTGACGTCACCCATAGGTTTCTGAAGAGCTGTTTTGAAGCTGAAAATATGCAGTGCTTCCCTCGCCTGAGGTGGGCTGAATGACCCCTGGGTGCACGAATAAGCCATCTGTAACTGCACCTACCTGTCAATCAAGCGGTGTTAATTATGCATAACTTTAAGCCTTGATATAATTTGAACGGGTGAGTTAAAAAAAAATATTCACCCCCTCACATTTGTCATGAACAGGGAAATTAGCTATAGAGATCAAAACTTTTTTTTTTTGTACCAGGCTGTAAACATGTTTATTTCTGCTGTGAAGTTGGACATTTTAACATGGGGACTTATGGAGACTGACTCACTTCTGGCGGCCACTCAAGGACTTAGTTTTTAGCACTTCCACATTGGTTTCATTTCCCAGCACTGGAGGTTGCTGCTTGCATTTTACAAGCTTTCGCCTGCTCAAATCTTTCCATCTGAAGGAACATTGAGGAAACTTGAAGAATTAGTCGTTTTGATTAATAGCGACGCCAATTTCTCTGTTTGGAACAAGCCTTCTTGAGTGTACTATTGATCATCCAGTCTGCTTCAGGTTGAGTCTCTTTACTTTGAAGCACGACAGCTAAAAGGGACTTGCACAGTTTTGTACTGTAGTGTTAAACAATATGACATTTCTATTTGCACTCGATGTCACTCGCAGCTATTTGCCTCCCTCCTTGTAAACAGTCAGCTCAGATCAATTTGTGGACCCAAAATGAATTGAGTGAAAGCCACCCATAATAATTCAATGCAAATGAAACAGAGTGCAGCTACGTTTTACTGCTGTTCCAATGCATGAACATTTTGTGCTGTGGCAATTTAGAAGAAAGCAATTACAGCTTGAATTTCAGGTCCAACAATGAATCGAAGCCAGTGCAGCCTACAATAAAAGCTGACGGACCAAATCTCATGTTAATGGGATGCAGATGAATCATGTAATCACTGCGGCTCCATCATATGTTAAGATGTAGCCGACCTCTTTGCAATCACAGGGCTGTTTACTTTTTTTGTCCTCTAACATAACATCTGGAACAATGAATGCGAGTAATATAACTGTCCATACAGATACTTACAATGGAACGATGAGCTTATCCTTGAGTTGGGTTGCATCAGAGCAGCATCGAGAAGCTGAGATTCCAGATTTCTGAAGGGAAAATAAAAAATAAATGCAGCAGAAATAATTCAAATCATAAGCTTGGCAAGGACACACTGTTAATATATTTATGTCTGTTTCGATTGCTTTGTTTAAAAAAAAAAAAAAAAAAGTTGAAGTTGCAAAAGTTGACTCTGTGCTTTTTAGTAACTTGTGATCACAACTTCCTCCTATGTGTCCTGCAGAAACACTCCCTACACAAAGACACCACACCAACTTGTAACTTATTTTGTGCTCACCCACAGCAGACGTGTAAAGCTGCAGAGTAGTGAAGGAGTTCCTCGGGGACCTCTCCAGTCTATTCTGTGTTTTTTTTCTGTGTCGTTTCTCTCCTCTGGAGCGGAGAATGCATGCAGTGCTTTTGCTCTTTTGGTGCTGGAAGAATTTGGACCGAACTGAACATTTCCTAATTTGCTCATGATTCCACAGAGTCACTCTGTCCGGGCAACACAAATGGTTAAAAGCCTTGTAATTGCATTTTGAAAAATATAGTATGAATTCAGTCTCATGCCTTTTGAGTTTTTTACCATTTTCAATTTCTGGGCAATCATGCAGAACCCTGTGTTGAACTCGGCTTGAAGTGAAGTCTGTATGCTACAAATGGAAGGCAAAAAAATTTCCCAAAGACCGAGGAAGCACTTGACATCTCTCCCCTGCCAATTCCACCTCTTCCAATCATTTCTTCTCTTTTCACTCCATTTACCTCCTTCTCCTCCTCGCCCTTTAAACTCATCACCATTCATGTTTGCCTCATGTATTGCACTTCTATGTTTCTTTATGATCTATTTGTAACTATCTGTATAATGTATGTTGGCAAAACTTGAACATACTGATTTTCATTATCACATTATCACCTTTAATGGAGTTCTTGACCACTAGTATGGTGGAATATTTTTATCACTGGTCCCTGTTTTGTTTGTATCCCGCACAAAAAGGACATATTTACATCCTTGTCTTCAGTTTCATGTTATCCTGCTAATATTCAGATCACAAGACCACGCTGTGAAAATATTCAAAATCTCACCAAAGGAAAATATGTAGTATTATTAGCAAACATATACTTAAAATATCAACAGTAAAATGACTACAATCTTTACTACTGCACTGTATTTCTGCAGAATTCTGCTCTCTGTCAGTGTTTTACTTTTATAGATTATATTTTTGGATTAATGTTGCAGTGTATGTTTAATTTTTCTGCTGTAGATGAGCTCCTTTGCCTCATAGTCTATAGGATCATATGATTGTAGCTTTACTGTCCTGTGATGTGTCAACTTTTCATGAGCTTTTTTTTTTAAGCTTTGTGACGATGCATAGCTCAGATATTTTTTGTTTTTCATGCATGGAAAAATTGTAATCTGAAAAGTAACTAGTAACCAAAGCTGTCAGACAAATGGAGTGGAGTAAAGAGCACAATATTTACCCATGAGATGAAGTGGAGTAGAAGAATAAAATTGCATAAAATAGAAATATTTAAGTATAAATTAAAGGTCTGTGAACTTTTACTCAAGTAGCTGACAGAATAAATGTCTTTAGTTACACTCCACTACTGCTAATGTTTAAATGGCAGAGGTGAAGACACATAGCAATGTGCCACACAAAAGAAATGTGGACATAAACACAGAAGCACACACACACAGTTTAAGATATGCATTAAATGAATCAAATGTTTCATGAAGACGGAAACATATTTAACAGGTTTGTCTAAATTATATAAATAATCTAAACTTTTGTTTATGAGAAAGCTTCGCAGGGACACCTTTAAGTTGATAGTTTAGTTGCATACTTGTTAGTATAGCACACTATTACTTATTTAAACATAGTTCCTTGTTTCTGGTTGCATTTTTTTAGCTCTGGGTTTGGTCTCCACCAGCACCCGAGGGAAATGTCTGAACCTTTAGCTGCTAAATGCTCCACTATATCCACCAGAGAGCTGCTGACTTTGTCTGTCCGATGTTTGGTGTTGGTTTGCTTTATGGTCATGTTTAGAAATGGAGGTCTGACTCAGTGCATCTGTTACCGCTCTCCTACACTCTGGCTGTATTCATGTCAGCCCTTATTTCTGCCTCAGTGGTTTTATCAGATCAATATTTATCATCACAAGCAGTGATCTCTGACCGTGATCAAATTGATCTAATGGCAATTATATTACTGTTTACCTGCTGTCTGTTCCTCTGCTGCTTTCTTTCTCTGTCTCACTCTCATCATCCACCATTATGTTTCATACACTAGTAACTACATTACTGCACTGGGCTCATATTCTGGCAGGTCACACCGCCTTTCTGTTAACGTTGGCGACATACACAATTACATTATAGGGAGGGAGAGTATGTGTGTAGAAAGCTTAGCTCAGCTGCATCATGACTAGGGTTTATCTCAAGGGTGTATGTGTGTGTGCACATGTGTTTGTGTACTCGCCTCCCAAGGACTCAGGGAGGAGTATTTTCTCAGATGAGCTGTTTTTTCACCAGAAATGCCTCTTCAATGGCCAAATTAATTTTGTAGACTCAGCTGTCTCCTGCTTTTGAGGCTTCTAAGCTGCTTATAGTATTTCATCATTACAGTTTTACATTGTAGAGACGTTGTAGAAAAGTTACAGCGTGCCACAGCCGGTGGTTTCACATGAAATTTTACAGTTTCTCTCCCACGATGATGGACTGAGACACAATCACGGCCTTCATTTGAATACTTTTGGAACATTAATGGCCGTCGAAGGCTGTGGCGCATTGTTGTGGCTGACAATGTAAAGGTTTGAAGGGTACACACGGACACAAAGTAGTTAGTGCATTAGTCCACGTGATGAGATCTCTTACAGAACAGATGTCAGAATATTGAAGTTGAATACAGACATCATCTTTTAACAGGATTTTAGTTTTATGCTATAAAATTTAGGCTGTATTTCAGCTTTAAATGATGTGCATTAGTTTATAGATCAGTAATCAATAGGAAGTTACAAATATCAGTGCTGTATATGCATATAATAAAGTATTGCTATGTTTTATTTTGTCAAATGTAATAGGTGGAGGGACACGACCCGTGCTGTAATAACAATAATTATGCTTTCACTGCATGTAGGTGTACCAGTAAGTCATGTCAGCAAGCCAACTCAAGTAATAGCTGGACACTGACAGCACAGCACCAAAAATATTGTTATTAGTTTCACCTGTGATTGACAGGTCAACATGTGCACAGTGAGAAAGGCCCGTGTCAGCAGCTGTATTTAACACTATCTGTTAATTAAATTCGCTCCCGCAGCGTTTCTTTCTAAGTCATGTGTTGTACTTGGAGTGACGGATCTGCCAACGCCAATGGAGGCTGGTAGCCATTAGGAGGAGGCCATAAAAATGTAAAAATTTTGTGATGAGAAATAGAGGAAAAAAAGATTTATGCTATTATTTATATGAAAAATATACAGTACAATAAAATAATAATAAGCTGATTACTTAAAGGAGCAGTCCACCAATTTATCATTGCACTCCACTAACAATGTGGATGTTATCGTCATCATTCATCTCATGATGGATTTCTCTTCTTCTTCTGCCTCCCAGCTAATCTAAAAATCGCTGAAGACGTGGATCATTGGTGGACCTGAGGCGGGCTGAATGACGCCTGGATGCTCAAACAAGCCACCTGTAATGGCACCTAATGTCAGTCAAAGTGGCCACACTGTTAATTCTGCGTAACTTAAAGCCCTAATATAATTTGAACAGGTGAGCTCTATAAAAATTCACCCTCAGTACAGTACTTTAGCTATAGAGACCAAAACAGTTTTTTGTACCAGGCTGTAAACATGTTTATTTCTGCTGTGAAGTTGGACATTTTAACATGGGGACTTATGGAGACTGACTCACTTCTGGAGCCAGCCTCAAGTGGATGTTTGAGGAACTGCAGTTTTTGGCACTTCTGCATCGGCTTCACTTCACAGCCACGGAGGTTGCCGCTTGATGCAAACATGTTCTTGAACATACCCTTCTCTTTAATAACTGATGGTTTTTTTGTCCATTTGGGGGCGTTGGAAACAAACAACACAACATAGACATCACATTTTAAGTTTAAAGTTGTTAGAGTACTTTTACTTCTTGTAGTTACGGAATAGCATTATCTTCATTTGCAGTCATGGGCAATCATCCACCTTTAAAAGAAACTAAAGTGTGCTCTCAGATGCTCCTATGGTAGATAAAACATGAAGTGCCCTCTAGGGTAAGTAGAGAAAACGCAATGCGGTGCCATATAAGCTGCTAAACATGCTAGAAAAGCTTTGCAATTGTTTAACCATAAATGCCTTTTGACTTTCTGTGTGCTGGTGACCTTTTATTTTATTATTTTTTTAACTGTGTCTGTCTCCTGTAGCTGAATATAACACTACGAGAGCAGCGAGAGTGAACCAGAACGGTAAAGTTTCAGCTGGACAGCTGAGCCAATAAAGCTCCGTAAAAGCTGAAAGAAGCTGCTGATTCAGGTGATTATTCTCTGTAGGTTCATCACAAGCAACCCCTTTCACACTGCGTTCATGTCATTTGATACACTGTTATTACGAGGATATTGATCACAGCCACTTTAATACTAAAAGCCTCCATTTAAGGCCCCTACACACACAGGATACACACCCCTATATGTGCTTTTTTACAGGCATAATACGTATACCTCTTCTCAGGATTGTGTGTGCACATGCAGACTTGATTGACATTTTTTCCTGTTGTTAGGGCAGCACACCTTTGAATTACCATTCATATGCAGAGTTTGGTGACCTCCCATTATTCCCAGCATACCCTTAACCTTAGCAGTGGTCTATTCAGCCTTAATAATTATGCCACGGAGTGTGCAGACATTTTTTCTTACTGTGTCCACAAAAAAAGCAACACGTCATCACCTTTATTAACAGCCTGTTGTGTCTTTTAGTCCTGTGCAGTAAGCCAGTATTTATGTTTTCAAACATGCCAGTGTAGACGTCTGTATCTCCAGAGTATGTGAAGGATCGAGGAAGCAGGCAGTTAGAAGTCAGACAGGATGGGATATGTTGGCTGCCAATGTGAAACCAGTTTAATCAGGAGTCATTCAATTAGAGCTGACGAGCTCTTCCCTCATTAGCGCTGCTGGGGTTGTGAACCGCAGAGCTGAATAGGAAAGCCCCGTGTTTTAACAATCACTTCTGCGGCGGTTAGCACTGTCGCCTCACAGCAAGAAGGTTCTGGGTTCGAACTTGGAGCCTTTCTGTGTAAAACATGCAGATTAAGTTAATCAGTGACTCTAAATTGCCTTTAGGTGTGATGGGAGTGTGGCTGAATCTGTCTCTACGTGTCAGCCCTGTGATTGACCAGTACAGGGTGGCTCCCCAACCTCACTCACCCAGCTGCAACCCTCAAAGATAAGCAGGTACAAGCTAATGGATGATGGACATTTTAAACATGTGGCAAAGCACGAGTGGCAGTTTAATCTATTAAAATTGCCACTCTGCACAACGCGAGAGGGGGAATTAATTTTCTGATTGGGCTGCTTTTATTGATATTGGACGCTGGTAATCAACTCTTTGGTGGTTGCTGGTGAGAGAAACCTGAGGTTCTGAAAACTGAGTTAAATGCATTTTTTAGTGGAATTTCTATTGTAAAAAAACAGGTTACAGTTTGGAAAGCGATATGAGCGTATTAAATACTAAAGCTCTCGGCTTTTGTGCATACGGCATCACAGGAAGGTAAAAATTATGTTTTGTTGTCTCCAGATGCGAGCTCTCAAACAACTAGCCTGCAAGTCCCAACGTTTAATTTTTGATTTAAAAGTTCCATTTATTGTTTTTCCCATTTTCCAATCACTTTAATTTTAGAGTTTTGTAGCAAGGCTGCAAAACTGGAGCATAAAAATGAGCTTTTTCACATCTATCATTTACCAAGCTTGTCAACAGGAACACTCCAGTGGTTTTAAAATTGTGGCCACGGCTCGGTCTGGGTTACTGTGGCACTCCAAAATGGATCCAAATGACACCAGAACATCTTTGTCGGATTTTTTTAATTTATTTGTTTGCATCTAAAGTTCTGGTCTGAAAACCACATGTGCTTAATTTTGCCCCCCTTTTATATCAGGACTGATCTGAGTCTGAGTCTCCGCACTCTGAGGTCCACAGTTTTGTAGACATGTAGGTCAACACTGACACATTTTTAGACAAATAATCAGTCATAAATGTTTGTTTCTATTTACGATCTGACCAACAGCAATCTCTGTGGTCATTGATTTGTTTCTGTTCCTCCTTCATTTATTTGAAGAGCCTCGAGCTGCTGTCATCATCAGGAAATCATTTGTTCAGACTGGACAGTTTTATGTTCTGCTCTGTGTAACCCTTAAATCTCTTCAGCTCTTAAAAAAATAAGCCTTTCCACATTACAGCAAGATAAAATTTATGTTGTAAGAACAAATATTTCTCATTCTTACTACATACAACTTTTGACCTTGGTTGTGGTGCGTCCTCGGCTGGCGTTTACACTGTCCTATCACAACCAAAAAACAGAAAAGAAACAAATTACCTGAGCAGATCACACGTCTACGCTACCACACAGACACCTAAACCAGGCCACATCAGCAAGAACCGGTTTGCACAGTGGGATTAAACTTTATTTGTGGTTGTGATGGTTGGCTTGGAACCCAACCCAGCTCACACTGGGCACTACTAGACATGAAGAATGAGAAAATGAGCAGAATTATTTCTTGTCTGCCGTAATATTCACCATTTGCTTGTGATTATCAGTAGCCAGGTTGAGTGAGGCTTTGTAAAACTAAGAGAGAAAATCTCTCATTAGTATTTGCTACACTTCCAAAGATCTGAAGTCAACTCCAGACTCTGCATTTGATTTAAATACATTTGAAATCAACTCTCTGCTTCTCAATCAGATAATTTTTATTTTATTCAGATCGCCTGAATACATCGTGGGAACGGATAATCCCACGATAAACTGTCGGCGTGTTGGGACCGCTCACACGGGGGAACTGGCACGTCAGTCCACATGTAAAGTAAGTAAGATCAAACACTCGTGCCGCATTAGCTTTGTTTCTGTCCAGCTATTTGAACACTCTTTTGAAATGAAGTGCAAATCCAGTGTTTTAACTGCGCTGTTGAGTGGTCTTTTTATATAGCATCTATAGGTTTACTAAGTGCCAAACAAGTAACAATCGAGAAAAGTAAAACACAACAAAGTCACAGAAAACAGGCAGAGCGTTACAAAATTGGTTGAAAACTTTGTTTTCTAAAAGCTTAGAAATAAAAGAATGGCAGAACAGTAATAAGAGGTATAACTATATATAAGATGGAGGCTTAAAAAAGAAAAGCTGACATTAAAAAGGCAGATCTGGCATTAAGGCTAAAAGGATAAAAAGATGATAAAAGAAATTATAAAAAGACGACATCACAAAAAGTCCAGTCTGTAAAAATGAGTTTCAAGAAGTGATTTAAAAGAGTTCACTGACACAGCGAGTCTTATCTCCTCGGGCAGGTCGTTCTAAATTTGAGGGGCCCTGATGGAGGAGGCACGGTCACCTAGTTTTGAGCCTCGACCTTGGAAGGCCCATAAGTGACCTGCCCGAGGATCTAAGGCTGCAAACTGACTCGTACAGGGTTAACATGCTGGTGATTTAGTTAGGGGCCAGACTCTGATGGGCTTTAAAAGTGATCAGTAAAATCTTAAAATCAATCCTAAAACACACGGTGAGCTAGTGAAGGGAAATCAGGGTAATGTGTGTCCTCTGTTAATACAAGCGGCAACCTCTGTGGTTGTGAAGTGAAGCCAATGCAAAAGTGCCAAAAACTGCAGTTCCTCAAACGTCCACTTGAGGCTGGCTACAGAACGAGTCAGTCTCCATAAGTCCCCATGTTAAAATGTCCAACTTCACAGCAGAAATAAACATGTTTACAGCCTGGTACAAAAAACAGTTTTGGTCTCTATAGCTAATTTCCCCGTTCATGACAACTGTACTGAGGGTGAATTTGTATATAACTCACCTGTTCAAATTATATTAAGGCTTAAAGTTATGCAGAATTAACAGCTTGGCCGCTTGGATTGACAGGTGGGTGCTGTTACAGATGGCTTATTTGAGCAACCAGGCTTCATTTAGCCCGCCTCAGGTCCACCGATGATCCACGTCTTTGCAGATTTTTAGAGCCACCACACTCCGAGCTTCAAAACGGCTCTTCAGAAACCTGTTGGTGACATCACGGATGCGACGTCCATTTGTTATACTGTCTATGGTTAAAAGCGGCTAGACGCCTAGCTGCTGCGCTCTAGTTGGAGGTGTGAGAGTGATTTATTGTTGATGCCGGAGAGGAGTGGATTGCAATAGTCCAGTAGGTCGCGTTATTGATACGGTAAAGTCATCTATAGTTGTGCATATTCATGGCTTTAACTTTCAGATCTGCTCAGGTCAGATTTCCCATTGGGGCTAATGGACACTTATTGCTCCAATATATGTGTG
Organism: Sciaenops ocellatus; assembly: GCA_033000465.1. Lineage (NCBI taxonomy): Eukaryota > Metazoa > Chordata > Actinopteri > Sciaenidae > Sciaenops > Sciaenops ocellatus. Next base: position 24,296,113 of record CP136866.1, on the reverse strand, counting down.
TGTGTGTCCATACATTTTAGTCTCTGTGTTCATGTGTGTTTAGTGTGCGTGTGTGATGCTAAACCATATCTCTGAGAGCTTATTTGACTGCATGGTTACCTATGGCAATTAAACCTATAAATCTAAGCTGTCAGTGTGTTGGCTCTACACCAAGGACACACACGAGCCTTTTACACACACTCACCTAATATGTATCAGGGTCTGCAAATAGGCTTTCCACCTCCTGAGTCATTTAGGGAAATACTTCATTAAATGGGATTTATGTCTCTGTGAAAATGCACACTTTAAATTCGACTCCTTGTCTTCCTCCGTTCTTTATTCTCCTCATTCCTCTCACACACTCTGAAGTCCATCAAGCTTTTTTTTTTTAATGCAATCTCTCTTACTTTCTCAAGACACACGGCCTTCTTCTTTCCTCTTGAATCCTAATGTGCGGCTATATTCAATGAATTAATCATGCATGGTGAAGTAGGCTAATAGTTGTTATGATGTAGAAATAAGAGTCCATTAGCATTAATAAGAAGACTAGCTCGGCTCTTATAATGTAATACATCAAGGCCACTCAAAGGCTAAAGTCTTATTTAAAAAAGAATCTTGAGTGTAAAATCGGACAAATTTTATTCATTAAGAAATCTCAGTCCCATTGTAAAACGGTGTATAACAGTGTAAATACACTGAGTGTGTTTGCTTTCACTTGTTACTTTTATTCAGTAAAAAACATAATGCAATATGAAAGCAAAGTTTGATGTTTTCTTGTAGTGAATCTGAAAATAGGACGAGTGCAAGTTTGTAGAAAGACAAAAAATAAGACCAGAGAACAGCAGGGCCACTGCTTTAAACAGATTTTAATCCATATTTTAGAGACATTAAATATTTAAAAACAATGGAACTGCATCACAACTTCTGATCAACACATAGAACAACTTCATTATAAAAAGAACCATATAAAAGGCCAAAATATAGCACTGATAGAAACAGAAAAACAGCTGAAGTTGTGCAACACATTTAAAAAGTACAATGCAATCCATGTTCGGATGGATGTGTTCTCAGATGTTTTGTAGAAATCTTTACAATGTCGTGTTTAGCCAGCGATGTACACCAGAACCACAGACCGAGATCTGACAGCTGAAATCAGAGGCATCGCGTCGATGCACAAAACCAACGATGTCCAGTTTAACAGTTTAAAGCTGCAGTGCAGCATTTTAACACCAATAAATGCCACGTGAAATCTGATTCAAGTGTCTAAAAGACGTGACAAAGTTTATGATTAAGGGGGATTTGTTTTGAGAGGATCTGGCTTTAATGACCACTGATGGTGGGTGAAGTGTTCAGTTTAAAATCTGCTACATTTTGAACCTTTGAAGACAAAATTCAGGGCTGTGGATTGAAGTGACCTGGGCATACATTCTACATCACCACTGAGACCAGCTGCAGGGACAGACTGACTGAAAACTTCAGTTTTTTTACGGGTTGGGCCTTCATGAATCCCTGCGTGATTGTGTCGCAGCGATGATACAATAATAGCTATTACAAAATAACTGCACACGAGACTGAAACCATCACCTCGGCAGAGGTTGACATGCTTTCAAAGGGAATATTACTGGTCGACTGCTGCGACAAGTTTTTCTGTTTACTGTAAAATCGAGCTTTGATTAACTTGTATGGCCATTATTTGATGTTTACAAGTACATTAACTTAATACAATAGCTTTATATCATCTACAACACAAAGTGCTGATTAAAGAAATTGCGTAACATTTTAGAAAATGTGCTTATTCGCTTTTTCTCCCCACGAGTTCGATGTGACTTTTGGTACCACTCTCATGTGTGTTAAGTGTGGAGATAGAGCTTTGAGGCAATTAGCCTAGCTTAGCATAAAGAGTGGAAGCAGAGAGAAACAGCTAGCTACCAAATCATGTTGTGTCTCGTTTGTTTAAATCGTACACAAACAGAAATTTGAAAAAAAACAACAAATTTATAGTTTTAGGTAGAGTTGGCTAATTCGTAACTCTCTGTAGCTTTGTTTGGTGTTTGGATTAAACCTTCTTCAACTCTTTATGCTAAGCTACGCTAAAAGCCTCCTGGTTCGAGGTCCGTTCTTAATGAACAGACATGAGTGTGGTATCGTTTTTCTTGTCTAACTCTCGGGGAAAAAGCACATAAGCGCATGTCAAACTATTCCTGTAAGTGTATTGTACTGCACAATAAATAAACACAGATATAAAGTCGGTTGGTTGCCAAACTGCTACAGTTGAAGATATGAATTCTCCCACAATATTAGTAGATTGCACTAAGGAGTAACTTGAAAGGGACTTATAATGGTAACTACTCAGTAATTAAGCCTAAATTAGAAAACATGATGTAACATGTTAGCAGTTATTTTCTAGAACTGAGCTGTGCGGTAGTGAAAGCATATTAATGTTTCCCTCTAGTGACTTTGACAAATCCTTACTGGATAAACAGAGACTAAGTTCAAATAACTCTTTCAAACACTCGTTTTTAACATTGTGACTCCGACAATACAACTGAGGACAATCAAAAAAAAAACAAAACCAAGAAAAAAAAAAAAAACAGCTTTCTGGTAGATTACAGGAATTTGACAAGAAAAAAAAAACTTTTATTGTCCTTATAAATACTGCTAGTGCATTTACTGTATGAGGCAGTTTTGGCAATTTCCAAAGCAATCAAAGAGTATTTGTGATTTTCTGAAACGCAAACAAATATTAGAGACTACTGGAGAGATTATCACTGTATTATCGGCTTGTAACCATCTGCTGTGAAAAAATAAATCAGTCTGTTTAGCTCTCTATTGTAATCACCACAGCGGCGACGTTGTTTCTGTCACTGCTGCTTTTGATAAACAAGTTGACAACTGTGATAATGTAACAGAAGCTAATGAGATATTTAATAAGATGTCAGCAGAATAAAAGGCCATGCTGAGGCAGTCTGTCTCCGAAATGTTTCAGAATATACAGACATACTGACATTGCATATAGTCAAACAAACTGTTGCATGAATTCAACATTTACCATCATGTGACGTGTAGCATGATGGGATGAAAAACGATGCTTCCCATGATGTCACCAATGCAATGTTTTTGACATTTTACAGCATATTATTGTATAAGTATATTGTACCGCTGCATATAATCAAAATAAGGACCATTGTGTGAAATTAACAATAACCATATAGTAACATCACTGTTTCACCATAAAACAAAACAACATCGAACATCACTGAGTTGGACTGAGCAACACTGTGGAACTATTGACGACTGTGGTCTAATGGAAACAGTTTGTGGGTTTTGTTTGTTGGCTGTCGTAGAAGTTCATTGGCTCATTTGGACAATTTGGCTTTATGACCCTCAAATAATTAACAAAAAAACAAACAACAACAACAAAATAAAACTTTAAAAAGGCATTTTTGTTAAAACCACAGGGAGTAAAGTTTGGGACTGTTATCCACAATGTTCACTGGTAAACATTTTCAGGCTTTCAGATAAAGAACCATGAGTCCATTTTAAAGGAACGGTTTGACATTTTGGAGATTATTTTTATTCACTTTCTTGCTGTTGAGCAGTTACCTCTCTCATGTCTCTGTGTTAAATTATATATAATAGCACAAGCATTGGAAATGGTGGGAAATGGTTAGCTTATAGAGGGACTGGGCAGTATGGCCAAAAAAATAACATTTTGTCAAGCTTGGTGGCGATTATTATTATCCCCTTTCACTAAGTTATGAACGAAACATCATGTTTTTAGGACTTCGTGTGCACTGTAAGAGACTGTCAGTGCTTGATACTGCTCGCGTTAGCTACACTGGATGTTACTTTTTGACTGAATGGAACTTTTTGTGTATGTTGTATTGTCACAATACAACATTTTACACATTGTACAAAAACATTTCTAATTAATTCTAATTAATCCAATTAATTCGATATGTCATCCATCCTTAAACAAACTAGATACAATGTGTTATCACACATCAGTGAGCTTTAGAGGTGCTAGTAGATGGCTTTCGTTAATTTTGAACAAACTAAGCTAACCGTTTCCCCCTGTTTCCAGTCTTTATGCTAAGCTAAGCTAAGTGGCTGCTGGCTGTAGCTTCATATTTAGCATATAAACAAGCATAAGAGTGGTTTCAATTTTCTCTCACTCTCTGAAAGAAGGCAAATAAGAATATTTCCTTAAATGATGAACTTTCCCTGTTAAGTGACTTGATGCTCTTGAATGTTATTACCTCCGTCGGACTGTTAGCTTTAGTGTTGTGCATTCGTAGCGGCTCTCTGTTTTTAGGTGATGTAGAACATTCACACTGTAAATGACTAATGTGACAAGAAATACACTGACTGTTTTTTTGTTTGTTTTTTTTCTTTTTCAAAATGGACACAAGTAGTTCTTGGTCTGAAGCTATCATTTATTGCATGCGATGGTTTAAATTTTTCAGGCATTTCAGACAAACCCATACTTGCTCAAATCATCAAGAAAACAAAAAACAAAACAACAACTGATGCAAATTTGACGCGTTAAATCACACATTTTTCTTAAAGCCAAACCCTGGTGTCGTCATAAACGCCAGTAAAAAGCTTGTGGAAACATTTGATTTTACGAAAAACAATCTCATATTTATACCAATATGGTATGGAAAATCATTTAGATTAATTCTTTGTTCTTAAATAAATAGAGCAATTCCCACTGGACACAAATAGAGGCACTTGAGTTTCTTTCTTTTTTTTTTTCTTTTTTGTCAAAGTGAAAATTAATTTTCACATCCGCATTGTCTGCCATACACATTCAGCGATGGTCAAATGATCCAAAACTTAAAAACTCATGCTTGATGTGCTGGATTTACAGAGACCATGACAAAAAAAAATCCAGATTTTAAGTCTTAAGAGCACACGTGAAAACAGAGGAGCCGTCACATGGATCTTTTTGTTTTCATGTGCCAAAAAGGGTTAAAAATCAGATTATGTTTGGTGCTGTGTAAATGCAGCCATAGCCTGTGCGTTGACACACACTCACTCACACCCACACACATATATAGATACCCTATTTTCTTCATTCATTCACATTGAATCATTCACTAAACACTAAAAAAAAACAAAAAAACAAACACTGTTTTCAGGAGTCACAGTCTGTACATTATGGTACACAAACATCATTATTGTCCAGTCAGGTAATGATTTAAATAGACTTGACAATCAGCTGTACACGTATACACAGTAACAACACGACACGACAAATGTTGGGAAACGACGACAAGATATCCAGCAGGTGATTTGATCTCATTAAGCGCTGCTGATACACAGATTTTTTTTCACATCATGGCAGAAAAGCCGATGTGAGATTTTGACCCTGTTTACTTGATCTGCACGTGGGTGGTGGTTTAATTAGAGTCAAATCAGACTGAATCTTGTAGTTTTTTCCCCCCTGTAAATGTTTGACACCTTAGTGGGCGGGTTGCTATGAGAAAGAGAGCTCGCCAAAGCTCGTAACCAGTGAGAGAAGAACCAGAGAAATGCTTTTTTTTTTTTCTGGTGGAAAAAACCCTTCATTTGTAGGAGCAGTGATTTGAGTGCTTGTTCTGCTGAGCTGTTAACTCCCTGGACTGCAACTGGACCAGGTCTTATAACCCTCAATCTAACGAGACACATTTTAACGTTAGGGTTATCCTGATTGGATTGTACTGAGAGTCTCCACATCTGATTGGTTATATCAAACCTCAGTACGCTTTAGGACTAAAATGTGTCCATTGCAACAAGTATTACAAACTGTCAGGTACAAAAAGCTGGCATTATATTGCATCTGGTCAAATCAGTATAAAGAATGGACGGCGTATGCGTGATGTCCGTTTTGAAGCTCAAAATCTGTCGCCATGTTGGCCGTACTGCCGGCCTCCCGGCTAATCTAAAACTCAGCGAAGACGTGGATCGTGGGTGGAGCTGAAGTGGGCTGAATGACGCCTGGTTGCTTAAACAAGCCACCTGTAACCACCTCCACCTGTCAATCAAAGCAGCCATGCTGTTAATTTGGCATAACTTTAAGTCTTAATATAACTTGAACAGGTGAGTTGTATAAAAATTCACCCTCAGTACAGTTGTCATGAACGGGGAAATTAGCTATAGAGACCAAAACTGTTTTTTGTACCAGGCTGTAAACATGTTTATTTCTGCTGTGAAGTTGGACATTTTAACATGGGGGCATGGAGACTGACTCGTTCTGTAGCCAGCCTCAAGTGGACGTTTGAGGAACTGCAGTTTTTGACTTCACTTCGCAGACTCCTTGTTTACTTATTATTTGATTAGATAGTTCCTAATTTTAGATTTTGCCATTTTATTTTTAAATTCAGACAAAATCTTTGTATGACTGTTTGTGTTCAGACAACATTTAACTTCTTCTACCTTTGTTTTACCAAATGAAAAGGTGGAAACGGTTTGTAGAAAAGCACATTTATATATCCTTTTAGTATTTGGCACCAAAATTCAAGAATCATATTCTGAAAATCCAGAATTAAGAGTCAAATCCAGATTTAAAGTTCCTGCATGTGTACATCATTTGAATCCAGTGCTGGAATGGCGGACTCTGCTACTGACAACAAATGTAATGGCTATGACAGAATAGATGTCATAAATAGTATAAAATATTAAGTTTAAAATTGTGATGAAATTCTTCAGGTTATAAAAATGTAAAATTCTCTTGTTGACCACAAAGTGTGACTAATTACTGAATGTTGTTAAATTACTGAACACAGCTTCTGGCTTCTGACTGAATTGGAAGCAGAGGACTAACTTCAGCCTCTATCAATTCAGCTCTAGTGGTTGTAGCTGAGCCCCCTTTCCTTTTACCAGCGTGGTCCTTATCTAATGGATTGGACCGGTACTCCACTTGGATCAATATCAGCCAGAGGCTTTAATTCCCGTCCCAATCACAGGCACGTTTCTAGGGCACTGCTGGCGCAGATGAGCCTCTGTTGAGCTCCTTCTCTACCTCCAGCCTCCTTAATCACATCAGCCTCTCACATATCTTTTTGAAAATGATTCTGTCTTAGTAAAAATACCTTTTTTTCCCCTCTCCTTATTTCTATTCAGGACACAGGGAGGTTTGTAACATCTATTGTCCCTTTAGGAATTTAAGCTACCTGCTCTGATCTACAGTTGCTCTCCAAAACAGCAGCATCAGCCACATTTTTAATATGCTAATTTGCATTGTGTGATTCACAGTTAAAATTCCCCAAACTTAGTTACTGTTCAGTCCTAATTTCAGGTGAATTTCAGTCCAATTAATCCACCCAATCTATGCTGTTACATTACCGTGGGTGGTGTCGGGTCATTTGAAGGATCCCAGTGGGAACTGAAGCATCGTCCTGAGTCTCATCTCACTTGTTATCCCAGTTCTAGCTCCCAGGCCCATTTCTCTCTTTCTTTTTTTTTTTTTTTTTTGTTCTTTTTTTCTTTTTAAATTTTGGCTCCAGTCCAGTCCTTACAGCAGGTGAGCCTCTATGCGGAGCCAGTGCAGTCCCTGTCTGATGTATCGGACCAGCTCAGTCATGCTGCTCTGCTGACTCAACGGCTCCATCACCGAGTCCAGCTCCTGGAAGAACTCTGCAGGAGGGTGAGCGAGAGACACAGTTACTCTATCTGCTGCTGTTTGTGCTGAAATGAAACACATGAACACAGTTTTTTTTTCTGGTGGTGCTGTGTCAGGTCAGTCATACCTTTTGGTTTAATTATTGTATGTCGGCTTTGTGTTGAGCAAGAATCTAATAAAAGAAATTAAATAAGGGTGCTTTTATTATGAAAATCCAATCCTAACTTCAGAGGACCAGTGTGTAGGATTAGTGGCATCTAGCAGTGTAGCTGTGGATTGCAACCCCCTACACTCACCCTCCTGAGAAACTATATACCCTATATAGAGCCAGTGTTTAGTTTGTCCATTCTTGGCTACTGTAGAAACACGGCAGTTCAACATAACAGACAAAAATGTAAATGTGGATATAAAAGCCTGAAAGCCTCTAAATGTGGACACACTGGACCTTTAAATCTTTACCTTCGTTTGGTTATTTGGCAGCCTGATAGTTAGCCTGACATGCTAATTAGCGTGTTGCTCATTTTCTTTGGTGGCTTGGGCAGAATGAGGATTAGCGTGACATGCCATGGCATGCTAGTTAACTTGATATGCTAGCTGAGGAGGGTTGTTGTGGCTCTTGCTGCCAATCATACTAATTACCTTGACATGTTGTTAGCCGGTGATATTGTGGACAAACTTGCTATGGGGTTGTGGGGCTGTGTTAAATGTGTGTGTTTGTGTGTGTAGGTATATAGAGAGCTGTGGTTGTGGGACACACTGCTGAGCCTCCTCTGTGTTGTAACTCAATGAAACACCAGTTATTGAGAGGTTGCCCACCTGATGACCCTGTAGACCTCCTTACACACACAAACGTATGTTCTTTTATTTGATAAGACAGGCCAAGGGACATAATTTAGTCTAGTTTAATAGACCCAGACACAGCGGCGGTGGTGAGTCACTGACATGACGTTGCAGATCGAGCCACTGTAGTTCAGCCTGAGCAGATAGAGGTCGAGTTAGGATTCAATTACTTTAAAGGTGCATCAGTCTTACCGTTGCTATCAGTGGCCAGTCTGTCAGCCGTCTCCCAGTGTTCATAGCTCCGCAGGATGTTGTTGGTGATGTTCACATGACTGGCAGCCATGTGGTGAATCCGTTGGGGAATAGCCACACTTCCCGACGAGGCGGGGGCACCCCCAGATCCACCTCCTCCTCCGCCGCCGCCGCTGGCCGGGGAAGGGCTAAGTGAGAGGGGAGATGGAGTCCCATTGACCCTGAAGAACAAAGAGAGGCAGTGAGTCCCAGTGACAACAAGAGAATTAAAATGAATTCAACAGGACTTGTGTATGCTGGAAGGGACTTTGAGTTAGTTGATACCAACCGAAGAGGAAAGTGTGCTCTAAAGTCTGTCAGCCAAGTGTTCAGTATTTTCCAAACAGACTTACTGGCACCAAAGATGTGTCTGCCAAATACCGTCTTCATTAGTTTTCTATTTTTAAAGGCCACACTCGATTTTGGAAGGAGGAAAAACATACAGTATCTGAATTGGCCTCTATGGCAGCTCAGAAATGAAGCCAATACGGAAATACTAATAACTGCAGTTCCTCAAACGTCCACTTGAGGCTGGCTACAGAAGTGAGTCAGTCTCCATAAGTCCCCATGTTAAAATGTCCAACTTCACAGCAGAAATAAACATGTTTACAGCTTGGTGCAAAAAACAGTTTTGGTCTCTGTAGCTAATTTCCCCGTTCATGACAACTGTACTGAGGGTGAATTTTTATAGAACTCACTTGTTCAAATTATATTAAGGCTTAAAGTTACGCATAATTAACAGCGTGGCCACTTTAATTGACAGGTGGGTGCCGTTACAGATGGCTTATTAGAGCACCCAGGCATCATTTGGCCTGCCTTAGGTCTGCTAATGACCCACATCTTTCCCGATATTTAGGTTAGCCGGGATGTGGCACAGATATTGACCAGTTGACCTGTAGGTGTGTGCATACTTATAGACACTGACATCGCTTCATTAAGTATCAGTATGACGGGGCTGCACAGCCACAGAGCCAAGTGACTCTGATAACAATAGGTTTTAAAACATCCTATCGCCGCCAAAAAATAAGCAGAACCGATGATCTGGTCGATGTATAGCCTCGGAAAACCAGACTATTATTTTTTATTAGATTAGTATATTCATTTTCATATACTTCTATGTTTACTGTAAAGAGGCTGCCTGCTTCTGGCCTGCATCGTCTCAGTACTGCATTCACATCGTGTATTATGAGGCTGGAGTTGGTGAAAAATCTACTTGACAGCAACAAAAAAGGGAAATCGTTCTTTTTATGAGCACATACAGAACTTTATGTGAGCGTCGGTAAGAGATGTGCAGCTGATGGGGATAAAACATATTTATCCTTGTCATGAAAATGCAACATGGAAAGGAAAAGATGTCATAGAAGGGGACAAGGGATGAAAAGCACTATATTTGTGACAGGAGGCGACATGTTTCATAGAAAATGTGGTATTAAAGCTGCATCTATTTAAAAGCTGCAAGGACACATGTCATATGATCACCATTTCAAGTTATTATGGCGAATGTGTTCGTAAACATTTGCCTAATTACACGTCCAGCAGACATGGAGCAACATTAGTTTCTGACATTCACTGTCTAGTAACATCAGTCATGCTGGTACAAACTGCACCCCTGCCTCGCACAGCTGGGTGTGTGGCTCTGGCAGTGATGTAATGTCTGTGATGTGGCCTTGACCCTTGCTGACCCAACGACTTGTGCCTGATTCAGTGCTGCACACACACACACACACACACACACACACACGCACACACCACACACACACTGAGCTCCAGTCCCGCTGTTGTGCAGCGTCAGAGCTGTCCAAACTCATTAGCTTCACATCCACACAGCTCCTCCACCCCTCTCCTCCTCCTCCATCTATCAACACTCCCTCTCAACCCGGCACTCGGCAGCCCCTCCAGTCGTCTCCTCCTCACATTTACAACAAATCAATCCTTTTATTTGCTTCCTGAGGGGTTTGTTTGAAGAAGTGGCTGTCAGAGGCTGCGTGGTATTTTGCAGCAAAGCTCCGGTGAATTATAAATTCTCAATTATCTACGTGGATGAAGGAAGGTGGTGGGGATGATGCTGCATGTCTGTGTGTGTGTGTGTGTGTGTGTGTGTGTGTGTGTGTGTACTCACTTCCCATTGGTCCTCCAGGGAGAGGGTGCTTGGTGTGAACTCTTGGCCGAATTCTGGGTCGCAAAAAGAGAAATTTACAGTAAAATTACAGAAAAGAAAGAAAATAAACAAGACAACATGCAACAGAAGTCACATTTTACACATTATGTCTGTCAGATGTAAAGCTACTGCCAACAGATGGCTGGTTTAGCTTAGCTTTGTCTGAAGGTTACAAAATCGACCTACCAGCACCTCTAAAGCTCAATAATTAATTTCATCCAATTACAAGTTGTGTTTTTTACACAGATGCAGATGTTTCACCTTTTAACAGCTGTTATCATACCAATCAGCGCTAACGGCATGGCAACTCTAACTTCATATTTAACAGACAGATAAGGGAGTAGTAAGAATCTTCTCTTCTAACTCTCAGCAATAAAGTGAGTAAATATATTTCACAAACTCTTTTTCTATGTATTGATTCAACAAGGTCAGCCTACATTAATAAACATTAAAAACGAGGCATGGAATCTCAACTAACTTGATTAATTTAGATGTCATAACCTTCACATAACGTATTTAATAATACAGAAACAGAGTGATTCATATCTATTGGTGAATACTTTTTATTTAATCACTGAAATGAGAGAGCTCTGACAAATGCGTCAGCTCAGCGGCTAAAATTTTTAATGTGAATATAACATGAGCCGAACCCCACTGAGCCACCAATTTGCTCCATACAGTATGTGTAATTTCTGAACATTAAATCGTGCAACGTTACTCAGAGACAGGCACTTAAAATCCACATTAATGTGTCATGTTGAGAAGTATTTTACAGATTTGGCGAGACTTTCTTTTAGAAAATGAACTGCTGCGACTGATCTCACTTATTTTTTTTCTTTCTGTCAACATGTACTGAATGTACACAGCCTGTGCACACGTACGCAGCTAAACCTCCAGTCAGTCCCTTTGCAGAAATCCAATCCCATCAATGCAAATGCGGCACTGTGATAATGACATCCTCAGCAATTAATTAAACTAAACATAATTAATCAAAACAAGCACATTAAACCCTAACAATCCACTGCGATGATTGATGGAGCTAATTAATACATTAATATCAAAGAGAAAGAATGGATTTTAATAACGCCATGCAAAATTAATGCACAGGCACCATGAGAATGAATATGAAATGCATTTGAGGGACTGTAATTAGCTTTTCATGTTTTTCAACTGCTGAGGGAGAAAATGAGAGAGAGGGGAAGGAAATAAAATCCATGTCCGAGTGTGTGTGTGTGTGTGTGTGTATGTGTGTGTGCATGTGTGTGTATTACCTTGAAGTACTCCATGAGCGACCGCGAGTACTTGACAGCGTGGTCTTTCTTCAGATGGAACATCCTCAGATACAGCAGAGACAGACAGCGGTTACTATGGAAACAAAAGCATAAGAAGGCAGATGAAACCTCTGTACAAATTCCCTTTAAAGCTCCATCCTCAATATTATTTTCACGTCATAGGCCATACGCACAAAATGTACCCGAGACTTCAAAGTGGATTAGGAAGAACTTCAGTGAGGTAAGGACTGTAAGAAATGTATACTACTACTATTTGATGGAATCATTCACAGAGTTCACACAGGGAAAAAAAGACACCCTCAAATATTTTTGCAAGAGGAAAAACGTCATTAGCAGTAACTCCAGTTCGACTTTGTTGCATTTACCAATTTTCTTAGTCAGATCCGTCGAACAGGTACAGATTGTCTCCGCAGGGGAAAAACACTTCTGGCACATTTGACTTGACGGGAATTATAGTGCCTTTATCTGAATGAACATGGAGTTACTCACTCCAACAGCTGCCTCACAGCCTTCATGCAGGTTACTGTGACCCGTGTCGGCGTCAGGATGTTGCACTCAACAGTGCATTATCTCCTTCTACAAACCTATAATACGGCTGTCGGAGACCCCTTGACCGATTGGCTGAACCGTTTCCTGTTTTGTCACAGTATGGTGCTGCTCCGATGACTTAAATTGTTTCAGGTCCCGGAATAAATTTGCTCTGCTCTCGCTTTCAGATTTCAGACAGCTAACTCTTGGGTTGTGTGTGGTTTTTTTTTAATGAAACAAATAGAGCACAGGACAGAACAGGAAGCCTTATATAGCAGTTTGTGGATACTGATTATTCCAACAAACATGCAGCTATGCCGCTAAGCAGGTCATTTACGACAATTTTTGAACAGTTAGGAGGGTTTTTCTGAATGCATCTTGCAACGCTCGGAAAAGTAAAACTCACACAAGTGAGAGTAGGGAATGATTGGGCTGGCACTGTGGAGAGGCAGCATTTACATGTACGGTGGTACAATTTACAGAAATTGGTAGGAGAGGTAAAAAATCCATGGACCGACTAAGGCGCACACAGTGGAGCAGCTGGGATAAACATCAGCACCTTCAAGTCTGAGGCTGGAAAATGGTGGAATGCTCCCTCTGGGTTGGGAGCAAAGGAGCGAAGGAGTTCAAGTATCTCGGGATCTTGTTCACGAGTGATGGGAAAATGCATGGATCGGCAGGTCGTGGGGAAGAGGGAGCTAAGCCGACTTTCCAGTCCATCTACGTTCCAACCCTCACCTATGGTCATGAGCTCTGACTAGTGGCCGAAAGAATAAGCTCATGGAAACAAGCGGCTTTGGAGGTGTTGAGACACCGGGGCAGACCCAGAACCTGCTGGAGCGACTACATAGCCCATATGGCCTGCTAACACCTCAGGATCCTCCAAGAGGAGCTAGAATGTGTTGCTGGGGAGAGGGACGTCTGGAGCGCCCTGCTAAACCTGCTGCCACCACAGCCAAACCCGGATACATGGAAGAAAATGGATGGATGGATGCAAGAAATTTGTTTTTGATCTGTCTGATCAAAATGCAGAGTATTTCTAAGATCCTGGCTACTGCACAAACATTATTTTGTACCCACACACACACACACACAAAGAGAGAATCATACCATAACACCGCTAGCTTCTTCTCAGCGACGGTGGCTGAATGGCTGGTGAAGTTCTTCAACCTCATGGCATACCTTCAGGGGAGAGACGCTCATTACTCATCTGCTGACATTTTCTGGTGATTTATGGCCGTGAAATAAAAACACACTTTATTCTTCTCATGATAGTGAATACATGTATACTCAGTGCTCACTTTAATTAGAAAATCAAGGTTAAAATCACTCAAGGAGCTGCTCTATGAACATAAAGAATATAAAACAGCTGCACATCAGTTGGTGATTAATTCCTTCAGCTCGCTGACAGCCAACGACGGCCCTGCTGAAGTGCCCTGAGGCAAGTCAAACTACAGGTCAGCTGTATCTCACCCTGTGGAAGGATGCAGTTCTCCTTTAGTTATTGATTCGATATTTAAAGAAATGCTGTAGGGGTCAGCTGTTGCCTCCTGCCCTCAGTGACCCGTCTGATTGCTTAGCGAGGCGGTTAATCAAAACGAAGTCAGCAGTGACAGGAGAATCAGGAGAGCCGAGTTATACCTTTATACTTTATTGATCTCTCTAGAAACCCTTGTGCTTTTCTCCTGTTCCCTCCTCGGGGAGGTCAAAGGCCACATTCACAGATCAGCAGCCCGGCAGCTGCCGACGGTTCGCCGTCTTGCTCAAGGATACTTCAGCAGGATGGATGAGCGCAGACAAGCAGAGCTTGAACCGGAGTCCTTCAGTTAAAAAGGCTCTCTACCGCTACAGCAACCTGCTGTCACAACCCGCCCGCTTTCCTCGTAGCAGTCATTTGTTCCACTCAGTTTGCTCTCTTAAAGTTGCACTTTAGCTGAGAGAGGCTGAAAAATAGCAGAGATCCTGTAATGCAACACTTGTTAAACTACGCTCATTAGCAACCCTTGCAGGTCTGTGAAGCTTCAGACAAAAATGTTGGAGACTCCAGACATTTCTGATGCAGCTCTGGCTTCATGCTAATTAGGTTTTAGCTCTTGTTCAAAAGCTCAAGTTCTGATTAGTCATTTTCTGTGGTCAGAGAGGTGACCATGCAGTATGCAAGCACAGAATATTTAAGATAATTGGCTAGGTTTAGAGAGATGTAATTTTTCACACGTGAATCTGGGGTGATATTTTTGATTATGATGGTTTTGAATATGGGGAATTGGAGAGACGTCGTTCTCAGACATATTTATGATGGAAAAAAAAAAATAACCTTATCATCCACATTTGTTGAATTTAACACCTGTCTGTAATCTACAGTTACATAATTTACCTGCTTGTGCAGGTTGGTATATGTTCGTTCTTCTGTTAGTTCTTGTGAAGTACATGTCCACCATTTTCAGTGGACTTTTGTCTATCGAGCACACACACACACGGTCCTAGAGATGTTTCACAAGAGTTTTCGAGTGTCCCTGAATCAAAATAACCAACAAGGACGTCGGCACAGACAGATAACTGAGCTCAGTCCAGCAAGATTCAGCACCCCATTAGCAAGAGTCTACAATCCACAGAAGGGAGCATTATCATTAATCACTGCTGCTCTACCATGCATACGAGCAATTTTATTTTATATTTCATTAGAAAGTAGGGATACCTCTTTTTTATTTTAGTATCGACTCCTTATCGGGAAGTATCACACCTGACTTCAGTTCAGTGTAGCTGCTGTTCAACTTTACTTTCTGTTTTTTACTGCTCTGTAAAACATTCAAACTCTACAGTATTGTCAATAGATGTTAAATAAACATTTAGTCTTTCTCTCGGCACTCCAAACTTTGATGGCCTCAAAGTGTACCAATTAAACTAACAATGAGACACAGTGCTAGTGAAGGAACTTCTAAAATGAAGTGTTTACCAAATCCTCTGTCTTCATTTCGTTTGATAATGTCACTTCTGTCTCTTCACCCACACAGTACCTGATAAGCTCGACGGTCTCAGAGTACATGGTGTATGGTGATTTGGCCTCTAGCGGATCTCGCTCCATGGCATTTCCACACTCTATGAAGGAGAGGGCGCCGTCTGCGTAGTTCACCGCTTTGCCAAATTTGTCCATCTAACAGACGGAGACGAGGGAGAAAGAAAAACACAGACAAATGAGAGACGGAGAAAAAAAGAAGGAATGTGGCAGTGAAAAGAAACAAGGGCAGATAAAGAGAGAGAGAGGCGACATGAATAAGACAGTGACAGAATAAGCAGCACAGTCTCTTCTTTGAATAATCTCCTGCTAAGATGCAAATCCACAGATAAATCCGAGGAGACAATGCATAAACATAAGATAAATAGCAAGTTAAATAAATCTCATTTCATTGTTCGGGGTGGGGGGATCAGATAATTCTTTTGATATTGTATAATCTTACAGACATAATCAGTCCTCAAACTCAGTGTTCCCTTGGAGACAAATGGTGCAATAAATAACACAAATTACACAGTACAAGTCCTTGATATGAAATAGATTTTCATTCTTCTGCGATTGCTTTGCACACACATGAGCAATGACACACGTCTGAACAAGAACACACATAATTACAGTCTAGACAGTAGATGTGTGTGTTTGTGTGCTGTGTGTTTCTGACTGTCTGCCTTCTTTTTGCCTCTTGTAACACTTGATGTGTGTGTGTGAGTGTGTCTCTTTCAGCGATTACACAAAGAGCTATAAAAGACGACGTCTTACCAAAGCGTCGGCCTTGTGCTTCAGTCTCTTGGCCTCCTGCATGTAGTAGTCTGCACTGTGGACTCTGTAGAAAACAGCACAGTGAAGGATGAACATAAACAACGTGTTCGCAGCGACACGTCGTTTAACAAAAAGTTAGAAAAAAAAAAAAAAGAGACGCCTGTTTGTGATTTGCATAATCACCGGCTACAAGTAACTCGCAGTGAGTTATATACATTAGCCTACTTTGGTATACATACCTCAGGCTTCGTGTAACCTTAGTATAACAACAAAACATGTTGTTTCATGAATAATGCACGAACCCTTTGGGGCAAATAAGTAACAAGATGTATCATCTTCCCAGGTTTCAGAGTTGCAGATATTTTCCCCAACCTACAACTGTGAGTGCTTTAAAACATCCAATATACAGCGTCAAGAGGCATCATCCCTCAAATTAGATGATTTGTTTCAAAATAAGACGTCATCATGGGTTCCTCGTATACATGACACGTCTGTCTGTCCTGGGAGAGGGATCCCTCCTCTGTGGCTCTTCCTGAGGTTTCTTCCACCTTTTTTCCCTGTTAAAAGGTTTTTTTTGTGGGCAAGTTTTTCCTCACTCGAACCGAGGGTCTAAGGACAGAGGGTGTCACTCCCTGTACAGATTGTAAAGCCCTCTGAGGCAAAATGTTTGTGAATTTAGGCTATACAAATAAAATTTGATTTGATTTGATTTGATTTGACATGACCCAACACAGGACCCGAGTCACTTCCAAGTAATATTCAGTTGGGGTCGACTGCATTTTCCTTGGGTCCCTTTAGGATTGGATCTTTTGGTAATTCTTGTTGGATTCATGTTTTGGACTCATTACTCTAAATATAAATTAGTGGTGGGGGCAGTAGAAGACTCATACGAGTACCATCTGCCAGAAACCGAAAATGTTAAAGGAGGACTGTGGTGTAGCTGCTGATTGCAACCCTATCGCCTCAACCTCTCCTTCCTTGGATGAAGGAGAAACTAGAGTGGCTGCAAAATTTGTAAAACATGAAAGACCAAACAGAAGTTTGTCTGTTCTGGGCTACTGTAGAAACATGGCAGTTCAACATGGTGGACTCCATGGAAGAGGACCCATCTGCAGATATAATAGGCTCATTCTAAGCTAACAAAAACATAACTATTCGTATTTTCCGGTGATTATGCACTTTTGAAAACAAAGTTATGAATATTATATATTATTATTTCTGCCATATTCTGTAAATACAGCCCCCTTGAATCTTTAAGTGTTTATATTAGAAAAGTGGTGCATCATAAAACAATTTCACTTTGTGCCACAGAGCAATCCATCTGTCAAATTCAGCCTGGCGGGCCTTAATGTAAACTGCAGTGTTTACTGTAATTATACTTGAACAGACTCTGAGAAATCCCCGCTCTACTTTACATGGATGCTTTTACTTGTCTGGACTGAGAGAGTCAATAACATGAAGAAACAAGACGCATCACATTTTCTGCAAGACAAGCTTCAGTGTAAAGGGGGAACACAAGCTGTCTCCTGTTAGATGAAGCTGATGTGTCAATGTGAATCTGGTGTTAAAATGTTGACATGTTGGCGTGTGTGGTGGTGCACACTTTATTTCTACATACGTGTCGCTAAATGACAGCCTTGGCCTGCGAGGTTCGGCGGGTTCCGTCACCGGTTCGGACCACACCTCCGAGTCTGACTGTCCGTTGGCATGGTAACCGTCTCCACTGGGCTTCTCGCCGTGGGGATCCATTTCCTGTAGGCATTAAATTTATGGTTATAACCGTATTATTTAGTATTACTATATGTGGCTTTCATCAAGCAGCCACTTAAAGTTTATTGTTGGCTGCTCGTTCACAGTGACGGATCCACTTTGTCCGCTGAATTAGCGGTCTTGCTGTCACTGTAGAGTAATGAAAGAATGAGACAGATCATGAACAGTTTATTTAATATTAATGTAATTATATAAATACCTACAGTACTTTTGCATTTAGAAAGTCACTTTTCTTTATTGAACGTATGTCTTTATGCTGTTTTTAGTGACTTTGGCTCCTGAAACTGAGACAAATTACAGGTAAGGAAACACGGCTCACATCACTGGAAATGTGTGTCACGCTGTTGATTAATATCTTTTAAAACTGGCATGCCATTAACTGGTTATTTTTGGAACAGGTGTCAGGCGGCCAACTCAATTTCGCACTAAAAAGATAATGCCACTAGCTTACTATCGCTCAAACACAGGGTGTATCACCAAAGTGTGGACAATGGGAGTGCTGCAGAATATATAGTATATTTGAGCACTTACGCTGCCATTTCTCACATGTGACGAGGCCTTGCCTTCGCCTCTCCTGTGTCTGTGTGAGGAAGAGGATGTGGAAGTGGTTGAAGAGGTGGAGCAGGGCAGCATCCCGGCGGCGGCGGCGCCGCCCTCCTGGCCGAGAGAGGAACTGCTGTCACAGGTTCGTTTACGAGGGGGATCGTCGGAGAGGGGGGACAGGAGGGGCGGGAGCAGCTTCTCATCGCGCCGTCGAGACTGCTTCCTGTTTAGAGAGCTACTGAACACACACACACACACACAGGCACGCAAATGACGAATAAGTGTAATTATTCATTTATTTATCATAACTGAATATTATTTTTTCACTGCATGGGATATATTAGCTCTAATTATTTAGCTCACTTGCGCCTATTGCCTTTTCCATGGTGCAATTAACACCTTCCATTGCTAAGTGGCATGTTAAGATGAGCGAGATGAGGAGGTACCATAGTTCACAGTTGTTGTATGTATGTACCAGTATAAATTAGTCAATGAATTTTCCATTTTAAATCCACGTTTGGCTTATTGAAACTTCGCCAACAAACAATAAACCAACAAATATCATATTTTACTATTCCTTTATGGTGTTACACCATGCATCTCGGCACATAACAAAAAATGTGTGGAGAATCTGATGCAATCAACCTGCGATCAATGAAAAAAACAGCTGATGGAACAAACAGACTATACTTCTACAGTCTACTAGATCTACTTTCTGTACTACTATCAGAGACTCATTTCAGTCTGTAACTATTGAGCAACTGTACAAAATGTTTCACAATGAAAACAAATTGAATGTTCAGTACCAAAGGCAACAATCTGTGTCAAACAGTGGCTGATCATACCTGTGTTTCTTTATTGTAATGTAAAGATCATGCTTTGCTTTGGATGTCTGGAAGAAAGCTCATCATAAAGTATAATTTCAGCATCTTTTTCCTCCTGATGCTGTTTCGGGGTCTCATGGGCCTCATCCATTTTCAAGCCATCCCACCCTCAGTACCTCTGTGCTAAACTGTCTTCTTACCCTCCAAACAAACCGTAACTTACTTTCTGGGCTATAACTCATCCTAGTCCCTCCTATTAGACTGTATTTCTACTATTTCTACTTTTTTACTAGTTTCTGTTGTATGTTTTTATCTATGACTCCTGCACCTCTAAGTATCTGAAGACAAAGATCTCTCTTTGAATTTAAACGACTCAAACACTAAGCATGTAAATCCAACCTCTCTCAGCTCATCTTACAGTGTCAAACTATCTTGCTGCAGCTTCATTTGCAATTGCTGAATAATATTTTCCTTCTAAAATTGCTGTAATTTTGCCTTCCCTCCTAGAGCATCAACGATTATTCCCTCAGCTGCCTTATTGTACCTCTTGTGACTCATATTGTTTGCAACACAACACATAATATTTTTTATGTTTTTCCTCTGCCTGGAAACTCTGGGGGTTTGATGCAGCGAGAAAACTTGCTGAGCTCGCAGAACATCGCCCCGAGCCCCGACATTAGTGATAGTACACAAAACCAGGGAGACAAAGACTAATTAGTTGCCGCCGTGTGTGTGTCTGTGTGCGAATATGTGAGAAACTGTGTGTGCTTTTGTGTCTGTGTACAGCATAATTGATGTGTGCATGACTATGCTAATTTGCGTGCGTTTGTGTGTGTCTGTCCTTAAGTGGATGCTGGTGTGTGTGTGTGTGTACAGGAAAGCATGTGAGAGCTCTCATACTTCTTTTAAAGGGATAATAAGTTAAAAAAATTATACAGTTGGGAAGATTTCTTGCTTTTAAAGTCCTGAAATTAAAAAAAAAAAATCAAATGAAGTTGCTTTTTTCTGTCTGCTACATGTAGATATCTGCTCTGTACATCATGTACATCATCTAATAAAACACAATGGATGGTGCCCCCTGGTTTTGCATTAATTTGCTAAGTATCCGTTAGCGTAGAAGGAGAACTTGTTTCCATATAGCCAATAAAATCTTGTATAAAGCACATTAGCATTGTGTTAAAGCATAGCAGACAGTCACAATGACACCAAGCGGCAACCTCCGTGACTGTGAAGTGAAGCCAATGCTGCAGTGCCAAAAACTGCAGTTCCTCAAACGTCCACTTGAGGCTGGCTACAGAAGTGAGTCAGTCTCCATAAGTCCCCATGTTAAAATGTCCAACTTCACAGCAGAAATAAACATGTTTACAGCCTGGTACAAAAAACAGTTTTGGTCTCTATAGCTAATTTCCCCGTTCATGACAACTGTACTGAGGATGAATTTTCTATTTAACTCACCTGTTCAAATTATATTAAGGCTTAAAGTTATGCAGAATTAACAGTGGGGCCATGTTGACCGACAGGTAGGTGCTGTTACAGGTGGCTTATTCGAGCACCCAGGCATCATTTGGCCCGCCTCAGGTCTGCCAATGATCCACGTCTTTGCCAATTTTTAGATTAACCGGGAGGTGGAAGAAGCAGTACAGCCAACATGGCGGTGTCCAGTGTCGCTTAATTTCAGCTTCAAATCAGCGCTTTGGAAACCTGTGGGCTAATCTAAAAATCGGCAAAGATGTGGATCAGTGGTGGAGGCATGCAGTTTAACAGAAATACAGTGGCCATGAACGGGAAAATTAGCTATAGAGACCAAAACTGTTTTTTGTACCAGGCTGTAAACATGTTTATTTCTGCTGTGAAGTTGGACATTTTAACATGGGGACTTGACTGACTGACTGACTGACTCGCTTCTGCAGCCTGTCTCAAGAGGCCACTCGTTAAAGTACAGTTTTTAACACTTCCGCATTGGCTTCATTTCCCAGCCACAGAGGTTGCCACATGGTCATGGCGTTTAGAGTACAGTACAGTAAGACTCAGCCTGCAAGCTGCTGTCAATCAAAACAAACATGTCTCTGCTGAGTATTACTGATATTTTCATAAAGAGCTATTTTTTCCTTCCTTTTAATAATAAAAACTATTAATAATACATCTAAAAAAACACATTGACATAATTTTGCCTTGGACTTTTGTGTGTTTATGACTATTTATGACTATAATTGAAATTTAATGTGCTCAACAAAAGACAGCAAAAGGCAAAACAAAACATTCCTGCGGTAAAAACTCAGTCATTAATGTGTCTTTTCTAATTATGTGCTGACATCCTCACTGATTGAAACAGCGTGAAAAAAATAACATGGTCACAGGTTAGAAACTGCTCAATGAATCTGAGAAAGGACGATCACATCATCCACTTTACGGCTTCCATAAAGAAGCCTCTCGGATGATGAAGAGACACTGAGACGTCTGCTATACAATGTCACGGGTTCAAGTCCAGGTCACCCCCTCTTCTCCCTCCCACCTTTGCCTGCTGTGTACTCTCTGATGACGCCAAGATGCTATAAAAATATTTCCTCTGTAGCTGTCACGTTGAGCTTTATTTATAGCGACAGCCAGCTTAGTCTGTTTTTAATAATTCACACAGAAAGCTGAAATTCACAATTTGCCATTCCCGTGTCACAGTGTGAATTGAACTCGCCTCTCCAGTGACTTCATCACCACATTAAAAATTTTAAGCCGTCCTAAAAATATCTCTACTAGCCCAGTCACACGAGGATGTGGCGTTTTAATAAGAGTATAAAGGGACGAATGAGGAAATGCAAGAAGTTTTCCAGTTTACAGGACTAACCTCTCACATTTTGTCGTTTTTATTGGAAGGTGGGCTAATCTTTATTCACAATAAATATGAATACCAGTCCTTCCTGTTCACTAACACGGCGTGGAAACACTCCCACTGACATCCTCGAAGCATTCATGACGGTGAATTATTTTTCTATCACATGGTTCAAATCTCATCCTCCACATACATCCTTTTGTTTGAGACCGACAGCGCAGAGAAAACACTGCAAAGGATTAACCAAATAACGCCAGTGTTAAAATAGCAGCATCTACACAGTTTGATCCTCAGAGTAGATCATCAGATCATCTGTTTTTATCCATAGAGTGTTTTCATGAGTGCGTCTCTGTTTGAATAGAATATATATGGCACTGTAAATTTCTTGTGAACTTGCATGAGGATGGCAGGTGAAGCATACATGCTCCCGCAGATGGTTTCGTGGCATTTGGCACGTCATCTCCACCAACTGTCGGTAAGTGGAATAACGTGCCAAGACGTTTAGCAAAGTGCCAACAAAGGCAATGAAGAAGACTTGAACGTAAACAATGTGGGCGTCCAATGAAATTAGCTTAAGACAAAAAGCAGCCTTGTTAGAACTCATTTACACACATAATGTGCTTTGTATTGTATTCTCACAGCTTACGCAGAGTGTTTTGGATGTTGATGATGAACGTCTAACCCTACCCCTAATCCTTTAAGACTCAATCAGATCCTTGAAATGTTTTAGTAATATCTCTCTGTGAATGAAATCTTAGTAAACTCCTGTATATAAGATTGATCAGCCATTGAGAGTTGGACCTCATGACGTATCAATCTCTTGTTTAGTCTTTTTGAGAGTTCATGTATCGGTGTGTATAAAGTACATTGATACTCACTCTGTGGAGCTGTTTTTGTGGTTGTGTATTGGAGAGATGCACGGTGGGAGGAGCTGACAGTTTTTGTCCAATCGCAGCTTCTTATTGCCGTTGACCGATGACTCACTGTGGTCCGACTGGAATATAGGAGAGAAAAAAACACACTATGTCTAAGTACACTATGTACATTTGGGAGGGAAAAGACACATTTGGAGGTTGTGAGTAAAACAGGAGAGACTGATTAGGGACTTAAACATAGAAAGTTAAAAAAAAACACACCTTATGTTTCCTCTTGCTCTTGCTGGTGTGTTTCTCTGTTGGGACCACTATGTTTCCAGCTGCCTGCCTCCTGTGTTTGCCTCCATTCTCTCCTCTCTCCGTCCTCCCGGCCAGCCTGGGATTACTCTGCTCTTGCACAGGGGGGTTATCCAGGACCCCCAGACCTTGGCATACCTTCTCTCTGTCCCTCCCTGTTGTCCTTTCCCTCTCCCCAAGCCCAAATCGTTCTCTGTCCTCTCTGTCCATCTGCCTCTCTCTCTCTGTTAATCTGTCTCTGTCACCTTGCCTCTCTCTGTCCTGCACTAATCGCTCATTTTCTTCTTCCTGTTTGTCCCCTTTGGTGAACTTCTGTCTCTCTCTCAGCCCTGGCCACTCTCTCTCTTCCTGCTTCTGTCTTTCTCTCTCTGTCACCCCCATCCTCTCCCTGTCCCCCTGTCTCTCTCTGTCTCTTCCCTCACTCCCGTCCCTTTCTGCTATTCCCGCTCTTGATCTTTCCCCCAAACCCTGGCCAGGCACCCTGCTGAGCAAACTCAGGTCAATTTTCACCCATAAACTCTGAATCTCTTGGTAGTCCCTCAGGGGAGAGAGAGGAACCTCGTGTCCAATGTTGGAAGGTGGTGACATGGGCTCCAGGTCTTTGCACTGCCCCCCTAACCCTCCAGGATCAGGAACAGACGTGCCAAATGAACCACTTATGTTGCTAATGCTTAGTGAATTACAATTGCTAGTGCTGCCATTACTACCGCCGATGATGCTACTATTACTACTGCTGCTACCATTAGTGGTCACATTGCTACCATCTTTGACTCGAAGTCCCTTCCCTCCAAATGTTCCCAGACTGCCCATACTGCCAGCGGAGGCCAGGCATGGCAGAAGAGGCGTGTGTATGTGTGTGCTGGACAGAGTCTGTGTGTTAATTGCGGCGCGTGTCGTCTGAGGCGGTAGAGTGGGGATTTTGATGACTTCCTCCGAATCCGATTGGCATTCAGAGGAGGAGGAGGAAGAATCTGTCTCGATGAATTCTCGGGACTTGGGTGTGATTTTGGTGTTTGGACCTCGGTGTTTCCTCTTGTCCTGTTTTAAAGAGAAAGAGGAGAGAGCTTTAAATTGGTTAAATAATATTACTAATAATTATACATACGTTATTCTACCTGCAGGTGACAGAAATCAGTAAAGTTAAATACATACAGTGTATTACCGCATGTGATAATGTCATGCAAATGAGACAGCCCGGGCTCGTTCTAGTAATCTGTGAAGTGAAATGACTGCCTAATTTTGTATGTCAGTGATACTGACTGCACGCCAGTCACACGGCTGAGCGCAGACGCGACCCGATGTTTGTCACATGCAAATGAAAAGATGCATTTTACATTTGTTATTTGGGATTCTTTCACAGATGTAATGGCAAACAAAAAGAAAAAAAAGGAAAATGCATCTTTATCACAGATTATTCAACAGCAACAATGATATTCAGCCTTGATTGCTGCATTGTCAACAGCACCGCACGGGTACAGTCTATATTTAGAAAAAAAGCTTTTCTAAAAGGTCTGCATATGCTTAAAGTACAGTGTCATGTCATAGCTTCGAAGGACATATCTGGTATTGTTCTATATTTTTCATCGTGTCAACAAATCCTATGAAAATACGCCAACAAATGTGTCTTTCCGTCAGAGCTGTCTGACTTCCCTCCCTTCAAAGCACTCGGCCCCAAGACCATTGGTTCCTACAATTTTAAAAACACGTCACTGGTATATTTTTTATTTATATATAGTTTATAAAAAGCTTAGTAAGATAGCAAGGTACGGTAGCTTTTAGCAAACATTTGCTATTTTCTATTTTTACTATTTCCTAACCCTAATACACATTTGGTGCACTTCTGAGAATTTACGTCAGCTCCCATCATAGTTTTTTAGACAACACTTGAGTTCTGTTGCACAGAGGAAGATATATCAGGCTTTAGCTACAAAGTACTTGTTAGCAAGATGGATTCATTGTTGATTCTGGTCTTCTTATAGCATTTGTTGACAATGAAAACAATATGAAATATCCCCGCTACATCATCCTGACGTTCTTCTCGTGTGAAGGATTTGTGCAGAACCAGCCCTGCACCTGCTTCATCTATTTTCTCGGGGAGCTCTGCAGAGTTACACCTGCATCTCTGCATCTCAACCTTGTTTTGTATCCAATCAAAATTGTTCCTCAGATGTTTGATTGCTTGATTGTAGACGTGAAATGATCAGTGATTGTTGGAAGGAAGTAAGTAGCAGGCACTGCGTGTGCAACATGAGTAAGCGACTGCATATAATGTTTCCAGTCTGGAGCAGTTTGGCAGACACAAAGGGACGTTTTTTTTTTTTTTCCTCAAACTTTTGGAGTCAGTCCAATGCATGTCGCCATCTGCAAAATCCATTTTCAATAAATGCCATGTTGTGTTTTATTGAAAAGAAAAAAACAAATCTGTCCTCCGTATAATGCTTATTTACTCTGCAGAGAGAAACCTTTCTTGAGCAGAAATCTTCAGCAGTGTTTTCTGGAAAGTTTCTTCTCTTCTGACTGTTGACACTAACATTAGCTGTGCTGCCGGCTGTTCTGCACAGCGAAGACTGGCAGCGGATCAGGTGCTGTGACAGCATGGATGAACTTTAGGTGGAGATTAAGTAATATACCTCTTTATGTAGATGATGCAGAATCACGATACAATGGATGTAAAATGTCGGTGTAATCTTTTAACATGGCTGATGAAGTAAAAACTAAAATTAAATCTACAGCAGCTGAGGTAAAGCTTAGCTCAGTGCGATAAGTGGAATAATTATTTTTCTTTTATTTTGTTTTCCTGAGGCACACTGTTGAAAATAAAACATAACAAGTTAATAAGATGACATTATAATGAAGCAAAGTGTGGAGCTCTGTGGTTGGAGAGGTGGCAGATGTCTTGGAGGTCTCGTCTTGGACAGATGATCTGAGGCTTGTGAGTGTTTGATGTCAAAACGCAGTTTTCATTGTCTCAGTATTATTCACGGCTGTCAGCTAATTTGTCTCAGTTTGTGTATTTTCTTCAGAAAAACGGCATAAAATCAGAGAAAGGAGGAGGAAATGAGTTTTTCAAAGCAAACAGATCTAATGACGTGAGGCACCGGTGTCATAAGGTTCAACTAAGATAAAAACACCCTAAAATAAATTCAAGAGATCGCTGCGTGAACTGATGTTCACTTCTGTTGCTCTTCCAAAGAGGAGCATATTTATTCATCTCTCATATGTCAACGTTACTTCAGTGGATTTCACACTTTTTATTTTAGGTCAACATTTACAACATTTATTAAGTCTATGGAGTCATTTACAGACTCTGTTCTTGAGTCTGTGGTATTTCAATGATACACACTGTAGAGAGACTGCATTTCTAAATGTTGAATCTTTGTGGATGACAATGATATTTTGACCTACTGGTGTTTTTATAGGAATCCAGTATAATTAAATTCATCTTCTATCATCTTTGGTGCTTTTCTCCGTCTTAGTTACATAAAGCAACTTTACTGTAAGCGTTTCTCTTTCTTTCTCCTCGAAACTACCCAATCTTCATAAAACCACGGGGTGTCAGGTTAGGTAAGACGATGGTCGATGAGTCAGTTCAGTCTGACTTTCCATACTTTGATAAAAACCAGTCAGTGCTGAGCCTTAATAGTCACGAAATAAAACAGTTTTCATCCTGTGGAATTTTACGACTTTAACAAATCATCCAGAGATGATAAGAATGAAGTGATCATCACAGGATACGCTGTGTGCGGCACTTAGTTTTAAACTGTGTCTTTACATATTCCAGTTGATACATAAAGAGAAATGTCCCAATAAATAATTAGAGGAATCATAAGCAGTAGAAATATGGAGAAACGTCCTATGTACGCCACAAGCACACACACATGTATCCCACCCAATGAACTAACCTGGTTTGCACTAACAGCAGGTACTGGCACAGGGGTTTGCTGTAGCGCCGCTGGTGGAGTTACTGTGTTGTTGTTTGAGTTGGTAGCGCTGCGAGGTTCTTTCCTGGGGGCTGTTTTCCCACTGGGGGGTTTGCTTCGTGGCCTCAGGGGGTTCTGATGCTCCAGGGAGGGAGGCGGCAACAGGTCCTTCTCCCTCGCTGCAGGGCTGTAGTAAGAGGAAGCATCACAACCCAAATTAGATTCACCCTTGAGCAAGGCACTGCAACTGCTGTAGTGCACTTTTACACCAACAAACAGCAGAAGTTAATGTTTTTCACGTTGGCCAGCTCCACGGGCTGAATGTGTGTTAAAATGAAGGAATATAAGACAGCGTGAAATAATTGAAAACAGCATGTATTCAGCCAAATTTTTTGGATGTGGGAAGCTTAAAAATGGAAAGAGGAAGAGAAAAAAGGAGAGAGGGAGAAAGGAATAAAGAAAAGAAGCTAGGATCTTCTAATTAGCCTAACGTCAAGCTGAGCAGCCAGTTTGGCATGACTTCTACTCAGTCTAAGTATTTTTCACAACAGATGTAGGAGTGACAGCGTTCAGTGGGTAGCTGCCAAGAAGCTTGGTGATCCACTGGAGCCTCTGTAAGCCCTCGATACGAAGCGATGTGTTGCCTTAACGTTAATTATAATCATTTTTACCAATAACAAGTAACATGTAAGATAAAAAACAATGTATCTGCACTGCCATGAGTTAGTTAGGACTCTGTGTCAAAATACATCATTCACACGCACGCACAAAGATCTTTATTAGAGGTCATGAGATTTTGGTGCTTTTTGTGAAGCAGTCATCAATAAGTGATATTTAAAAAGCCGATTACAAAGCTCTCGAGTGAATTTCTGTTCGACGGATGTCCAGAAACTTTGAATTTTGGTCGCTTTTATTGTTGAAAAATATTAATGAAGGGTTTTGTTTTGCTTTGGAAGAGTGTATTAATTTGCTCTCCTGGAAGGATTCTTGTGTACACATGATTAATCTTATTATTACTCAGATTTTATATCTATACATGTAAACTTAATAGTAGGAAGCTGTGCTTTGTTGCCTTTAAGAGTTCAAGCGTAACATTTTTTCAATCTGACACTCTCTAAAAACAAAAAGCAATTAAAACTATAGCAGCTTTTTATCTTTTTTCTTTTCTTTTTATTTCTTTTGTTTTTATATTTTTTTTATATGTGCTCTCTTTGGTTATAGTGTCATTTTCATTATTATAAGAAATAAATAAAGAAAAAAAAAGCTTTGTGGTCTTTACTTTTGTTTTTGTCAATTTCATCTGTCTAAGAGCAATAAACAGTGTAAATCACCACTTTGTGTGTATTGGAAAAGCATGAATCAACAATTACCAACAACTGTTACTCTAAAAACTATGAATAATAATTTTACATTTTAAATCAATAATAAGTGAGTCATACTTTTAGGATTCAGCTGCTAACTGATGGTGGACACATACAACATCTTTACCTATGCTGGTTTGCTCTGCTCCATGTCTGGTTCTGATTATCCTCCACACTGTTTGATCGGTCTGTCCGTCTGGGCTGTTTCTTCCCTGTGGTGTTCCTCCTCGGGGTCGTGACCTCTGGCCCAGCCACCAGACCCGGTGATAGCCTCATCTTTGACCTCTGGCTCTCCCCTGAGGCCTTCTGGCTGAGCTTGGCCTTGGCCTTCTCTTTGCCCGGGCTGCAAGGACCAAGCAAGAATATATATTTTATTTATGGTTAAAAACATTTTTCTCCATTGTTGCCTTCAAATTTCAATGTGTCATTATTTCAATCAATAGATATAATTTGGGAATTTATTTAGGCAAATTTCCAAACACATACAGTTGTAGCTCTTACCATAAGGCTCCCCTTGTATCCTTGTGTTCCACCGTTGGTGCAGCTGGAACGGTGGTGGTGCTGGATCCGCAAGGCTTGGTCTTGGCAGCAGTACCCACTCCTGGTGCTTCGCTCCCTGGAGAGAAAGTCTCCTGACCCTGGGTAATGGAGCCTGGGCAGAGGACCAATGGACCAGAATAAGTAATACAGATCAAACCAGATTTGTTTTTAC
The DNA here is from genome assembly GCA_033000465.1 of Sciaenops ocellatus. Classification (NCBI taxonomy): domain Eukaryota; kingdom Metazoa; phylum Chordata; class Actinopteri; family Sciaenidae; genus Sciaenops; species Sciaenops ocellatus. The sequence goes on along the minus strand of CP136866.1, from coordinate 24,266,584 downwards.
TATAACTATAGATGTAAACATCTGTACTAACCCGTGCCATGGTGCTCTTGCTGCGGGGGAACCAGGGGTTTGGTTTGAGCTTGGACCTTGTTCAACCAGCTGTCCAGCTGCCACTTGTTGGTGGAGGGGGGCTCAGGCTATCGGGCGAAAACAAGGTATGGATTATTATATATTGCACATGTTTTTACTGATAGTGTCGCCATTGGGCAACATTTTATTTGTTTGGTCTGACGGGAAATTACAGATTTAAAAGAGATTTTGTCTTGAAATCCTTGAAGTTTTTATATTTTGCAGACAGAAAATAAAACTTATTTTAGTTATGTATAAAAGTTATTTATTTAATTTCTATGTTATGGTTTCTTTTCACATATAGCTGCCTTTGTGCTGCCTGCGACTAAATGGTTTTCTTTCTCCTCCTCTGCATGTCTCTCTCTCTTTCTCTCAGCGGGTATGACTGCATAAGCCCATGAAACTAGGCAGCGTTGAGCCATTAAAATAATGTGATAAATAATGTTATAATTCAGCTTTCTGCAGTTGGAGTTTTATGACTTTCAGAGCACCACCCAGAGACCGTGGGAAGAGACCATTTAATGTAGAGGCAGTCAGACACATTGTGAAGTGAATAGTGGTGAATCACAGAGAATAACAAAGGCAATGAAAGTGCATCTGTCTCTTTATGAAATGTAAACAAAGCGTGAGACACTTCAGAGTTGATATTGTCAGTATCTTTTACTGCCAATTGTTGAATGATTGCTTAATGACTGAGATTTCTGTAACAAAAGTTCATGTTTCCTCTGCAGTTCATATAAATAAAAAAGTGAACCAGGAAAATAAGATTTTGACAGCAGCCACAAACAAAACCTCGCATGACTCCACTAATGATTGGTTGTCTCCAAAGCAGGGTTAGAAACATGCATGTGGCAACTGTACAGACTGTTTATTAAACAATGGAAATTTAATTTTTTCCAAAAAAATGTGAAATTAGTTAATTCACATGAAAATGAAAAACACATTTCATCCATAAACTCATTAAATCAGCAGATACACACTCCTCGTCTTACCTCTGGAGTGTTCGTGCGGGACGCCTGATTATACTCGCTGTCACTGGAGCTGCTCTCTGATTCGTCTGTGTCCGACTCTGAGCTGCTCTCTGATTCGCTGCTGCTCCCCGATGCCCCACTAAAGCACACAGGAAGAAAGAAATGTTGCTGTTTATGTGCAAACCAACAAGCAACGACTTATCACACTGTAATGAAACAAAGACAGAGACGTCCATGGTCACTGTCACTACTAAAACGGAGGGAGAAAAAGACTCAACAAACTGGTCAAGACGTCCAGCTCTGTCCTGGACTGCCCTCTTAGACTCCATAGAGGAAGTGGGGGAGAGGAGGATGTTAGCAAAGCTGACATCCATCATAAACAACTCCTCTCACCTCCTGCATGAGACTGCGGAGGCCTTAAACAGCTCCTTCAGCAACAGACTGCTACTCCCACCATGTAAGAAAGAGCTCTCCCACAGGTCTTTCATTCCAACAGCTGTCAGACTCTTTAACACCAGCATGACTTCATGACTTTTCCTATATATTTCTGATCCACCTTGTGTTCATGAGCTGCTGTGACAAGTGAATTTCCCCAGTGTGGGATCAATAAAGTTTATCTTATCTTATCATAGCTCAGTCCATTCAAAACAAGACAAGATTTAGGCAGATCATTTTTTACTTTAATCTTTAAGAACGATCAAATTGATTGCAGGAGGTAACTGGCCTTCATATTTTATTTTTTAGATCACACTATAGTGTTAGGATGAACATGACCTCAACTAACCTCAACTCTTTGACCTCTTCATTGATTCACAATAGCCTCAATTCCATTATTTCCCTTCATAATGGAAAAAAAATGTGATCGGTCCGTCCTCTCTGTGCTCTTCTTTCTTCACTATACTTTAGCAAATCAGATCACTACCATGTTATGCCTATTTTCCCCCAAAAGCATAAAAAAAACTGCTTCTAAACCTAATTATAATTTCCTGATCTTTTTTCCATCAGCCGGATAACCTTCGAAACGAACAAAGGATTGCACGTGTGGTAGGGAGCACGTTTTGTTTACTACTATTAAATAAAAGCAGTGTCATCTTTACTGACTCATGCTGCTTATTCTCAATCACCGCCGGGGTTATATGAGGCACCTGCTGCTACGTGACCTTCTCTCTTGGCCCTTGGTTTCCAGATTGCAGCTCGCCTAACGATCTAGCTTGAATGAGCTGAAATGTCTGTTTGCAAATGCCATGAAGTGGTAAGTATGTTGCTAGGCAAGTATTATTGATTTGTTTATGGTAGAGTGTCGTGCTAACACAGTACAGTCTCAGTACAGCTGCTGCTTTTCTGGTGTAAGTTTGACAATAATATATTTAACTATATTTTGTGCATACTGAGCCAAAGTGAAATTAAGTAGTAAGTAAAGTAAATTTATTTGAACCAACTGCTACCTGTTGGTGTTTTTGCTGTAAGTTTGTTTACCTTCATCCTGGGTAATGTCCCTTCTCTGCATCTTGTGGATATATTTTAAAAAAATCTTAACTTTTCAAAATCAACTTTTTAAAATAAAGACTTCCTTCCTTCCTCACAAAGTGTATAACCTCACAAAAATGGAGCCACACCTGCGAGCTACACCTTCAGGCAGACAACTTGCGCTGTGCTACATATACACAAGTGACATGCCTCACACTTCAAAATCAAACGAAACACACCCTCCTAATTCGGTAGTCTATTTAAGCTCATGTAGTTCCCATCTCTCCCTCTGCTCTGCCAGTGCCATGTCTACCTTGCATCAGCAACGCCACCTGTTCTTCAGCCCCACCACCACCCCAGCACCCACCTGCAGACTCATAACATATTTGCTCATCACTCCTCTGTATGCATCTACATATCTGCGGGGAGTGATGAGGCTGGAGCCTAGATGCCAAACTCCAACTGCAATAAAACATTACAATCATCAGTTGTGTGACTGAACTGACCTTCAACTACTAATCCATCTGTTAGTTCCAGCGACTACATTTTTCCAACCTTTATTTATTGTGAACAACATTTTTCAGTGGACAGCCTGTGTGTCTTGTCTCTAGTCAGTTCATAACACTCTTATCTGTTCTTATTTCCTGTGGTGAAATTCCCCCAGGTGGTGCAGTTGTTCATGTCATCCGTCCTCATCCTTACACACATTGCCTAGTTGGCACTACCGACAACGGAACGCACATCTTCACCACAAATTCAAAGGCAACAAACAAAAACAAGATCAAGATAATTCATAATCCATCTTGTCTTGTCTGTCTGAGTTTTCAGTTTTTTATTCCGACTGCCTCAATTAGAAAATGATGTCATATCATAACATTCTGTCGTGTTTGACCTGTTTCACTAATTAAAAAAAAAAAAGGACAATAACTGGGGGAAGCCACCCGATCTCTGATTCAATAAAAGTGAAGCGTCTGACACAGAATATAATAAACGGTTACTAATAAACGCATAAACAATGTGTTTTGAACCTGTTCAATTGTCTCATCCTCTCTGGTGCTTTGGTTGGCCTTGTGCTCATCCATCCTTCCACAGAGCTTTGAAATGGCCTCCTAGAGGCAACACACACACACGCTCGTCCCCGACTTAAGAATACACACGAATGTACTCGCACACACAGAAATTGCAATTATGTGTAGTCCTCTTTTGTGTGTGTGTGTGTGTGTCTGTATGTATGCACGTAATTTCAGTTCAAGGCTGCCATCACAGCAGGCACCAATCTGTGTGAGCAGTCAAGCAGCAAATCCATCAACTGTTCCGCAGGCAACACACACACCAACACCAACACACACATACACGGTGACAGATACTGTATGAATGCAGTCTCTGCCCTCTTTTTCTTCTCCTATCATTACTCATCTCTTCTCTTTGTCTCTCCCTCCCTCTCTCTTTCAATTTCAATTAGATTTTCACCTCAGTTTGCTCTATTAGCATCACAGTTGAAACAATATTGGCAAAGCATCAAGTTAAACTCCCTGCATACATATGTGTCTGTGTGTTTGTGTGTGTGTTTCTGCCTATGCAGGCCCTCCTCCGCACAACCGCTGCCGCTTGTGTGTTTGGAAAATATGTTAAAGCGACCTCAGAAACTGTTTTGAATAATATAAAGACCCTAGTTAGATTCTGATTTCATGCAACATTGCAAGTAGCTACAGAGAATAACAAGATCTCGTCTGTCTGAGTTTTCATTTTTAGTTTTCATTGCTGGCGCAGGCTGGTAAATCTGCATCACAATAAAACAAGAAATGTAATCAGAGATGAGATTCCCATTAAGGAAGTTATTGCTCATTACATTCAGCTTCTTCTCTGAGATGCAGGATTTGAATTTTCTTTCATCCACATTATTTCTAAATAACCTGGAGAAATTATGGATGAGGCCACGCACATAGACAAAAAAATGGCAGAATATCTGCAGGAAGGGCCGAGAAATAAAACAGCAGTGTTAAGAGAAACATCTCACACAGTAAGTACTGATTATACATCCAATAAACAGTGTGACTTATGCGGTTTTATATATATTTAAATCGTTCACTTTGTGTTTTAGTTGCCTAATTTTAACGATGCATTACCTTTGCTTATTTGCCATAATGACTACTGATGCTTAACCTTAAACCTGCATTATTTCTTTATACCAGATAAGTCAAGTAAGTTACAATGATGACCTGGCCAAGTGGCAGCAACCAGAGTCAAGTCGATTAATTGATTGATTTTCTTTCCACTTGAACAACAAGTTGTAAACATGTTAGCAAACCGGCACCTACTTCGAGCAGACACAAACCACCACCACCTTGCTATTAATTTTGAGTCCAATATTCACTCTTTTTTTTACCTCTGTTTTGGCCTCCACCACCTCCTGAGGAAAATACCTGGCTCTCTAGCTGCTAGATGCTCCTCTATGTTCCACAGCTAGTGGCCAGTTTTGCCTGCCTGTGACTTGGTGCTGGGCAGGTAATGCACAGGAGGTTTATCAAAGTTATTTTGGCTATAAACAGAACATCGAGAGTGAACCAAAGTAGTAAAGCTGCTGGCTCTAAAACCAAAACAAAGATCTGAAAGGCATGGCATTGAGGGGAATGCAGATGACGATTCTCTGCAAGTTCCTTGCCAACAGAGACAACATTCACATTTCACATAGTTATTTATCTATTAATATAAAAATGACAGCCAAAAGCCACATTAACGTACCATAACATGCAAATATGTTGTAGAGAGAACAAAGTAAAACATTTTAAACTACAACATGTTAAAAAAAAAGACGTTTCCGAATGATTTGATGTGTCACTCATTCAGTACTCTTTAGACACCCTGCTCTATATCATGCATGAATTAAACACTCAGCTGATGGAGGTGAATGTAGTACACTATGTAGTAAATAGGGAGTGACTTCAGGCACAGCCGCTTTCATCAAACTTGTTCTTGTCTGTTGTTTTTAAAGTGTAATATCTGTTTTTACTGGACTCTGATGTATGTGTTGTGTTCATCAGCTGCTATCACAGCCTGGAGAGCAAACACGATGTAATCTCACAAATTATATGTTAAAATCACTGAGATGTGGCGTTTCTTGGATCACGATTGTCAAACATTGTTTCAGTTTTCGTTTTTTTTTTAGCGAACAGCCTGTTCATACATGGAGACTAGAGGTAGAGATGCCAGACAGATGGCGATAAGAGACATTTCCTGGACTTACGTCCCTGTCTGTTTTTCATGTCCCTCATTGCCTTTAAAGAATCTTTTGATGTGTAACTAAAGAGAGCCAGGAGTCCTGTGAGTCAGCTGCAGCTCTCTGTTGTAGACTCATTACTATTCATGATTCAAATCCAAGAGAAGATACTGACCAGACTGTGGCACATCTACAGTATGTAACGCTTTTAATCACCTATTAAACATCTAATAGAGCGCTTTTTGAATGGACAAACAGTTGACGACAAATAGTTTATGAAGTTTGTGCAGTCAGTCGGTATATTTCCATCTATCTGTTTTTATACACATTTTAAAGTAGCAACAACAGAAAGACTTAGCAACCTGCCACTGTTGTTTCTCCTTTATACTAGGAAGGAGAGTGTGAGGTGAAGGGTTGCAATCATCGACTATTATAGACTATGACTACAGAGGACTGTAACCTCCCTTAACATTATACATGAAACAAACATGAAATGTCACAGTTCCATCATGGTTTCTACATCTTGATTGTTGTTTGAGGTTTGAAGATGACGCTCTTTTGATCACATCATCTTCTTCTGCAATGATTTAAAAGCACCAATCTGAAGAATTAGTGCCACCAGTAGATGAACTGACTCCTAATATTCACATAACATCGTTAAAATTTATGCTACCAACAGACCGAATCCAGTATTTTAGTTATAGTTATCCTTCAAGTTATCCTATTCCTTCAAAGCGCCTTACTGTTTGATGAGTGCTTACCTTTTAACTCTTGGAAATCACTTCCCCTTGTGGGCTAGCCCACATTGTCGATACGACGTTTGGCAAAAAATCAAGGCGTCTGCTTTGTATAAAAATGTGCCGTTCTCACTCGTCGTTAAAGCTGGAAATAAATGCTGGATGAGAAAAGCATTCGTGGATTTGCTGAGCTTTGTCCTGTTTGAGCCTGAGGCACTTCATATTAGAATGAATGATTTAAGTCCGCTGCCTGTCATTTTGTACTCGCCGTCTTATTATTGGATGTTTACAACATGAAATACCTCTGTTACTCTCAAATAGCTTGTACATGCTATACAAAATAGTGCAAGGCACATTTAATACATTTGATGGTACTCTTTATATGGCATCTCATATCATCCTTTCATTTGCCAAAAGATAAAATTGACTGGAAGCATGAGACGAGCCTGTATTTTCCACACTGATATGTTTGTGTTTTTGTCTAAATAGCAGCGTGTGAAGTTAAGGGAAAGCATGAGTGTCTTCTCCTCTCAATGGGATTTTCAGTTGAGTGCTCTCTAGCCTATTTTATTCTGGCAACATAAACAGTATGTGCTGGAAGAACAAGATGAAAGGAGATGAGTGTGTGAGTGAAAGCATTACATCTGGCTCGCTTTCCTCCCTTTTTTTTTTTTTTTTTTCCCTTCTCAGGAATCAGCCATCAGCCGTCGAAAATAATTTAATGCCGTAGTTGGTGCCAAATTAAAATGCACCGCCAGCTGGTGCAGACTGACAGACTGGCTTTTTTTTTCCTGGACATTTTAGATGCATTAATGTGAAGTTTTGAGGAAGTTAAGACTTATAAACTTCACTCCAGGAGTGAATTTGTTCAAATTTTGACATCATATCTGGATGGATGATTTGATGGACATCCAGTTACTCATTTAAATGTAATGTACTGTAAGCCTGTACCCATAAAGCAAAGTTTCAACCATTTGTTGAAGGTCTTATTTCCTCATTATCAGCCACATATTGTTGATATCCTTTGTTTCCTCCTCCGTGCATTCATAATCTTTTTTCAGCTCCATGCAGAACATAAACATAAACAGTATAGAAACTATATTAAAAGCAATTTCCTCTTCAACGTCTCACACAGGTCTCTTGTTTATATCTTATACAGGTCTTTTGCTTATTTAGGACGCACAGCCTTCACGCTCTATTTTCTGTGTGTATGCCTGTGTCAACGTTGCATAAGTAACGGCGATAAGACTCACAAAATAGCCGTTGTCAGATCTTCAGGCTCCAGTGGAGGCTTTGGTGTCTGTCTGTTTATTTGCGTGATAAAATCACAAGCACAACAGGGGAAATGAAAGCCTTTACAGCCTCGACAAAATGATCTGTTGGGTTGATACGTCCAGCGGGCCTCACAAGATCCACACGACGCCCACGTACTTAAAGGCTGCTGCGCAGCTCGTGGCCACACTTGGGTACACGGTGACTTACAAATCTGTCGGTATTTGCGGTTTGGCACCAACGACAAGGTCAAGTCACTTTTTGCAGAACACCTGAGAGTTACAGCTGTGTGGATGCAGGTCAGTTCACTCATGTTATCAGTTAAAGGGAATGACCTGAAAGTAAAGCAGGTGGTTTCCAACTCTGGGTCACTGAAACACTTTGTCAGGACTGGCTGTAGAGAAAGTCAACCCTCCCGTTGACTTCAGTGAGGCAACGGTGTTGATGCAGCTTCGTCTCGAGGCAATGCAATATCTTCCTCGGCCAATCATCTACCATGCATTGATCTATAACTCAGACTGGACTTTCACATTTCATTCATCGGTCTGAGCACCTTAGCAAGCAGCAATTCAGCAACTGAGATTAATATTTAACTAAGATTACAAGTCAGCACAAATTAATTAAACTGAGTTTGTGTCCAGCTGCATTTCCCGCTCCTTACACCCCGATCAGCCCTCATTATGTTTTACTTTAATTGAACTGAAATTAATGACATTACATTTAAATTAATCCAACTTTGCTTTCCCTGTTCCAGCACATGTACAAAGAACGCTGCTCTTTACGAGTTTAAGGCCCATTTTCAGCCAAGTGAAGCAAAAAATGAAATGAAATATCAAACAATGATCTGATATTTTTAAATCACTGATGAATACAATCCATTAATGCACATTAATAACTTAAATATATCTGTTTGTAATCGTCTAGTATCTGTTAAAATTCCGTGCGTTGATCGTCCTCTTTTATATTTAGGAAACTCTCTGTTTCTTTTGCACCAAGCACGATGTGAGAGCTGCTGCTAGCTTATCACGACACTGACCTGTCTGCATCTCACAGGACGTGGCAGCAGGTCATGGTTTGGTTTTAAACTCTCACCTTTACTTTTCTTCCAGGACTTCAGCTGACTGTTTGGTCACCTGAGACGGGATGTTAGGACCCTTTTCCCTCTTTAGTTTGACGCCTTGCTTGTTCAACCTTGACATGAGTAAAATTCTTGTCTAGCACCTGCATTTATTGATTGTGTCCTGAAGGCTCTTGTCTCCCTCATGAGCTCCTCAACCTCCACCATACCTGCTTTTTTTTTTTCCTACGGGAGTATCTCTGAAAGTCTGAAGGTCTGATTTTATATTTTTACTTAGAAAAATATTAACAGGATAATGAAAACCTGTACATTTTAACACATGGATGGATTTTTGATTAATATATATTAAACTTCCTTGAGCCAAAAAAACAAATTATTACAGAAATTACTTTGAATATAGTAATATACCATACGTACAGGGCTGTAGCTACTATTTGAGTTCACTAGGTTGAGTTTACGTCCTCTGCAGTCTAAAATTTTAGGATGTTTGGGGAGTTTACAGTCTAAGTTGGGTTTCTTTCTCTACATTTAGAGCACAAGTTTGTGTATTTTTGTAAATACTCAGAATACAGAGTTTGGTTGGTGGCTAGTCAGGAATAATTGTGCTAGGGGAATTCATGACCTTAGTTTATCTAAAATCCTGGCTACAGCCGTGCATATATGAATGTTTGATTATACTCTCAGTGATATTAATGTTTGCGGACGTCACTGGTTATGTAGTGTTAAAATATATTGACTTATATTTAGCTGGTATGAAATATTGTCCACATGTCCTGGATGTATTAATTATTTATGGCGTTCTGTCTCATTCTTTATGATTTGAGAAAAGAAGCGGATATTAGCATCCTATAATCATTATGTTTTCCTCCATGTGCCCTTTTAAACCCTCCGGGGTCCATCTGTGTTACACTGTACAGCTCAGTTTGGACTGTGTCACCATTAATTAACCAGCAGGAATCGAACATAAGGAGGACAATCAACAGACAATAGACAGTTACAGCTTCTTCTTTTTTCTTTTTTTTTTTTGTCCTTCTCCTCCCAATCGCTTCTGCTGGAAAACTGAATTGATCAGCCTCTGAAACAATGGAGCGGGTGGCTTGGAGCCAGACAGGCCATGACTCAGATAAACTGCAGCCAGGAGAGACAAGATGTAACAGAGTGTGGAGCAGCAGGATCAAGCAGAACAAACAGGTAAATATAGCTTCTTAAAAACGGCCGAAGAACTCAGTGAATATGCAAAATTATAAGGGTATTACAGGACTGAGAAGTGAAGATGTGGAGGCCATCTGGGCTGAGTTCATCTGTCATCTTATCATCTGCCTTCAGCTCGCTGGTTCTGCCCTCCACTTGGCAGGGCTTCCCGCCGCACAGCTGGCTTTACAATCTCTCGCTCGGTCTCTCTCTCAATCACTCACACTCTCGTGTGTGTGTGTGCGTGAACACTTCAGCATGTGTGTGCGCATGTGTTCGCATGCATGCATACTCTCATGTGTGCTTGTTTTTATCTGACTCGGGAGGGTGAGTGTAGGCCTGTGATATGTGGAGCGTTTTGTGAGGATTTATGAAGTTATTGCAGTCACTCTGTCACCTCATGCCAAATATATGAAGCCATTTGACCCACTGATGGGACACTGGTGCATAAGTGTACCACAATTGGAGGGATCCTCTCCATACATCCATGATAATTATAGTCCAATGTGCATGTATGCATGTGTATTTATATGTAGTAGTGTGTATGTAATTGTGCTAAATTATAAATCCCTCTAAAGTCCTATGTGGGTTTACCAAAAGCTTTTATTTTGAAGGGTACAGTTTAACGTCCACAGGAGGGACTGAGACTTTTTATTCAATAACTCACGGCCGTTTGGCACCTCGGCACCTCATGAAGAGCCAATTTGGGCTCAGTGATGTACTTTTCCTGAATGTGATGGAGTTCAAATATTTTTAAAGGGAGCATTCTACATTGCTGCAAGACTTTGGGAAGCAGAAAGACAGTTTAACACTTCCTGTGTTATTTTTCCTTGTTTTATGTGCTGCTAATACAATGAAATTTGCTATTTCACGTGCTATTGTATTGTATTGTAAAGTAGAATATTACATATTTTAACAGGACGTAAAGAAACTGTTTTATTTTGTGACTTTTATGTGTTGCACTCAAGCGGCAACCTCCGTGGCTGTGAAGTGAAGCCTTTGTGGAAGTGCCAAAAACTGCAGTTCCTCAAACGTCCACTTGAGGCTGGCTTCAGAAGTGAGTCAGTCTCCATAAGTCCCCATGTTAAAATGTCCAACTTCACAGCAGAAATAAACATGTTTACAGCCTGGTACAAAAAACAGTTTTGGTCTCTATAGCTAATTTCCATGTTCATGACAACTGTACTGAGGAGGAATTTTTATAGAGCTCACCAAATCATATTAAAGCTTTAAGCTTTGCTTGATTAACATGACGCTTCGTCAACTTTTAGATTAGCTGGGAGGCAGAGGAAGCGAGACTGCTGACATGCCGGTGGACAGAGCCACCACACTCTTTACACCTGTGGGTAATGGATACACCATCCAATCCAATTCTGTCAATGGTTGCACTTGCGCTAGCCTTACTTCCTTTTTTTTCAGTCTTTAACTTGCTCTCTATGTGACACTGAGTGACTGTGTTTATACTTTAACATTTGGAGCCAAATTTCTAATTGTTTTTATGCATAAATCTCTTAATTAGAGGTGAGAAACGCATGTTGCAAGGCTGCTGAGTAGCTTGCAATGCTATAGTGTACTGTTGAGACCATGCTGGCTGGCATTTTGTGACTCCCTTCCTGGTATTGCACAGAGCATTTATGAAAAAATATCCCATGGATGCTTTGTTTTCAATTGAGGTGAAGTTATGCTGATGTAATTTCTGGTGCCTTGCAATAAAATGCTGAAAGACAGTCTTGGGAAGTTTGGTCGTTACTCACTACAGCTCACTGCAGAGGTAGACTCACTATATATGCATACATTATTTGTTCTGTGGTGTGTGTGTGTGTGTGTGTGTGTGTGTCTCAATCATCTCATTGCCTAATAACACATAACAAATCTTTCTGTAAACCGCACTGTGGATTATTGTGTAATTAGTCAAGTTAAACATACATTACTAAGATTGTATCTCATGCATCAGACAAAATCATAAAGTACATTTATTATAGATGGTTGCATGTGTCATAAATTATGAATTTAAAGTCTGAAAAATAAAACTTTTCCACATTCTTTTTTTACAAGCACAGTTGTGGATGGTTTCCAGCATTCAGCAATGTGTGCGCGAGTGTGTGTATTTGTGGTTGTGTGTGTGTGTCGGTGTGTTTGCCCCGGGCAGTACTGTGGGGAAGGCTATAATAGGTTTCCATTCCTACATATGTAGTGTAATGCTCCATGGCAGCAGCAGGAGTGACAGTTTTTGAAGAAGTGCATCACATTTGAACTCGTGTCACACTTGATGCCCCTGACTGGCAGGGCGCATCCATGCTGCTTAACCTGTCTGTGTTTTTAACCTGCCAACAAGCTGCTATGTATTATTGATCTTTCCTGTCAACACAGAATTACAGTGAAATGAGACTTTTGATTTCTATCTCAGCAGGTTTGCGTCACTGCATTAAATATATTCAATACAAATAACTGATTAACAAGTATTTGTCTCTGGTATATATGCAGTGTAAGTGCTGGTCTCGTAGTAAAGAAGTAAAGACTTGAATTTGTCGACTTTTTTTTACCCAGAAACTCTTGCTGTTTTAAGGTTATCACCGCCACCTGTGTAGAGGAAGACTGAGACAGCATTTTCAGGGCTCCCTGGAGTATCTGATTTTAAAAAAAGCATTGATTTCACCAGGACAAACAAACCAAAATACAGACGTAAACAAACTGCTAAAAATATGCTACCAGTCAATGTCACCTTCAAAAGTTTTAAAATTCTATTTTGAAATAAGACCCACATATCTTTGGCTTTATCTTTGGAAGATATTGTAGCCATGTCACACAATCAACATTTACTAAGCCGTCTCTGTCCTGTTAGCAACCAAGCTAACTAGCATTTAGCTGATTGATAGTTAACAAGCAACTAAGCGTGGAGAGCTGTTGTGACTGACTAGCGCTACAGTGCTTTAATACAATATTTTTGAAGTGTTTTTGGAGTCAGTGTATGTTTGCCCACAAAGCCAGTCTACTGACAGTACAGACATTAGTTGTAGCCAAGCGGCAACCTCCATGACTTGAAAAGTGCCACAAACTGCAGTTCCTTAAACGTCCACTTGAGGCTGGCTACAGAATGAGTCAGTCTCCATAAGTCCCCATGTTAAAATGTCCAACTTCACAGCAGAAATAAACATGTTTACAGTCTGGTACAAAAAACAGTTTTGGTCTCTCTAGCTAATTTCCCCGTTCATGACAACTGTACTGAGTCTGAATTTTTATAGAACTCACCTGTTCAAATTATATTAAGGCTTAAAGTTATGAATAATTAACAGCATGGCCGCTTTGATTGACAGCTGAGTGCCATTACAGATGGCTTGTTTGAGCAACCAGGATTCAGTTTATAACGACTCGAATGCATCCAGTCTTATACTGTCAATCGCTGTAGCTTGTTAGCAACCTAGCACTGACCATGTGAGAGTAAGCCTACTGTGCCATCGTCTCCTTTTCCCGTCGTCTCTGTCATAAAGCCTCAGAACGAGCACAACTTTTTCGCTCAAGTTGAAACATTTTCAACTCACACCGTCATCTGTTCACCTCAGTACGTTTTGCCCAGGGCCAATTTGTGTCTATTTGCATCCACTCGCATCTTTCCCTTGACTTTGTATGCAATCTGCACGCGCTGCATCTAAAATGTGCTTTGTTTTCACTCTGAACACTTTTAGAGTGCCGCCGAGTTGAACAACACAGCAGAGCAGCTATTAGCGGAAATAGGAGGGAAGGTTTGTTTTCATGGACTAATTACATTTACTCTTGACTCAAACTTTTCCTCTTTGCCAAAAAAACACTGTAATGTTTCCTGTTGGTGTGCAGAGTTTAGGACACACTTGGACTTGGACCTGTAGCAGCAGCCTTTAATAATCTCTATGATATTGGTCTATTGATTTCACCAAAGTTTTGAGTCAGTGCTCATCCCAGTGACAAATACGCAGGTCCGGTAAACTAAAATAACATTACTCTTTTGATACTACCCCCACTGATTACTACTATTATAACTAATGCTTTTACAACTAAAATAATGAGAGTAAAAAAAGACAAATCTACATAACTCCAGGCAGTTTTCCTCACCGGGGAATGTATGATAAAAGATTCACGTAGGATATAATGAAGAAAATACAGGAGAGGGACTCACAAAGATTTTAAGATTACTGAGCAGAAATATAAAAATGATACGGTTGAATATACACCATGGTGGGATGGATGGGGTGGGTGGTTGTATGTGTGTGTGGCAGCAGAATAACGATTGGTACGTGGGTGAGGTTGTCAGAGCAAGGATCTTAAAAAAAATGCGGTGTGTGTGTGTCTGTATGGATGGTGTGAGGAGTGTAGGTGAGATAGAGTGTGTGTGTGTGTGTGTGTGTGTGTGTTGTTCTCCGTGGGGGATATAGCCAGTGGATCGCTCGCAGCATCTCTAGTCCCAGTGTCCCCGCGGACATGTGTATGTGTGTGTGTGGTGTTGAGTAGATTGGGCTGCAGAGTGAATGGGCTCATTAGCGGTAGCAGAGTAACACATGGCCTGGGGCGCACACAGACACACAGCACACTCTCTCTCTCTCTCACACACACACACACACACACACAGTCACACTCCAGACATGCATACTAATGCCTTCAGACTGTGAACACAAGGAGCCTCATTTATAAAAGATTCTTATATTCTTATGCACCAGTCTGAGCTTTTATAACACATTCCAAGCAAAAGATGAAAAATTGATCGCGGTGCCAAAATCAGCTGTTTACATGAATTCTTTCCAATCTTCTCTGATGTTACAAATCCAACTAACATTTTTTTCCCCCTACTGATTAATTAGGTGACATATTCCCCCGAGATGTTACAGGAAGACAATAATGTACCACACTGTGGAGCCCACACAGAATGTAACTGTGGAAAATGGAAACAGACTTGACAGAAATCACTGAGACAAGAAAAGTTGTTCACCTACATCATCTCCAGTCTGTTAGATGTGTCCTAGTATAAATCTCAAGTCAAGAACAGCAAAAAAAACAACATGCCTTGCAACATAAATTAGATGCCGAACAATCAACCTATTTACTTAAATGAATGCCTAAAAAACAAGCTTTATTTCCTTATTAGAAACCATCAACCATCAACATCACACTGTATGAATTATGGGTAATGAAGTAAACCCAATGCAACCAATAAGATGAAAGCAGTTCTTTCAACATGCACTACAGTAGCTCCGGCCCCCCTGCGGGAGTGATTTACAAGGACAGTCTTCCGCCTCATGTTCCACTTAAAATGACAAAAGCAGGGGAACGTTATGCTTTCATTGGTCCTGACGTTATTGAATGTTTTCTGCTTTGTCACCAACCTCAAATACTTTCAGCATCAAATCAAGTCTACATTGTTTTGTTTTGATTGCGATTAAAACACCCTCGCACCGCTATAGATGTGAATCTTTTGTCTCTCTTTTAGCCTGCGGACAGCCAGCAGCTGTGAATTCAGTCGCTGACTTACTAAAAACATATATTTGTGGGTCAGGCTGTGCAGATGGTCTATCGCAACAGGTCCAGTGTCCAGCACATCACTAAACCTCCATTCTCTGTTACTTATTGGGGAAATTATCACACATTTTTGGAATATCTGATAACTGATAGCCCACCACTAACATTTTAGTTCAACAGAAATAACAAAATGACCACTGAACTGATCTTTATACACAATATGAGCAGGGGTGAAAGAATTACTCATATGGTTTACTCACAACTACATTGTTATATTAACAAAAAAGCAATTTAGTGTCTTTCAGTTCTTTGTTTTGGTTCACGGTTTGGTGGTTGATATGTCAGTGTTATGTTTACAGCTTGTTTTTGCTGACCCATGGGGCCAAAAATCAGGTAATGGACATTTATGTAAAAATAAAGATGCCACTATTAAAAAGTCTTTATCTTATCTTTGAAGTAAAGTATCAAAAGTAAAGCTTACATGTTTGTCCATAACTAGATTTTCATATAGATATACTGTTCATACATGCATTCATATTTAAGCATTTTAATTGTGTAAAAGGTGGAGGTAGAGCTTATTTTAATTATTGTATATCCTGTGTTGCTGTTTAATCTAAGAACAATCCATCAGATCTTATGAACTGGTGACATGTTTTGTATGTTAAATTTAATCTGCAAAGTAACTCTGAACTAAAGCTGCCAAATAGCTACTAAAAAACTAAAAAGTGAAACATTTCTCTCTGAATTGCAGCGCAGTCGCCTCAGAATTGCACCCCGAGTACACGTTTTAACTCAAAGCAATATTCAAGAAGAGGTTTGTGCACACTTCCAAACAAGTTTAATAAAAATCCAAAATTGCAGCCAGGCTAAAATTTTTATTTCAACGACACATCACCTTGATATTCAACCGTATGTTCACCTTATGCTCTGTGTTTTGGATGAACTTCAAATGTTAAATCTGTGTTAAGCCATGAGACTTTATTTGGTAAAAAAGAGGAAGGTAAACTTACTCAGTGACCTTGTATCATTATGCATGTATACACAGTATACACATACAGGATTTTATGTTTCATCCTTTGAACAATAATCCCAGGTGAGCTTGCAGAAGCTCTGTACAGATGTGAAAGATTTATGTACTAACCTACAAACAGTGAGTATAGAGGACATCTGCTGCCTAATTTCTAATGGTACAGAGTTGAGTGCAGGCTGGTGACTGGGGTTATCAAGTGGGCACCTGCCATCACAGATGCTTCAGTGAATTAGAGCTACGACACCTCCAGAAAGCTTAATATGGGTTATGTTTGCAATAACCTTCAAACATTACGAATCCTAGAAAGAATCTTTGATGCACCACGCTCAGACACTTCAACGGCATCCAGTAACCTGAGCCTGGTGGCTGTGGACGCTCCACACTCACAGTGACGTCTTTGACCTTAACAACAGAACAACAACAACGGGCCAGAGAATCATCCGACGCTGACCGTGGGTGCCTCAAATGTATGTTTTCAGGGCAAAAGAGCATTTATTTATAGCTTGTTTGTTTGATATTGAAAGTTAACACACTGCGTTGACTTTATGTACTCTGCCAAAGACGTACTTGCCACCAGACATTAAAGAGTCCCAATGCAGGCTACACTTAGATTTCTCTGACCTAAAACGACACGTAACAAGTCACATCTGGCAAGTGGGTATACGCAAAAATAGAATAACTGCTTCATTTTGTTGTACGGCGATAAATATGCCACTGACATAAATAAATCACAATGTTACGACACAGAGTCTGGCTATTTGTCTTACCTTAGCGCTGTGCCTCTGGCTTTGGGCTTGTCAGACACCTGTCAATACACATACACAGAAACCATCAGTTATGATCATATATGCAGTTTAACTTTTGAGTTTTATTATTGCTTTGATTTGACATATAAAGGAGGCAGAGGATGGGAAAATATGCACTTTTGTTTTTCACGAACATAAATGACTTTACCAGGATTAATTCGTCTGTGATATAAGAGTGTGTGTGTGACGAACATGATGATGAGTGTCAGTGTGTGTGAGTGATCATGTTAAGAGGTCGATATGAGACTGTATAATAGAAAAGATGAATGATGTAACAAATGTCTGCTTTATTGGTCCTCTAATACTTAAATGACACATTGATCAATGTATTAATATGATACAATTAATTTCTATTTGATCAGTAAATTGATATATCTGCTAAGTTATGACATTAGGTTCTCTATAAATAACAAAGAAAATAATAAACTATATACTGTGTTCACACCAAATCTTTATATGTTATTATTAAAATATATATTGCAAAAGGTGTTGCATCAATACATTTTCAAAAATGATTAATGCTCCATATACAATGTTTTCTTCATATACTGCAGATGAGACAAATAATACTTTCTCTTTTACTACTACTACTAAACGGGTACATTGTAAAACAGTCCATTACGGAGCTATTTGTTTGTTTCTAAGTATTCGTAAGTTTTCCATCAGTGGTCATGTGTGATGTGTCAGTATTAGGGCCAAAAAACAGCTGAGATTTTGAGAACAGAATCATAATAACATCAATCCATAATCTGTTTATCCTCATCAGGGTCACGGTGGGGCTGGAGCCTATCCCAGCTGACTTTAGGCGAGAGGCAGGGGAACACCATGGACAAGTCACCAGTTCATCACAGGGCACACAGAGACAAACAACCAGTCACACTCACATTCACACCTACGGCTAATTTAGAGTCACCAATTAAGTGCATGTCTTTGGACTGTGGGAGGAAGCTGGAGTACCCGGAGAGAACATACAAACTCTTGCTGTGAGTCGACAGTGCTAACCGCTGCACCACCATGCGGCCCTCATAATAATGTGTGAACACAAAGTTGAAATATTCTGAGAGTAAAGTTGTTATTTTTTCACGGGAAACTAGATATTTTGAGTAAAAGTCAGAACTTTTTTTTTTTTTTTTTTTTGCTTTGATTGGACAGTGACAGATGAAGAGGCAGACAGGAATATGGAGGAGATGGAAGAGTGTGACACGCAACAAAGGTCGCCAGCTGGAATCAAACCGCACTGCAGCATGCTCTGTAACTGTTCAGCTACTGAGGCACTCCAAGAAAACATTCAAATAAAGCAAAATAAACAAAATACAATTAATTATTTAACAGTATTTTTCTTCATGGTACAATAAATAACATGACTGACTGACAAACTAGTAATATATTAGTCTTTTCTTAAAGAACATTACAGGGAATAAGAACTACACAAAAGATCATAGTCTGAACTATCAATACAACTTGTCGGCGTGGTCCAGCTTTTCTCTTTCACCCACTTGAACTTCCTTTTCCTCTGACCCTCACTTGTCTTCCATCACTCTGCTCTCTTCCCCTCTCCTCTAAGAGAAGAAGAGATTTTCTTGTCATTAAAATGTGAAAAAAACTTTCCATTTCCTCTTTATCTTCTTTTATCCTCTCCTCTTGTTTCCTCCCTGCCCTCTCCCTTCACCCCACCCTCTGTTCACTCCTTTATTTCTATTCATACTTTCCCCCCCTTTCAGTAAAAGAATGGGGTGATTAGGTTTGTCAGTGAAGCCTTTCCTCCCTCCTTTCTCCCCTTTCTCATCCTCTTCTCCTCCCTTCGTCAACTCTGAGTCAATTTTGTACCTGACTACATCAATTACAATAACAAAACAAAAGCGGTAAACTCGATTTCTGAAAATATCAACCATTAATTCATCTTCAAGCACTGAAACCCGACAATTAAAATGAATTACTCAAACAAAATCGGGACCTTTTCTCCCCTCTGGCTTGTTGTCTGCCTCTCTCTGTCTCTCTCTAGGAATAAGGTGATTAACTGGACCAGTGAAGTTTCTGATAGATCGATGTGTAGCTTCAGGCTAGAACAACAAACCTCCTCAGATCTTTGGCTTTGGGAGACTTGCAGGGGCTCATGGTGAGGATCTATGTGTGAATATATTTAGCTAGCTGGTGGCTTTACTTGGATTTAAATAAAGAACAATCCAACCGGTGTTTATTCACACAATCTCCTCGGTTACAACACGGCTGTGAGTATTGTTCCTGACGAGCTGTTTTACCGAAAGCAAGACAATTCAAACCATAAAGCTTTAGAGACGCTCTGTATATGATTTATTTGTAAAAATCCCCCTTCTAGCTTATTTCTCATGTGGGTGCAAGACATCACAGTGCTGCACATCAGGCCAGGCGAGTTTTAACAAGGCTTTTAACACCCCCGCACCATCTTGAACAGTAACTGAACAATGAGTTCTTCGCTTGTCTATATGGTGTCGCTTTATTTTGCGTCAGAGGCTTCATAAAGCATTCCTAACACCTGAACGCCGGGTTCAAAATCTTCAATTTTCTGATGCAACTCTTGCGTAGAGGTTGCACCGCTGAAAATGTAGCAGCTGCTGGATTTTTCACTAGTGCAAAAACAAAGAGACTCCACATCCCGAATTTTAGCATCTTTCCATCGGCTGCCAGTTGGATTTAACACAGCTAGTTCACTGAAGACTTTTATATTCCCACTGACTCCGGACTGTTTACAGAAATAATATTGAAAGCATATATTTAATCTTTTAGAGCCAAATTACATATTCATACATGATTAGATACACAATCACTCATCCCTGAGTATTCCCTGTGTTGGTGCCACACATGAAATATCAACCATATGCAGATAAAATGAAGAGATTTTTTACTAAGATATTAGATTTCTCTATTTACTCACCTGCCTTTGAGCTCATGTGGTCTCTTCCCTTTACTCAGTAACCTTTTCAACATATTGATCGATGCCTTTCTATACCCTGTGCGCTGTAGTTTGCTGTGCACTCCAACCATCTGTTACAAGTTATTTCTGTTTCAAGGTCGATTAGTAGCTTCTACACTTTGCAAAGACTGTGTACAACCTACTGTGCTCTGTTAGAGTTAATCTTATTGGGTGTGTGTAATACAGAGGTCACGACATTAGACACAACAACAATATAATACAAATGATCCGGCGTCAGAGTGGCTTTCCACCAGAAGCTGGTGAACACACATTAAAACAAGCTGTGTGAAAAGTGCTCAGGTTTGAGCTCCTTTAATCAAAGTTGTGCATCATGCACTCTTGCCCCAGAGTCCTCGTCTTCTCTACAAACATCCACTTATGCTTCACTTTTTTCTTATTTATAAAACGTTTTTGCCACTGCACATTTAAACCAGCCCAAACTGTGATTTGAGGTCGCTCTGTAACTACATGCTTTAGATATGATGTGGTGAGTTGCCACTGAACTGGTGAAAAGTCAGACTCGCTCACTTCATGACTGTTTTCAGCAGATGCAGATTCAACATGTTTAAATGTATCTGACACACACTCACCAAAAACACACTATGTTCATCCTCAAGGCTAACAGACATGCTGAATGTATTTCCTCATAAAACACTGTATTCATATCAAATCTGATTTTCTTTTGTATTTTGGTATGCATTATTTACATCTGTTTGCTAGCTCGCAGTCTTCCTCCTGCAGGGTGCATCACCACAAACAACCACTGGTCAGTTTACTTAAAATTTCAGACATCGCATCGCTCAGAAATCTGGTATAGAAGTATAACCCTGAAACCCCACCGGACACTTCAAACCCCACCATGAGCGTTTCAGAAGCAGAGCGTGTTGCCCGCCAGACTTCAACGCCGTCAGATTTGGTCATTTTCCTAGGTTTAGGTGCTGCTAAACATGTAAATATACCACTTAGTAATTTGTTTTCATAGTAATTTGTTTCGCTTTAGGCTGTTTTTACGACCGGCAGTTTGCACAGGGTTTTATTTTGAAAATCAACCAGCTCCTCTATGCTGTTACTGTGTCTGGCTTCCAGCCAGCATGAGCTGCTCTGTGCAGATTGACACGGGCTGCTGCCGGTGAAATCTGGGGGAAAGGTAGCATAAAATAAATAAAAGTACTATACTAAATCTAAATAAGTTTAGTACTTGAGTATATGTACTCATGAAAACTAAGGTCTGGTGTATCTCTATTTACAGAAAATGGCAGAAACTGAATATAATATGCACAGCAATGCCTTCATTAGTGTATGACCACCTGAAAAAGTCAAATTGTTAACTTGTGAGCCTTTTATATCTACAGATGCCACAGGTCCTCTTCCACAGAGTCAGACATTTTGAATTGCCATGTTTCTACAGTAGGCCTGAATGGACAAACTTAGCAAAGGCTCCAGATTGGGCTTTTGGGATGCAATGAGCATCTAGATGTCACTAAATCCTACACACCTATCCTTTAAATTTTATGACCCTACATAGAAATACAGATATTATGACAGGGGTTTACCGTAGTGCTGCCTCGTCTCACCTAAAAACAAAGACTTCCCCCACAGAGGGAATTATTCCAGTAAAATTAAATATCACATTAGTCTTTTTACACACCATGAAAAAAAGAGCAGTGGAGCTACATCACACAGCAAATGCTGCGTACTCAACGAGAGGAGTGAAGCTAATGTTTAAACTGTCATAACTACTTTGATAACGAGATGAGATGCTGCAGCATCTGTCCGATTCAGCTCAGCTGGTGTCTGACGTGATCTCAAGTTAGTTTGATAATCACTAATGGACACAACGTTCTACACTTTGACATGTCACAGCGAGAAAAGCACAGGTATAATTAATAAAAAATCAGCGATGGCTGATTTCCATTTAGCTGCTTCGGCTTCGCGGTCTTTGTATCGTGCATGCTGGCTCACTGTCACACTGTCATTTACTGGGACACTTAAAAATGGAGCCATGTTATTAATAACACCTGTGCTTTTCCCACTGCGACGAGTCAAAACGTCTGCTGTAAAGGACAACAGCATCTGCATCAAGTTGAAGTTAAGGTTGCTTTAAATGCAGATGGACGTGTCAGTGGCTGTGACTATTATTTTTTTTATCTTTTTAAGACTGATTTTAGCCATACATTTGTCTCAAAGACACACAGCTAAAACTGATCCCTTGTGACATCTCCTCAAGTTTAATCTCACATGTCACTGCAAAAGGTACAAATACAGCACACGTATGGAAACATCTCGGAAAACCTGTCCAAATATTTTTGCATCTTGCTGACTGGGCCTCGGTGTGTAGCAGACAGCACCACAGTCCCCAGAGTATGCTGGACATTTTCACCAGCTGCAACTGTATTTTTATATAAAGACAGAGCTTTTTAAGCTTGACTTTGCTCTGACCGAGGTGATCTGTCATCACAAGCTCGCAAAGAGAAAAGAGAGAAATGCAGGGAGATAGAGAGACAAAGCAAAAGTCCTGCAGCGGGTAATTGGGTTGCTGTTTTTCTCTCAGCTTCTAAAGTCATTAGGAACATCTCTCTCTTTCCCACTATCTCTCGTTTCCTCTCCTCTTCCCCCCCCCTCTCTCCTCCATCCCTCCTTCCTCTGCTCTTTCTTTCAATTCCCTCCTCTCCTCTGTCTCTTTGCTCGGTGCCAAAAACATATTCATCATACTCCTCTGCTGCCCTCACAGCGCTGTGCCACAGCATACTAATGACAGTGTGTGTCTGTGTGTGTGTGTGTGTGTGTGTGTTTGTGTGTGAAAGAGAGGGAGAGACTGTCAGCATGTGTTTTTATTTATGTGTTTTCTGGCGTAAATGCTTGTGAGTATAAATCGGCATGGGTACACTGTATGTGCTTGTATGTGTGTATGGATGCATGTGTGTGAAACATGCACGTCTGTGTATTTGATTAAGAATGTGTGTGTGCTCGTCTGTGTGTGTGTGTTGTGTTTAACTTCAGGCTATAAAAGCTTGATAATACACCGTGCACTCATTTGCTATAAGCCTGTTAAGAGCATGCACAGAAAAAATGCCACTGAATTCATCTCCGTCGCTCTCTCCCTCCATCGCTCTCATTCCATCTCTTTGTCTCTCGCCCGGTCTCCTTGTTTTCTTTCCATCTTTCTCTCGCTTTATCTTCGCCTCCTGTCTGCATCTTTATCAGTCTGTCTTTGTCCTTCTCTCGCTAACTTATCCTCCGTCTTTTCTTTCTTTCTCACTCTCCTCTCTGTTTATTTTGATCGCTCTTCATGTCTGTCGTGCACAGTCATCCGAAGGGAAAGAGACCGACGACGAGATAAAAATACAGAGACAGAAGTTTGGTGGAGACTTCAAAGAATGGTTCAACATCTTGGGAAACACAGTGAAATACATTTCCCAATCAATCAATCAACATCTCTCTATCTTCACTTCCTGTGAAACATTCAAATATTTTCAATAATTCATCTTGAACAGGAGTGTCTATACATATATTATCTATCCACCTTCATACAATCAGGTGTGATTTGCTGCCACTAGCTAACCCCATCACATACTGTACAACCGTACTTGACTGTCATAGTAGGATGTCTCTGATTGGATGTTGACGCCAAACAAATGTGTGATGTTATGTGCTTATGTGTTTAAATTATTTTTTGGAGGGAAAAGTCTTGCAAACTATACATCAAGCCCACTTCAGTACACGACACATCCCTTGAGATAATTTCCTGGATTAACCGATTTATTTGAACCCAACCCAAATCACAACGTTTTCTTAAACTTAAGTAGTTTTTGTGCCTAAACCTAACAAACTGCAACAGTTTTGATGCTGTGTCAGGGAACGGACGTGTGCTAGTAGTACTAGATAGTACTGTGTTCCTGCAGATAACTCTACAGCTCGGCTCACACTGTGAGCAGAATATTTTTTTAATCACAGTGAGGTCGCCAAATATGATAACATCGTCAGAGGCCAAAACTGTGTGCAACATACTGAACTAAAACTAAAGTAACTTACAGCTTGGGTTATATTTTTGTAACTTGGACAATCATTTCTGTTTATGATGATAACACTGTACTTACCAAAGTAACTTGTAAGATTTTGGATCCATCAGCATTGCTAATATTAGGTCCAATGCGGCACTCAGGCAGATTGTGAACAAGCCGACAGTTTAACCGAATTATCTACGACTTTATTTGAAGGTAAAATGTAAAATGAGTGTACCTGCATGTCAGTAACAATCCTTCATTAAACAGGAAAACCATGAGGGTGCACTGCTGAGTACTTTGTTCTCCTTTAAAGGATTTAGTGGCAAACATGGCGGTTCAACATGGCGGACTCCGTGGAAGAGGACTTGCTCTCTCTGTAGATATAAAAGGCTCATCCTAAAGTAATACAAACATAATGATTCTTATTTTCAGGTTAATAAACACAACTTAAAACATAGTTATGGTTATCATATTTCATTTCTCCCAGTAGATCCCCTTAAATCTCACACACTGGACCTTTCTTCCCTCCTATTTTATGTAATCTGATGCATTCGTGAGTGAAATATCATATGTGGAAGGAGTTTAGTTACAAGAGGGATTTATATGAATCTTTCAGATTTGATTGGACCGCTTTAAAGTAGGTGTGACTTAGTGGAAGTAGAGATACGGTGCTGTAGAGAACTTTTCACCTTCCTCATCCACCCTGCTAGATCAGGAGTTGGAGAGATGAAACACACACCTCTAACTTCAGCATGAGATTGTTTTGCTAGAGACCAACTAGTGGTCCGGACTAACGGTCAGGTGCAGTTTTTATCACAAATCACACTTGATTGGAAAAATGTATGCATACTTTAAGATGAGTCATAAAAAACAAGGGATGATATCCAAATTATCTGATAATTTTACAACATCCAGCATTTAAGGAAAGTTAAAGGCACGCACCAGGAAACAAACCACATTAAAAATTAAGTTGAATTTCAGAAACAAAAGTGAAATATAGAGAGAAAGACAAAGAACAAGAATTAATCATAGTCTGTTTCATCCTGTCTATTCATCCCAGCGCTAAGAGTAATCATATGTAACCGCTATGATTAAGGCAGACGCTTGCTACAATTCTGAATGCACCCTAACTATATGTAATTAACAGTTCTACTTTCAGCATAATTATAATAACTAAAATCACTATAAATGACCTGCCATCAACTGTAATTATAATATCTACCATCATGGTAATTATACAATCAGAAGGCCAGTTAAAAGGGGATGAGAGGAATTGGTGTCTTTTCATTAACAGAAAATATCTCATGGACTCTTTTGATGAGCGCTGATATCAGTCTGCACAGCAGGGGAGGGGGCAGCAGCACGACCCCCACTGCCTGCTTTGAACTCATCTCTGGCATCATTAGTGCATGATGATAATGATTAGAGGAGAGAGGGCCACCGTGCCAATTTTCATACAGAAAAACAAGACGAGACGAGCGGGACAGCGGCATCGCTCGCATGCAAAGTGACAAACACAACCTCCTCGGTCAACGGACACTGAACTGACCGTGCGGAGACACCCAGATGTTTGTCAGCAGATATGGCCTCTCATATTTTGACCTGAAATGACTACTGTTGGTATTTTAGGCTCAAAATTATGAAGCCTTCAGAGTGTGCCACCTGAATATAAGATAATAGACTTTAAGCATATTTAATTATAATAATTAATAATTCGATCAACTTAAAAAACCTATTACAAGTTGATTAATTCAATTTGCATTTAAATGATGCTTCACAAAACTTCAAGTAAAGAAATAATAACACAAAATCTTTAATAGACAAAGAGTTCCTCTGTGGGTTGGACTTCAATTAATTTGTAAGTGGCACACTGCTTACACGTCTTTGAATCGAAGCCATCACAAAATGGAAACTGTAAACGTTAAAGGAAGAAACAAATACACTGAATATGATAGGCCGAGACTTGAAATGAATGACAAAAAGTTTCATTTGTAAATTTTTCAGAATAAATTTTATGATTTCATTTAAAAAATCATTTAAGACAAATTCAGAGAATAAAGAATAATTAATTATCTGTATTTTACTGTTTATTTATTAATATTTATATTTTACTATATTATTTAGTAACTGTTCTGGAGCTTTTAGCTATATGTAAATATCTGATATTGTGGTTTGTTTGCATTTGTCTGTTTTATTTATTTTATTTTTTTATTGTACTGTGTGTGTGTGTGTGTGTGTGTGTGTGTGTGTGTGTGTGTGTCCATAATAACATTCTGGACTGCATTATATTAAGAGGTCTTTTGACCACCTCATTTACATACACCTCATACACCATACAAACACCTCTCATTGTAATACAGTCCACTACTACAAACTACAACCTCAATAGTAAACATAAAGTAGAATGAATACCTCTCTGACAGTGTCAACAAAAACTTGGATTGTTCAAGTGTATCTAATGAAGCGGCTGGTCGGTGTGTATATTATAAGCTGATTGGATGGTTAAGAATTGAGAGAGTAATGGTGCGGTAAGAGGTCCAGACAAATTGCATGATCCTCCCATGATGCAACACGGTTAAAATGTTGTTGTTCGTTAAAGTAACTGCTGTTACAAATAACCTAAATCATTTATTGTGTTTGTACATCACGTTTGGTGGCTGTGACTTATGTGACACTTTTAAACACTTTAGTTTAAAGTTTAAAAAGCCTTTCCAAATGGGAACGCTGCACAATTACTGTAAGAGAAGCTCATTTATGGGAAAGTATTACTTTGATCGCTAAGAAGTATACACCTTGACTGGCTAGTGTAAACTCACAGCCAGTCAGGCCTAAGATAGTTCTTGGAACTGATGGATATTTGAAAGGTACTTGTAAGAAAGAGGAGCTCTTTTCCAAAGAATTCACACTGGGAAACTTTAACTGTTCCAGCCTGCACTTCAGTGGAAACATTTAACTCTTTAGCCAGAATTACTATGCAGTTTTAAAGTGCTTTGCTTCCAAGCAGCTGCGGAAGTTAGTCATGTAATGATTTGCTAACATGTTATTTGATTTGACATTTCCTGTGCATCACTTGAGAAACTGAAGTCATGTTTGAAATGTGTCATCCTGGTAAAATAAAAGAAGATAGCAACATGCAGGTGTGTTTTTACACACATTATTCATAGCTTGGTTTGTTTTCATATATTTACCTGTTAGTCCATTGGGTTGCAGCAGAACACTGATGTTATAAGGCTTGCACATGAACTGATTGTTATATCTGAGGTGGCCTGGTGCTCTGAGGATTAACACTAATGTGGGAAGAGATTACTAAAGTGATGCATGTGTTATATGGCCTGTTATGGTGCTTTTGTACACTATGTTTTGACCTGAGTAAGACCTGTATTGAGCAATCATATTTCATGCATATTTCTCATAAAGATAAGCATTAAGAAGTGACTATATTCACTGCTCATGGACAGATGAATGGTAGCAGCTTTCACCTATGGAAGGGTTACATATCTGATGGAGGTGATATGTGAATAAAAGTTGACTTGGATGCAAAGAATAGCTGAGTGAGATGAGGCAGAAATTGTGAATAGAGACACGTGTTCAACTTGATTTCCGGACAAATGAGCGAGTCAGTAAATGTCACATCTGCACATGTGAGTTTAATATAAGGTATGTGAGTGCATGAACGACTGCAGGACAGATGGGGTGAGGGATGATTTGCATAGATGTGTGAATGGACGGACTGCAGAGGGAGCTCACCTTTTGTTCGGCCTCTTCCTCATCGCTGCTGATCTTCAGGTCATCTTCCAACATTCTGCGTGGAGAGAAAAGGGACGTGTGTTATTGCAGCCGCGACCTCCTGTCTGCTTTTATGAGGTCTGATATGGCAAGTCGTGATCGGCAATTCCTTTTGATGAACCTTTCTGGCAAACGGATTAATTACACAGCAAAAGCAGCGCTGCTTCATGTTGAAGAATGAGGAAGTGGACAGTGGATGGAGCGCTGCTAAAAAACCTACCAGATGTTCAGCTTTTAGAGCTTGGAGAGAAAAGCCAGATTGTTTTTTCACCTGGAAACTTTCTGTCTGACAACCGCTGACCTACAGCCAAAAATTCCTTGGAAACAAGGAGGACGTGCTCGGCCGAGATCAGTCCCACGGAAAGGATTGTACATGGATATTTTCTGTGTATGTGTGTGTTGGAGAGTGGGGGGGGGGGGGGGGGGTTATAATTAGAAAAAGGACCTTCTTGTTGCCCTGCTTCTTTTATTAGTTAGGTTTGTTTTATTCTCCCCACGCTACAGATGAAATCTTAACAATATAGATGTATGGAGGCTATGAAAAAGATATACAAGACACAGTCGATAACATGACCTCCCTCAGAGCATCACCTGCTCCTTACCGCACAAATTATTCAGTATTTATGTGCGTTGCATCGGCAAGTTCCCGTGTTTTATTGCTTTATATAAACCCTCCACACAAACTACTGTTATTTTAAGCTGGCACTGCCATTGTTATGACAGGAGAATCCCCTAAAGGGATTTTTACTGCCTTGCGAACCGCTCTTGTCAATGCTTGCACCGCTAAAAAAAAAAAAAAAAAAAAACACTCCCCAGTGTTGTGGTGTTTTCAGACGGGACCGTACGAGCGGTGAATAACTGAAGCACAATAAGAAAAAAAAGCTTTGCAGATAAGGGGCACAGTGAAGCACACGGTGATGATAGATATGTTTGAATGAATGAATAATGGATTCATGTTTTATTTCATAAGAAGGGACAGATGGAGAGAGGGAGATAGTGAGTGAGATGGAGCTGATAATGATGGAGAAGAGAAGGGGAGCCAGAGGAGGATGGAGAGAGGGAGATGGAGACCCAACAGAGAGACAGAGAGAGGAGAATAAAATGCCAGAGAGAGTGGAAGCATCTATGAGGACAGACGCAGTCAGATATAAATGAGTTATGGACTAAAGCATCCATGACTTGCAGAGCCTGGAAAGCACGGCATCAAATTTCTACAAGGCTCTTAATTGCTTTCATAAAATGGAGTCTTTTTATTCCTTAAAAGTAAAGCGCCCGTAGAGCTCCATTACTTGCGGAAGTTTGTCTGAGAGGATGTTAATATTTTCCGAAGCTAAATCAAAGCCGCGTTCAGCTAATGACTAATTGCTCGACGCAGAATCTCAGATGTGCAACGTACTCAGACTGCAAAACAAAACGCAGACATAAATCACTCCCGGTCGACTCGGCTTACAGGGAAAACGCTCAAGCTGAACAAGTTCCCTGCCAATGTCTCTGTATTATTGTCCACAGTCAAGACTAACTTCTGTAGACCGGCGCTCGCAGCCTTAATGATTCTCGTCCTGCCGTGTCCAAGTGGAAAATCTGTGTTATCCTCACATTTATCATTTCATGACTCCATTTTGGCACTGTGTGATCTTTTGCTGCTGAAGATCACTTTGGATCTTGATGGTGATCACCCCTACTCCCTACTGTAACTTGTTGCATCGGGACGTTTTCTTCAAGGCAGCAGTTCACAACCTGGGGGTCACTCAGAGAATAGTAAACTGTTTTCTGATGCACCAAATTATGTTGTATTTATTTAAACTTTTATCTAATCTTTGACCTTTCCCTCATGAATTACTCTAAGCTCTAAAAATGATTTGAATAAAACAACAAAAATCACTCTTTGGTAGTTGGTCGTAGATGTGTGGGACTAGAGCAGACACTGTTTTGTTTTAAGAGGTCACAAGCCAAAAGGATTAAGAAGCAGAGGTCCAGTGCATGAATCACACATGCGGGAACTTGATGGAGGTTAAATATTACTCCTGTGGTTCATTATTCTGCTGTAACAACACAGACATCTGAACACAGATCACAGCTTAACAAGCTTTTTCCACTCAAACTGCGTTTCTAAGGAGCGCTGATACACAAAGGCACGCGTGTGCATACTCGCTGTGTCGGACGGTTTGTGCAGAAATTGATCGTAGCATTTATGAGACGCAGTTATTCTTCAAACACACAAAATGTTAGACTGGTACGTCGGATGCTATGTGTTGAGATCACATTGAAGGGACAGATAAATACTTGCACTGTAAAAAAGATTTATCTCTCTTAGCGGCGCTAATGTCACTCGCTTGGTGGATGCTTTTGTACAAACCAACTTGTATTATACTGTTTACTGTAAGTATAACACAATCACAGCAACACTTCGGCTGCTTATTATCCTCCCGTGCTGACAAAGCCTCATGCCTTGAATGCTTTACACGCCGAACACAACAGAGAACTGAATCCTGGCAGTGTTGGAGCCATCTCCTCTATATCTATGATGCTACAATCTATAGGAGACCATGCGTGATTCTGCACATTGTGACAACTCCAGCACGACTGTTAAGACAGCTCGGCGATAATAAAATCAAGAGCTCTCCGGGTTTTCCGTGGCTGGAAGCATGTGAGACAGCCACACTGCCGCCTGAGCAAACACAAAAGCCGGTTCGACCAGACAAGAGTCTCCTTCACCTCTTCCGCTCCGTTACATAACGTGCACTTGTCTCAACATCATGGGCGTAATGAAACTCCTGCAGGAGGGAGGTGCAGTCTCCGCTTTCTGCTCGAATAACAGTAACAAATTAGCTTTTGTTTCTAATATATAACATCCAGATATAGACCTAATGTAAGGTGCAGAGCCTATTTGAGAGGGATTACTGTTGGATGAGTTTTCTGTAATGGTCGTACATAGTAAACATTCGGCAAAGAATATAGCAATTAGCCCCAATGGCACAATTACTCTTGAATAAGAGGAGGTAGACCTATTCATTATACCGAACATTTTACGCTGCTGAGCATCACAGTAAAAACAAAGAATAGCCTAATGGCTGCAGTAAACTAGGCATTGTTTTTAACCAATTACAATTATTTCACCCTAATAAACAAAGCAGCATTTACAGTTGGATACAGGATGGGGAAAAAATTGCACCTCGGAGCAAACAATAGTAATCAAAAGAAAAGGCTTATCGGCTTTGGAAGCAACATAGTGTAATAAGCCACAAAAAGCACTACAGCTCCAGCAGACATCATCCTAATGGAGATATAATTAACTATTTAACTACAAAGAGGAGGAAATGAGAGTTTACACGCTGACCTGGAACTTTAATCAAACCAGCTGAACTGCTGCCAAGTGTCTTGACTTGCAGGATTTGTGCATCATCTTTTGGCCATCAAGTCCTTATCGTTTTCAAAAGCTCCTTTCTGACACCACTCTTTTTTTTTTTTTTTTAAATTAGCTTTCATCAGATGTATAAATAATTCATGGCACTTAGTACTCGAAAACTCTCATTAGAGGTAGTAACACAGGAGTTGTCATGTTGAACTAACGTTTAAGAGGTAATGTGACAGCGGAGCAAAAATCCTCTACGCGAGACGAAGAAAGAAATTAAACAAGAAGAAGGAAAACATTTGGAGGAATCATTTGTTTTAAGTCACGCTTGTGTCTACAAGTGGATTTAATATGAATAATATTCTGATACTACAAATAGATCAGTTTCTTCACCTGTGTTATCTGTTCAAAATGCTGTAATTCAAAATGGATACTGACAGTTCACTAAGCCTTACCAGCCTGTTGTTATACATGTCAAGCTTCCCATTCTTGCATGGTAATAAACAGTGAAAACTTATGTTTATTTCTTAAACAATGGGTCTTTCATTTCAGACAGATGTAGACAAAAGCATTCATGCGTCTTATTTCTAGTCGGTCACTATCTATCTATACTATTTAATATTTATTTTAGATTATATCTAGTAAGATGTTGGCAGCATGAGTTGGTTGCAAACAAGCAGCAACCTTTGTGTCTGTGAAGTGCCAAAAACTGCAGTTCCTCAAACATCCACTTGAGGCTGGCTCCAGAGGTGAGTCAGTCTCCATAAGTCCCCATGTTAAAATGTCCAACTTCACAGCAGAAATAAACATGTTTACAGCCTGGTACAAAAAACAGTTTTGGTCTCTATAGCTATTTCCCTGTTCATGACAACTGTACTGAGGGTGAATTTTTATAGAACTCCCCTGTTCAAATTATATTAAGGCTTAAAGTTATGCAGAATTAACAGGATAATTGCTTTGATTTACAGGTGGGTGCTCACCTCAGGTCCATCAATGATCCACATTTATATCATCTTTAATTTAAAGTTTTAGGGGTTTACGACATTTGGTCAACACAAAACTAGTAATTTGTGTGTAACATAAAGAGTTTAATGAGTAACGTTAGATTCACTTCACCTGTCCAGGTGTGGAGGGCTAAACCTGCGCTGCTGAATGTGACTGTTTAGCATCTTAGCTTCCATACTTTTACCTATTCCTCATAATGTATATTTTACTTTTAATGTTACAAGACAAAAGGCTTTTAGCATGTTAGGTTAGCGTTAAAGTTTTAATCCATTTCTTACACTTTTCTTCTTGTGTTTTTGTTTCTGGAAAGGCTACAGGCTGCCTATGTAGTTAGAGTTATTCAGCTATGATGGGACAATCACCGTTTGGCTGAGGCAAGAAGCGAACTGTCAATTTCTAAAACAAAATAATCAAACTCGTCATAGTCAAACACAGGATGAATCAGGGCCGTGTGGGGGATTTACAAGCCTTTCCAACCTGACCCCGGCGTGAATTCTGCTGTACAGCTCTGTGAGTGAAGTGGAGTGGGCTGCAGCACAGAGATGTAGCAATATGCTCCTGGCTCACGTTAAATTAATATAGCTGCACTTTCTCGCTCTGATCCACACAATCTTTTTTCCTCCTACCAGCAGTGAATTTCATCCAAAAGTCAAGCTTAATTTTACCTTGAGGCAAACGCAGCAGCGGGTCAGAAATTCTCTGTTTATGTATGTGTGTGTGTGTGTGTGTGTGTGTGTGTTAGAGAGAGAGATACTCACGACTTCTGTGGTGCAGTTGGTGGTTTAGCAGCAGGCTTGTTAGCTGATACAGTACATCGCTCTGCAACACAACGGAGGACATTCAAGTGAAACATCACTGTTTTGCATGTGTCTTGGGTTGATAGTGATTACTGTTTGACAAGGAGCCAGACTCACATCACTCTAGATGTGTATTAGCATTGCCACACTGGAAAAAATGACACTCTGCTCCAGTGTTATTTCATTAGTGCATGTGTGTTTGCTTTGCTTTGGCAACAGGAGTTTGGGTAAAAACACAAAGCAAACGTCCCTTTACAATAAAACTGAAAAGCACTAACCCGGCAGCAACTCGAGGTGACGATTTATTTTCCAATTTGGATACACAGACCCCTCTCACTGTACTTTATATTCTAGTCAGCTGTATTTCTTCTGAGAGAAAACAACTTGCCAGTGGGGAAAATTTTTCAGCTTTATATACAGAACATCACAAACATCTCAAAACACTACAAGACGGGGTTAACAGAAGAGCAGCACCAGTTCAGAAGAGCTTTTGATGATCTGATGTGAGTCAGAACTACTGCCATGTACTAAATCCAGCATGGACCATATAATGATATACAATTTATCATGAAACAAACAAGATTATATCAACTGCTGTGCATGTGGATACATATATGTGTATAAAAGTAGCGATCCCTCCGATATGTCATGCTGATTTGAATTGTGGGTGATGTGGCAAATCAATGAGCAGGTTCAAGGCAATGCTGAAGAACAGTTAGACAATTGTTGAGCAAGAAAAATATATTTTTTTCTTGTTATCTGCTCTTGGAGACTTTGAAAGAAATTTAAAGGACATGGCAATTTACCAGCCAGAGAGCACCAATGAATTATGCTGCAGAGTTATTGATAGTATTGTGAGTTTGCTCCAGGTCTAATGACTAATGACATGTTTACACATGCTATTCACATGATCTGTGTCTGGATACAATATCTGGATAATGACATCAGGTCTACAGACGTCTGCATTTACACCTGCTATTAAAGGTTCAGTGTGTAACGTTTCATCTATTGACAGAAATGTCAACCCTAATCCTAACAGTGTTTCTCAAACTGTATGTAATGTACCACCACCATTATGATAGACACTAAAGTACAATCGACCTTGTTCAGCTACAGACAGTTCACACAGGAGGTAGGTTTAATCTAATAATTATAATAAAAAGGTTATTGTTAACTGTTGTTGAATCCTGAACAGAACCGGTTCAAGAACCAGAACTAATTTGCCGGAAATGTCGTACTCCTGATCTGCACTACTCTTCCTGATATTTCCCGTTTGGAGCCACGATTGCAGAGTTTCTGAACCATTCATTTAACCTCCACTTACTAATTTAACGTCACATTTTAGATCATAACTGATCATGACGGTATGCAAGCTACACACTACCTGCCCTATCAGGATAATACTGAGACAAAATATTACAGGAAATGAAAAGTTTATTTTAAATGACATTCCAGCGTCGTATTTTGATAATATTATGTCTTATTAAATTCATTTATTTCAGAGATTCCTCCAAATACCACTACAAGGAGGTCGCGTACCACCAGTTATGAATATTTATAACTATGTTTTCATTAGTGTTTAATCACCTGAAAATACGAATTATTATGTTTTTGTTTTGTTTATTTTGTTTATTATGTTTTCGTTTTGTTTATTTTGTTTATTATGTTTTTGTTACCTTAGAATGAGCCATTTATATCTACAGAGGGAGCGGGTCCTCTTTCATGGAGTCCGCCATTTTGAACCACCGAGTTTCTACAGCAGCCCAGAAGGGCGCTTGAAACAAGAGGGTGGGGTCAGGGGTATTCAATCGGTTGCAATCTGCAACTACACCACTAAATCCTACACACTGGACCTTTAATAAGCATTCACATGATCTCGCATTTATTTGGTTATCTAGATAAAGATCATATGTTAAGACACATCATATGTCATATACACAGTATATATCAGTATTGCAGTGTAAAATTACATATACTGTGACAGTATTCACATTCCCCACTTCTAACTGGATCACCACTTGAGTATGTAATTGTGCATGAATGGCAGCAAATGACAGAGTACTGTATTTCAATACCGACATCTATATGCTGAATGACAGAGTCTATTGTCTTATGAGAGCATCCGTGCTGCTTTAATAATAACAATAATAATAATGATAGAAAAACATGGATTCTGCAATCAATCAAGCCAATTGAGCTGTGTGTGTACAATCATGTTTGTCTCATTACTTGTTCAGATGAACACATAAAGATAAAAGCATAAAAGCATCGAGCTCCCGTGGCTATGAATTCATTTGAACATCAGCTGCTTGCTCTTCTGGGTGGTTTTGCCTTTCACGGCCTCACCAGTGTTAATTATCATGGAGCTTGTAGGTGAGTGTTGATGCTGGGAAACTTACTCTGGGTGTTGTAGCCCGAGGTCACATGTTGTGACTCCTAGAGAGAGAGGAAGAGAGGGAGAGAGAAAGCCAGAGGGCGATGAGTTGAATGAATAAACCAACAGATGTCATTATTGATTTCACAGCAGCACAACGATGCCATTACACAGAATTCAGATCCTCTCATCTCCACCGCGTCGACGCTCCACCTCATTCTTAAAAACTCCCTGGCAGGATTAGTGTGACGCTGGGGGGCTGAAAGCGCCGCAACAGTCTTTCCTAATTCATTAACTACTGGGTCAGATTCACCGCCTGTGTTTTCATTGTTGATTCTTTGAACATCACCACCGATGTGATGTTTTGCATATTAAAAGTGATTCATAAAAGCAGTGTGCGGGGGAAAAAGTGCACCCACTGTTTGAGTCAGAATATTACTGAGATAAATGTTGAGTATAACATTTACGCCGGCTTTAATGTGACAAATATTCCCACTATTTACATCACAAGGTGTCAAAAAGCATTTTTGGAGGAGCAGGAGAAACTTTTCCAACGTCTATCTTCTGAAGCGGTGATTCTTTAGTCCCTGCTGTATATTGTGTCTCAGTCTTTGTTGATTACTGTTGTCATGTCTCCACACTCCACTACTCAAACACCACCTGTCAAACAAACAGCGTGGGCGCGCGACAATGTCATTTCCTTAAAACTTCTGTTGAAGTTTGGCTTTTCTGTAAGTGACGTTCTTTTCTTTCAGAGTTCACGTCTTGTTATCAGTGTTCATGTTCAAAATCATTTGTTGCCTGTCACAGGCTTTTTCTCAGGAACCAGAGCAGATATCAAGTTTTTTCTTTGACATGAAGTTGGCTGATTTTTTTTTACTTTAAAGATAAGTGAGATGAGCCAAACAACATTTCAAATGGCCAAATTTTGCAGCTAAATCAGTTTATTTCAGTGAAATCAGTGGATTCACTTGTGAGGTTGAAATAAATCAGCAAAAAAATATTTAGCATTTTTTAAATAAAATCGAGTAAAGCTATCGTAGCTCATTAGTTTAGCTGTCTTGCACCACTAACATTTGTTAAAACTGCTCCTCAAAAGAGGTGGTGATGGTTATGAGACATAAATCAATGATAAAAAAAATAATAACCTTCAATAACCTTCAACTACCCAATATTTTGCAAAGACACCGGGATGAATTTCACTGTGCCGCTTTCTGGTGTAACTGTGCCTCATAAACAGACTCTGAATCATGCACACATAAAGGGTTTTTAAGTTGTAGCTAACACTTTTATTAATAGTTAATAAATATTTTACCAAGTCTTTATAAAACATTTAAAAGCTGATCATTTAAACAACTGTTGGGTTGTGAAAAATATCCGCCTGGTAAATTTTAACAGCCAAAAGGAGTCATTATTGAGTGCATCACTTTGTAATAATCCATTAAGTCTGGAGTTAAAAAATAAGGTTTCTTAAGTTCCAACAATCTCAGAGTAAAAGTCAGTACATCATCTGTAATTGTGGCAAGTTAAAAATACATTTGTAAATGTTAATTATTTATCACTAAATGGACCTGATGAACTAAAAAGACAAATCAAGTGTCCTGTTGAAGGAGGATAAACAGCAGCCAAAGAAAATTACTCAATCTGGCAACCCAAAATCTTCTTAATGCATTACAATAAAGAATTAGATGTATTAATCATTCATAAAGTAATTAATTACAACTTAGGATATAAAGGATGCCTTGTTTGAAAGTGGTACTCGAACATTTAACATATAAAAAATATTAACAGCGACAGTGCGGACTTCTGCCGAGAAGAAGTGGCCCTCTTCGTGTCCACTTCCTCACAGGAAGTGAATTAAACACGCAATACTTAATTAACATTTTAATTTCATTGGCTGTCACTTGTGCCAGGGCGCAAGATGAGGCAACAGTAATCTGATTCAATCACAGCAATCACTGCCGCAGTGAGTTTATGAATCAGATCTAATTAGCGGAGTGAAGCCTCTCAGTGACAGACTGCAGTTGGTTTTATGATGAGACACCAATAAGTGTAGGAGTTTAAGTGAAGCTTTTTCAACTGTGTCACGGCTTTTTATCCATCACTCCGTGACTCATGCACAAATAAAGGAAAAGGAACACGGTAACAACATTTAAGGGAGCATACATCACCGGCCTGAACTGTACTATTAATGTGAGCACATAGCTTTTTCCTTGGCGAATTAGACGTGTCTGTAGTCGGACAAAGACAGAGAACTCACACTAACCTTGTTTGGGATAGGGAACTTGGTCTGATCAGCCTTCCCGGGAGTGTGTATGGCTGTGAGAGGAGGAGGCCAGGAGTGCGTCATCTCCTAAATACACAAACACACACATTTGTTTAACATTAGCACAAATAACTCAATTTTTTTTTTTAGCATCTGGCACTAATCCAATCTAAAAAAAAAAAAAAAACATCACTGAACTCACGGTTACGTTTGCCCTCCTGTGAAAAGTTCCTCCTGAATAACAATGATGACTGAAGTTGAGCAAATTTGAGCAAAGGGACTGCTTATGCAACATCTTTGATGCAGAGGAGTGGAGTCAGCATTCAATCAAGGTTGTGCTGAAGCGTTTCCCACCAGAGAGGAATTTAATATAACTTAGAGTATAAAACTGAGGAGCAAAGGGAGCTGGTGGCACACCAGGGATCAGTGTACTGAGAGTGAACTAAGTGCAGAGTTGTTGAATTACCAAAATAAAAGCTGACTCCAGTTGGTTGCATTACAACTGAGCAGCACAGCAGCAGCAGCAGCAGCAGCAGCAACGACAGCGGCATCCCCTTTCAATTAATCTAATCACTCAGTTGAATTCCAGTCTCAATATGTAGAAGCTTCAATTAGTTAACAAGATAAGCGTGTGTGTGTTTTTGTCTGTGTGTGTGTGTGTGTGTACCGCAGCTACATAATCTGTTGGGTATTGGCTGTTTCTCTTTCTCACCATCAGTGGAAAGGTACTGTATATACTGGGAAATGTGCTCACAAAGCAAAGTGAAGCCAACAGCTAATTTTTCACAGCACACACTCAGGTTCTCTCTTTTATTCTCTCTCTCACACACACACACACAGACATGCACACACCCACACACACACACACACACAAGTTATATTCTTTGGAAATTGTATGTTATAGTCACATCTGCGACAAAACTCCAACATACAGACATCACAGTCTATCATTAATCACTAAATGTGTTACTTTACTCCACTTCACACACACACACATAGACTCACACACACATAGACTCACACACACACACATCTGCCATGCAGCGGCAGGTCACTGGGTCAGAAGACGTGAAATTTCCCATAATGCGTCTCTTCACCCCCTCTGGAGCGGATGACTCACATTCATCAGATGACTCATGTTTCCGTGTGTGTGTGCGTGTGTGATTCAGAGAGAGTGTGTGTGTGTGTGTGTGTGTGTAGAAGTGAACTGTGTAGGTCAACAGTACTGAAGATTTCTGTGTGTGAGTCCTGTCAATTTGCATTTTGTGTTTTTTCCCCCGCTCGGCTTGACGACACACGCTGCGTTGCTAGGCAACTCTTCTCTGACATCATCCTGTCCTTACTAGAAGAGTTCCTGCATTTTGACAGACGGTACACCTGATGGTGTGTGTGTGTGTGTGTGTGTGTGTATAAATGTGTTGTGATTAACTCAGTCTGGCACCTTAGCACACACACATACAGACATTCACACAGACCCACATGCCACTGTGATTTTACTGTTATTATCTACTAGTCGTATTATCCATAAATGTACATTTACCCGCAGCGTCCAGAGCGGATTGTTTGTTTCCCCATAATCTCCACACGCTGGGTTATTTTTTGTCAAAGCCGCCTGCACTCATATTTAATGATGTTTTTTTTGTTTCTTACTGACTTTGTGGACAAAGGTTTCTTGGTGTGAAAGTTTAGCCGCAGAGTATTTATCGCCAGATTGAACATAAATGAGCTGCAAACACATATTTAATAACATATGGCTTGTTAGCCTAAAAAAGATACGGGCAACACAACTAAAAAAGTAATGTTGAAAATGTGTCTGCTGAAGATCAGAAGAGAAGACTTCTGAAAGTCTTCCAGCAGCAGTGACAGAGCTGTGGAAACAACTGAAACGCAATGCAAACAAGCGGACATTCTGGGTTATGTTAAGAGCATCTGTAGTTGACTTGAGTTTCTCAAACTTTTCACACCGTGTACCGCCTCAGAAAAATATTCAGCTCTCCAAGTACTGTTGGTCTGTTGGCTGCAGACCTCCTCTGTGGAGTCGCTTATAGCTTGCCTATATGGATGGTTTGTGATGGAGTTTGTGTCCTATTTTGACAATAAATTGCATGTACATATGACAGCTGTTGCTATTAAATTTTTTTAATTGATATATGTTGAACTGGCATAGATACCGATGTTACGTGTTACGTAGATAGGACAGGCAAAATCAATATGCTGCATTCGAGGACTTACTAATATTCACGTTACGATGTTGCCTTATTAGGCTAATTGAATACTAATCAACAGCAAAATTGCCTCAACTTTTATTTTGTAGTTTTTGCGTGCGTTTCCCGTCCTCGCGTCGGAACAGTCCTGAGAGTGGAGCCTCCACCGGAAGCGACTCCACAGAGGAGATCTGCAGCCAGACCCTCTTCTAAAATACATTAGCACAGGACAGTTCACACAGGAGGCAGGTTTATTCTCCATAAGGATCCTGAACAGAACCGGTCCAAGAACCAGAGCTAATTCGATGGAACACGGGTACTCCAGATCCGCACTTCTCTTCTCTGAATTGTGACTACATATCAGGCTGATATTGAAACAAAATATTACATTTGCAGTCTCATAGTTTATTTTCAGTATTTTGATACTATAATGTGAGAGACGGGGTACACCCTGGACCCTGGATACAGAGACAAACAGCCTTTCACACACTCACATTCACACCTACAAGCAATTTAGAGTCACTAATTAACCTATTATGGTCATGTCTTTGGACTGTGGTAGGAAGCCGGAGCACCCGGAGAGAACCCACGCAGACACGGTGAGAACATGGAGAACAAACCTCACACAGAAAGGCCCCAGCCGAGGTTTGGACCAGGAACCTTTTTGCTGTGAGGCTACAGGGAGGTCACGTACCATAGTTTGAAGACCCGTGATCTAAAGCATTATTGCATTATATTTTTCTCTTTAAGGTGTCAACAATGGTTGCTACTAATAAAAGAAAATCTCACAGGATCACTTTTTATTTAGGATTTACTGCAGTTTGCAAAAGTTGTAAATCAAAAAATTTAGAGGAAAGATTTTTTCACTGTGGCCACAAATATTTCTTATTGGTTGCTGGATTCCATAAAATAGTTTATTAGGATACCTCAAACAGTTCATTCACCTCCAGTGAAACTGTAGGTAACTATAACAACAATACAAATACAGAGCTACAGTAAACATGTTGAACTGACCCCAAACAAACTTTTAAAAGTCAGTTTAAAGGGATACTTCGCACAGAAAAAACCTCCAGTGTTGTCTGCTGTCAGGTTTGGGGAGTACTGTCTACAGTCATGTCTGCTTTCACCCAGACACTATAGTATAATTGTGACAGAACTGCATGTATATTGAATAAGTGGTGACTCTAAATTGGCCGTAGGTGTCAATGTTGGTGTGACTGGCTGTTTGTCTCTATGTGCCCTGTGATGAACCGGCGACTTGTCCAGGGTGTACCCCGCCTCTCACGCAAAGTCAGCTGGGATAGGCTCCAGCCTCCCGTGACCCTGATGAGGACAAGCGGTAACAGATAATGGATGGATGGATGCAGTGTGCTAAAGTGTTAGCATATATTTATCTATAAGAGACAAAGGTGGTTTCTTATATATCATAAGGTCGTCCAAATACTTGAGAAGTCTTTTAACGGTTTGAAGGATGACAGTTTGAAGTCAGTATCATGCAGCTTTACTTCTGTACACAACATCTCTGATACACACTGTTACCTTGAATTGTGAAAACATCCAAAACAACAATGTTTCTGTGACAGCTGGCTTGTAGCTGCGCCGTCACAGAAAGGGAAAAATGAACCGCAGGCCTCCGCTCCGATTCACCTCGCCTCACATTTTTGAACTCTCTGATCTTTCCACTTGACACGGCTAAAAACCACAGACTGAATTCAATAGTGCACCGATATTATTGACAAAGGCTTTTCATGCAGCTCACAGCACACTATCTGTCACACAGCCTGTTGGCCAGCATATTGATTTGTGAAAGGGAGAGAGAGGTGAATGACAGAGGGCAGAGAGGAACGAAGAGAGGAAGACAGATGTGGGGGAGAGAGAGCTGGCACAGTGAGTGATTTGACAAAGAAGAGAAAAGAGATAGAGACAAATACAGAGAGAGGCAGACAGGGCGAGGAAAGAAAGAGATAACTTGACATAAAGCAGTCAGAGAAGGTCCTTGTCTTTGCAGCTGAAAATCTTTAGACTGGCGAGAAGATTTGTGGGAAAACATTTCTGTTTTGACATCAGTCTGAGGGAACACAGTAACAAAACAGAGACAGGAGAGGACAGAAGAGAGAACATAGGGGGAAACTGTGGAAAAAAATATGTTGCCTGATGTAATTTTGATGACATGCAGATAGGAAAAGAGGAGGACAGAGAACAAGAGAGATGAAAGGGGGGTATAGGAGAGGAGAAAATGGTGGAAAAGATTTCTACATGAAGTCATCCTGCAAAAACAAAAACTTGAGCCAACAGATCTCCTTCTTTTCTCTCCCTTTGCCTTTCACTCCCTCCTCCTCCTCCTCCTCCTCCTTTTCCTCCTGTCCTTTCTTCCTTAAAACCAGACTCTTGGGAGAGAGACGAAGGTCTTAGTGAGCAAACAGAAAACAGCTGATAATCAGTGTAACTATGTGTGTTTCTGTGTGTGTGTGTGTACTCAAGGAGCAACATACCCGCAAAATCTCCTCAACACAGCTGGAGTCATTTGGTAGGCTGACCTGGAGAAGACAAAGAAGAGAGAGAGAGAGTCTGACTTTAATATTATTCAAAGCACAAGAGCATTACATGTATGAAAAAGTTACACACATTCATCCACACCAATCAGAAGTTACCAAACTTTCTATTCTCACATGACACATATAATTATTAATAATAATTTCTGAACAAGTTTAGAAACGAGTCTGTGATTTGAGACAGATGCAGACA
Organism: Sciaenops ocellatus; assembly: GCA_033000465.1. NCBI lineage: Eukaryota > Metazoa > Chordata > Actinopteri > Sciaenidae > Sciaenops > Sciaenops ocellatus. Next base: position 24,223,779 of record CP136866.1, on the reverse strand, counting down.
AAAACAGAGAGCGTTGATTTGACCAGCAGAAATAACAAGCAGGTTTTATTAGCTGTATCTAGTTAGCTAATTAAGCTGGTTAAACACGCAATCTCCAGCTGAGTTTTTAATGTTTCCACCTGACTCATTTTCAAACTATGACCCTGTCAAAAAGTCTTAAATATGCATCTGAACGTGTCGAGGTAGAAAAACTAAAGAAGGTGCACGACGTCCCGACAGATCAGCATCCTGACCAGTTCATAGTAGAAGACGTGTTGCGCTTGTATGATAAGGAGAAATGTAATATCATGTTAATTCCCTATAGGTGACGGTTATATGTGTCAGGCAAATGTAAAGTTAACTCAGACAGTGTTGCTAGGGTTGGTTTTGTTGGAGTGCTAACTTAAAGAGCAGGATGTACTAGCTTAAACATAACCACACAGTTTGACTGTAGCCCCTCAAACTAATGTAACCTCAGTCAATCAGTGTGTACAGGAAGGCGAGGCGAGTGGTCTTCAGTTGTTTCCAATCTGCAACTTCACCACAAAGCTGCCACTAAGTCACTACATACTGCCCCTTTAATTAATGATGTCCTCCTTGGCCTTGCAAGCAATAGTGGGCTACTACTGCAGGTCACGTAGTAGAAAATAGAAAATAGACACCACCGTTCAAATTCTTTAAATTCCAAGAATTGCTTTTTATTGCAGCCTTAAAACATTTTCAGCCTGTGGGCAAACCCAAAGCCTGACAGGCTGTGCCTAGTTTCAGTTGCTAAGCTATGATTGGACAAGGAGAGGTTTAATCAACATCGAAACATTTATTAAATTCATTTAAACACCTTGAAAAGTCAAAACATTTGTACACGTGGCAGAAGGTTGCTTCTTCTGACTTCTACGCTGTTATGTAATCTCAGGAGTAACGTTATGAAGTTATGACGTTATCCATGCATGACGTTGACCGAACATCCCTCACCAGCAGTGGGAATACAATGTCAACAGAGATGTCCCTTATTAGGACAGAACAAACAGTCAGTAGCGGGTCATTTTGCGTGACAGAGTGTTGAGGGCAATGGCTAAACCTCCACCATAGGTGACGTAGGTTATAAATAATATGATACTCGAGATGCTTTGCAGACCACATCAGGCTTTTGTTTTTGCTGAATCAAATAAAAGTCTTTATTGCTCTGACAACTTTGCCTTGGTGAGATGTGACTTTGTCTACCGCTATGGATATAGTTATAATTATATTTACCCTTTGTATGATTTATAAATATTGGCTTGTGCATGTGGGCAGAGAAAGGTAATGGAGGGACATCTAGAAAGCTGAAAGCTTTCATTTTTCACATCCAAAAAAGCCATAAAATGTTTGTGGTTTGGCCTCTGTCGTGTTAACCGCAGCGCCATTTCAGCTCGCACAATTCATGGGACTGACTGGATTTTATTTAAGAGGAAGAAAGAAGAAGGTTGTTTGACCTTAAACATATGCAACTACTCTGATTGAATTTACCAGTTCAGTGGCTAGACACTGCTAATCTGTGTTAACATGTGTCCTTGTCAATAAAGTCTTATTGAACAGAAGGGATCTGGACTGAAGACTATAGTAACATTACACCAGATACCTGGACGGTCAGGTCATCGTCAAACAATGAAATCACGACCGTTAAATAACGAACGCAGGTCAAAATATGACGTCTCTGTAGCTGGAACTCTTTGCTTTGTCAGTTCAGCCAAAGTGCTGCTAATGCAAACTACAGAGTTGTTCTTCTGCTTAGTCCAAACAAACCATTATTGCCGCTGCTGGAAACACATGATTTTGTTAGCTTAAATCTACAAGACACATGAATAAATGTCCATTGCCAAATTATCGCTTCCAAAAAGTAATTGAAACCAAAATAAAGCAATTCGCTTGGCGAGATCTTGGCTTAGATCAACCCAACAAACAGGCTCATTAAAAAAGAAGAAAGAGAGTGAGGAACAGCTGGAGGACGGGAGAAAGACCGAAAGACTCGGACAGCAATTCACTGTAGAGCTCATGACTAACATATTACAGCACCATAACCTCTGTCACACACCATTACAAATACCACCAACATGAACAGAGGAACAATTTAGTAATCGTGATGAGGGGGATGACATCATCTTGAGCCTTAAATCACTGACCGTTAAAACAACAAAACAATAAAAGTGAGTCTAGCTGTGTTGTGTGTGTGTGTGTGTGTGTGTGTGTGTGTGTGTGTGTGTGTGTGTGGTAGGCAGGCAAACCTGCTTGAGCTCAACAAGAAAACATCCCTCTGAATGTTTTCTAGACATGAGCTGTGCTTCCACATGAGCTCATTAGTCTACAGCAACATTACATTAATTAAGACAGTGAGTCAACAGGAAACCATCGTGGGAGGATGACGACGTGTGCTTTCCAACAAAAGATTTTCAGGAGGCCACTTTCAAACTTTCAAGCAAAAGAAAAAACTAAAAAATCTCACACAGTGTGACAAAATAAAACAGATGTGCAACATTTATATGGTGTAAAAATAAACCAACACATGGTTATTTGGTATCTTTACAGGCTCAACACAAGGTTTAGTTTTAGAAAGACATAAAATAACACTTAAAATGTAAATCTAATGCACACACATATCAGCCAAGCAGTGGAGCGTCACGTAATTTGAGACAGGGTACATGCCAATTTGGGCAAATTGTGATAAATTGGTTTTCTTATAGGACGGAGGCATAGTGAAGAACAGACTCATTTGCAAGTAGGTGTATCTTACCCTTGAACCTAATCTTTATAAACACATATCTGAACATGAACGGAGAATCTGTACGCGAGGGACCAAGATTATGGCACTGAAAGAGTTCAGTCTGTTGTCCTGATAGTACTGACCAGTCACACTAGATCAGACTTTGGTTGTCCATGTGGAGCGCAAAAGTGGCGGAACGCATTGGTCGAAATGCAATCTCCAAACCCATCAGCTATGATCTGGTGACAATTTGCTTTTTATTAGTTTTTTATCAACGTTTTTAAAGTTGTCTGCATTCATATCCAAATATCTGTCTATGGAGATTAGTACAAATGTGTCTTTCTCGTCATTCTTGTGTATCAAGTTGCTAATTGGACTGCAGAGAAAATCTTGGCCCAGTGATCTGTTATCTGTTTTCTAGATACCTGCTGGCTACTCAGAAACATTGGCCGTTGCCCACAGAGACTAAATCGTCATCAGGCGATGGCCACTGGGTTTTAATATTGCTCTTGAACCTGCATTAATTTAATTTTTTGGCCACTTGGGGGCAGTGAAACAAGCTCTGAACACAACACTGACATATATTTGAAATAGCTGATATGGTAAACACACTAACAAATATTACAAGACATTAATAAGTCCAGAAGACGAGGAGCAACATTACTTATTATTTGCAGTTTAACATTTAGAAATCAGATTTATTTAGGTCACTGTGTGCTCCACTGTGTTCTGTAGCTAGTTGCTGACTTTGTCTATCTGCTTGTTGGTGCTGGACAGATACTGTACGATGGATTTATTGCAGCTTTTATGCTGAAAACAGCCACCTGGTGCGGCTATGAACAAGGCAGAGAGCGGTAAAAACAAAACAACGCCCTGAAAGACGCTAAAACGCTCCATGGAGCTGAATAAACTGCAGAGTTGGGTGATAATTCTTTTTGGGTTGATCACCATGAGTGACACCTTGCAAATTAGACATAGTCGCTTCTTCCAGTGATTATATAAAAATATAATGTAGTGTAGCTTTAAAACTTTTTTTCACCGTTACACGTTACACATGTACTCTCTTTGTGCAATATAAAACACTTCCTGTGTCATTTTCCTGATGGTTTCACACTATAAGATTGAATATTTGATGGATGCACACAAGAATATTTAAATGTGATTTCTCACTTCAGTATAAAACACAGCTGACAGACAAAAATGGAAACACTCATATGATTTCAGGCTCGCTGAGTCTGTCTATTTCTGTCTCTATCCATCCATCTATACATCCGTCTTCCCCCCCCCCCGCCTCACTTAAACCATCCCTGTCCATCATGGTTGTGTTTAGTTCACTGGAGCATTATGCTGACACGACCAGTGTTCGGGTGTCAGATTCCTGTTTGCAGTACGGACCTCTAAACCGCATGGCATAATGTTTGTGTTATAATAAACGTCGCACCATTCAGCCATTTTAAAAATAGAAGTCTCTGTGAATAGAAACCAGCTTTAATGGACATGTGACTCTTACATGTTCTATTCATCTATATGCACGTCTATCTAATTGATCTGTGAGATCACTCTTAATGTCAAGGACTAAAAGATGGAGGGAATATAAAGGAGAAAAGATGAGTGAGAGCCGGAGAGAGGAAGTCTGCAGGAGAGAGGACAGAATTCAGAGAGAAAATAGATACCAAAGAAAAATGAGAAAGAGAGAGAGTGAGAGGGAAAATATAGCCGAGGCAATTACTGAGGCAGAAATCTTTTCTCTCTGAAATAGCTGCTCAGATAGATAGACGTCTACACACACGAACACACCAACTCTCTGTCACACACACACACACACACACAAACACACACACACCCCAACCTAAAGGCAGATACACTCAGTCACAGACAGGGACACACTAAAGGCTATATCCACACAGTGACACACACAGTGCTGCGACTAACCTACTTCCATTATTGATTAATATGCTGATTATTTTCTCAGAGATGAGAAAACAAAAATAATTGCCAGTTATTTACTTTATTTGAGCTCCCCACACACACACAGACACACACACACACACACACACACACACACACACACACACACACACACACTATAATGATAACCTTGCATGGTGGCAAATCTGTCTTTTACAACTGTGTCACGCACACGTGCCGAGCCCGCACGGACGCCAAAAATACCACTGCAGTGGTGAAACACCTGCCAGACACGAACACCACTTTTTACATAAAATATCATCCGCTGAAAACGATGGATATTTTACCGTGTAAAGTGAAGCTCTTAAATCATCACATAATGGACAATAAACAGAAAATGGAACTCATCTTCATCATCACCTGAGGTTACGTTTACACCTGAAGTTCAGAGTGAGGGAAAAAAATCAATAATTTGACCTTTTTAATGAGTGAACTAAAGAGCTGTCAGCATGTAGTCATGTGGACTGACAGGTCACGGTCATCCTGCATCATCAGCACATCAAAGTTCAGTGGTTTATATTTATGTTCTCTGGTGTGTCAGAGAGCTCATTATGAGTTTTGGTTGAATAAGGTAATAAGGTGTTTCATGTTTTATTTCATTTTCACTTCCTGATGTCTTCCTTGGTGTCATTTTGATTAAAAGCTTCACTCAAGGGTTCAATCCTGCTTTTATCACCTCAGAATCATTTCTAGGATCAGATCATTTCTATCTGCTAGAAATCTGGAAATTGTCATTGATAACCAGTCAGCTAGATTATTACAATTCTTTGCTCTCTGGCATCAGTAAAAAAAATCCCTCTCTTGTCTCCAGCTCATCCAAAACTTTGACTCGGACCTCACATCGATTCTGGTTTCCTTACATTGTCTACAGAGTTCATTTTAAGATTTTACTGATTCCTTTTAAAGCCCTCATGCTTAAAGTTATTTAGCCTATGTCCGTTCTCGCTCCCTGAGATCCTCAGACGTGTCATTCAGGGTTGTTCCTCGGTCCAGATATTTACATAACATACATATTTATTTATTGCTTTGAACTTATTGTTATTGTTTGTTATTGTGGTTGGTTTTATTGTGTTCTGCTTTATTGTAAAGCACTTTATAACTGTGTTTTGAAAGGTGCACCATAAATAAAAGTTTATTATCATTATTATCAACATTTGTCAGGGAATAAATGTTGTAATTTATACTGATCACTTGATTCCTTGCTTAATTTAATTGCATTTGGATTTGAAGTTTTGAATCCATTCTAATGTACCATCATAAAATTACATGTTTTCTGAGTTCATTTGAAGTAAACAAAAAAGATTAAACGTAAGAACACAATGAGTTTTCCATGAGGCAATAAATGTATTTGATATATTAGCTCTGCTTTGACGTGTTTAATTAATTGTTGAGCTTTCAATCCTTCATTTAAAATGATTATGAACATAATGTGAGACAATAATCTGACAGACTGATCATCATTGTAATCACTGCTGAGATAAACATCGACATCCTGTGTAATATCTGTACACAAACACGGCTTGAATAGAGCTAATCGTCTTATGTAACACACTCCACATATAGCATAAATTATGGCCCGACTCTCGAGTCTGATTGGCTGAATGAGTGCTCATTACATTAATTTGTCTTATTAGCGAGGAGCCGGTTTACACTCCACATGCAGCCACCTATAAAATTGCATAACAAACACATTTAATGTGATTCCACTCAGATGATTTCCTTTTCTGTAACTGTGTCTTTTCATGTTTCAAATCCACCAGAGTGTCTCGTTTCTTTTGTACTGGAATTAAAAATCATTAAGAGGTAATTAAAGTAATGTGTTTGAGACTGCAGAAACAGGCTCTTCTGTGTGTGTGTGTGTGTGTGTGTGTGTGTGTGTGAGGGAGATGAATGACTCAGTGAAAGCATGTGGGATGACAAAATATGAATTAATAAAAGCACCCCAGAAGACATACAGTCTATTCATATCTACAATAACAAAGAGATGGTAACATTTGACATGGAGATTGGCAGACAGCAGCGATGAAAGAGAGAAAAGCAGGGATACAAAGAGAATGAGAGAGGATAATGAGCAAAGACAAAGAAAGATACGCAAAGATGAAGTCAAACAGGGTGAAATCTAGAGTGTGATGAATGTAAACACTTTATCCTGCACTGTCCACTGAGAGCTGTTAACTCATCCGCTCTTATTTCTCTTGTATGTTAGAACTATTTCATCCGGGCGATGAGGAAAAGCTTCCCTTTGTTGGTTAAATTACACAATATAACTGAACTTCATCTTTTAACACGACCCTCCTCCACACCAGAGAGGCCGACGTGTGCCACAGAGAAAAAACAGTTGCTTTGCCGACATGAAAAATGTCAAAGTCAAATGAAAACTGTCAATCATCCAGTTGGCTCGATTGAAGTTTTGAGTCGTATACGGTTCAGACTGAGGTCCAACAGGGTTTGGAAAATCTTCAAGGATTTTTTGTCCACAGGCTCCTTGTTTATTCAGTTTCATCTGCTCCTTTTATCATCCATATTTCAGCTGTTTACAGAGCTGGAGTGACCGCCATCACTGGGATTACCAGCATGCTAGATAGATCACAAGCAATGCCCTCTGAGGAGAGTGTGTGTGCATTTGTGTGTGTGTGTGTGTGTGTGTGCGCACAGTGACATGTTTGTGTATGAGGAAGCCTGTCTGTAACCCAAAGATTGCTGAGTACATATAAAAGTAGGTCTGTCACCTCAGGTGCCCTCTTTACACACTTTGAATGACTCGACACCTCTCGCATAAAAAGTCAGCTGGTTTTCCAGCTTGTAGTATAAATTTTGTGGTGCTCCCCCGTAAACTGCGCTTCTACAAATCTTTAATTTGTGGCAAAAGAAATCTTTGTCGCCGTCTGTAAAAGGGGTTTTCATAACCACAGTATCATAGTTAATACCCTAATGTTGATGATATGCAGGACACTGTTTGTCTAATCCCTCCTAATCAGCCCCCTGACGAGCTCAGTCACTCAAGCGGGTGAAAAATCCAGGCGTAAAATCAATTTTTTTAGTATCAAAATGAGTTTGATATGAAAACGTTAAGCTTTTTTTGATTGATATTTAAGAGTAAATGTGATAATTGGCAAAGATTTGTCTTTAAAATAAACATAATAAAAAGATTTTCTCTAATGTATCAATTACGTAGATGGCACAAAGATGTGAAATATTTTACAGATGAACAAGAAACTTTATTTTTTAAAGAGAAAGATGAAAATCAGCAGACCTCTGGTGGACCGACTGCGGTGATGTGATGTAAGAGCGTACTCCGGGGTGTGTCGGTACACTGTGGCATCATCACCCATGTTACAGTGTAACCTTTAATCAGACAGAGCAGTGAAACGCTGTTTGTCAGGCACACCTGCCAGCATAAATGCATAAAAGAGAAAATTCCAAACTCATGTTTGCAATGTGAAATATCACATATTATCATATTATGTTAATATATTAATATTATGACTATACGGGACTGTGTTTAATGTATGTTTTTGATGTGATGCATCCTAGATGAGCCTGTTACAGGATCCTTTATATCAGATTTTCACCATAATCGTGGATAAAATAATTCACAATAACAATTTTATCACAATATTTATAGAAAACTTGAAAAAAATAATAATCCTGTCAATCAAATTCGTCAAATCTTTAACTTTTATTGTGTGTCTTGTCTTGTTATTAACACTGAATGAACATTTTTTATCACGATTATTGTAAACACCAGTACATCGTTTGTTATTGTGCATGCTTGCTTCGAGTTAACTGTGACACTTCAATAGAATGAAGCCATTGCGTTAGCATGTTTTAACCGTTATGACGTGTTGAAATGTTTACAGTGAGAAAGGTGCATTTGTTGATAATGTTGGCCTGCTACTTTTAGCATTATTTCACCAGAAGAATAAATTGGGATTGACGGCTGTCAGCATTTATTCTGCTGATTTGAGATGTAGGTTTCCTTGATGCACATCCATCACGGTTGTCTTTGTATGTTGTTGTCTTATAAACTAACTGCTTCCTATCAGAGGACGCCTCTGTGAAGTCCCAGAGTCGCCTCTAGCATAACTGACAGGCAAGGTTACATTACACAAACGTACACATACATGTCCCAGATTTCCCTCTCTTCGTCTCTTTGCTCGCTCACTGTCTCCCCTTCTTCCTCTCCTCAATCCCCTTCTTCCTCTCCCATCTCACCCTCTTTTTTCCTCTCCCACTCTTTCTCCATTTCATTCTCCTCACACCAAGCTGTGGAGAGGCAGATAAGGAGTTGATTTACCGTCCAATTAAATGTCGTCATTGAAACATTGCTTCAAAAAAGCCTGTCGTTTTCACCCCGCGCTAATTGGCCTTCCGCTAGCATGTGCATGTGTTAGGACGTGAGTGTTTTTGTGTGTTTGTCCTTTTGTGTGTATCTAATGCTTTACTTAGGACAAGCAGATTCAGATTTTTCTTCACTTTTAAAGAGGGTCATTTAAAGTTCAAACTTGTATGTGTGAATGTTTTTGTCTCCGTGGCTTGCTGCTTTCTTTTCTTCTCTAAGTATTCAGCTGTCCAACTGAGCCGTTATATAAATGTTGATTTTAAAAACATCTCAAAGTTACACTAATTAATATTTTGTATAACCACACTGAATCACGACACATCAAGTGGGTCACTCTGAGTCACAAACCCACAGAGAGTTATCACTCAAGTCTTTAGAAGCTAAAAAGCTAGCTCAGTCTTTTAGCTGACTGTTACGGCTTTAGAGCATTTCACAGAATTACAGCACTCACATTTAATATATGTTTTAGTGTTGCCTTTCATGAAAAAACATGTTTGAAGAGGCAGCACGCAGCTGTTTGCAGCCAAAAATGATCAATAAACCCAGTCCACGCAGGAAAGAGCAGCTAGTTTGTGAAGAAAACACCTCGCTAACAGCTAATGAACTGACACATTTCTCAGGAGCTGGTGTCTAAAACTGTGTGAATATTGAACTACTATTTGTCACATGGCAAAAACATTACATTAACTCAATTCCGGTGTTGCTCTGAGTCTGCCGGATGTAAAAATTGGCACCTGTCTGTCTGAAAAAAAAACAGCCTCTTCTTTAACTAGAGTATATTCACACACACATGAACACAAAGTCTAATAGTCTACCTTTTCCCCATCACTTTCTTTGTCAAGCACACGAGCACGCACACACACCGAAAAGGGGGTTTTTATAGAATTTTAATAAATCCATGGGAAAGCGGTCTCAAAACTCATTTATCAAACATTTAACACTGACTTAGCCATTAAAGGGGGCGAGAGAGGGATAGAGGAGAATAGATTGAAGAAGAGGAGCAATGATCAATGCCAGTGGACCATATAATTGCACCAGGAGTGGTTTAGCTGAAAACATTAGCCTTGTTTTCTGATGGATCACATCCTGAAGCCGGCTAGCCAAGCTAAACGCTTCAATCTGTATTAATACGACTCAGAGTCATCCGTCAGCCGGAGCCGTGCCACTAAAATTAGCAAAAGTTTTCTGCAGAATTGATAAGCTGATAGTTAAAAGGCCATGTTTCCATTTAAAGAAAGAATAACTGGTGTTTTTTATTAACTTACTTGAAATGTAGCACTGGCATAAAGTAATTACAACAGGCCTCAGTGCAAGCTGTTATGATGATATTATATATATCCGTTTAATCTAACAGTCACTACTGCATATCTCCATATGATAAAGAAAATGAGAAATTATTCATCTGATTGAGTAGTTTTTTATATCTTCACAGCTAGAGTGAGTGAGCGTACCATTTTGCTTTAGATTTCCACTCACAGAAATAGGTTTGCCTTTTCCAGATATTCTTGGAATATATTTTTGAGGTGTTGCAGGGCCCGCTCTCTCTACGGGACCCCTTCACTTCAAACTGCATGCACTGTCTATATTTACATCCCTGAATCCTAGTTGTTTCTTTGTACTTGATTTTATACGTAGATGTCACTTTTTAGGAATAAATGAAATGTTCCATCTCTTGCATTTTCAGCACATCTTTATTTCTCTTCGCAGGATGCCGCACATCGATTTGACCTACAGCACATAATCTCCTCGGCAACAACAATAACTGGCAATAACCCTCCACTGAGTCATTTTTTCACCTAGCGTACCATCAAGCGTGCCAAGACGAGCCTTTCCAGCTCACTTTCGCCCCATCACAGCATCTTTTCTGGCTGCTCTTCCCTGAAAAATACTTCACATCTATGACAAGGGAAACCATCCACTTCCAGAACGATTTGTCCCTGCTGTTACGTGGACGTTTCACCACTGACTGCTGTGTGTTCTGTGTGATACTTCCCATGTTGAACTTATTGTTAATCAGTACAGTGTGTCCGTGTCCTGGCTCTGTATTCATTAGATTAAATTTGCTGTGCATGCTAATCTTGTGACACTGCTGTTGATTCGAATGTAAATATAACATAATATTTCTATGATTCATAACTGCTAAGATGTCTCTGGCTGAGATAAAGGCCGTGTACTCTTCTCAAGTTGGGCAAAGCTTTGAAGAATGACGATTTATCCAATCTAAGCAACGAGGCTGACGGGAAAGTGAGAATCAATTAACAAACCGGGGTGGAGTGGGTTGAGCCAGAGATCCTGGACGACATCAGAAACACTGGTCATTAAATAAATAATAGAAGTAGAAATTACTTATTTATTATTACCCTTCATATCCATGTTAATTGGGGGCGACATAGTGGCGCTCACAGCAAGAAGGCTCCTGGTTCGAACCTCAGCTGGAGTCGTGACCCAGATGAGGATAAGCGGTTACAGATAATGGATGGATAAATGGATCCTTGTTAATCTGGCAATTTTACTATGTTACTTTTAAATGCTAATATGAAGATAAAGATAAAGATTGACACGTGATGATTAAGATAGGACTGCAAGGAATTTTACATTGCTAAAAAATCTGTGGTTCCTTGTCTCCACCCAAAATGTTTGTTGACATTTTGGAGAGCTGAAGTCACCCGTGGACCATTTCACTTGTTTCTCTAACTCACTGCAATCAGACATACTACTGACAGACTTTACTGTGCCCCTCACTAAGTTGCACAATGTGTTTCTGGGTCTCCTACAGCCGTGTTGTTCTATTATCTCATGCGGTTAAAACTGTCAGTGCAGTCTACGGGTATAAGTATGTTTTAGTATAATTATATAAGTAAGTTTAATGAAATGTTATTAAGATAAACAATACTGCTTGAACCACTTACGCAGCAGCCAAGTAGAAGCACTGCAAAGTTACCGCTGTGGATGACATCTACATTAAACGACGAGGGGAAGGAGGTTCACTGCTGTGATTAATTGCAAACAGTACACCTCCTACGTAGACCAACACACACTCTCTGTCTATCCCCCTGTTTCACACACACTCAATTCAGCGACAAAGAAAACCCCCTTTCAAAAACATGCATCCACACACGGCTATATTAATTGAAAGAAAGGGGCTTTATATAGTCACACACACCTCTGTTTTAATTAGAGAATAAAAAGAGGGTGATTGACAGGTGTGTGTGTGCGTGCGTGTGTGTGTGGAGATGCAAAATTCAAGCTGAGCATATTTGATTTGTTCTGTTGGCAGGATGTGTTTGTGTGTGTGTGTGTGTGTATGTGTGTTTGTGCTTGCTGTGTGTGTGTTTGTGCTCGCTGTGTGTGTGGTCCTGTCTGTGTGTGGTTCTCAGCATGACGCCTGTGTACCGACTAAATAAGTGCCTCTTGAGCGCGGGGTGGGGGGACGAAGGGTGAAGGGTGGAAGGGTCCTCAGCAGTACAAAGGGGCATCAAAAGTGTGTGTGTGTGTTCCTCAATGCATTTGTATGTTTATCCGTGCACACACATACATAGTTCCCAGAGGAGTAAAAAAATCTAATTTGTCCATAAAATCGATCAATTATTTCAACCATACTATTATTTCTTACACCGATGGGACATTTAATGTAGATTATACACTCCTAAATAGACAAACAAACAATGAAACACAGTTTGAGGGTGTTGGCCTGTAATTAAAACATGCTAAATCTGTGGCTCCACGTGTTGTTTTGCAGTGAAAAAGCATCGCCTCTAATGATGATGCTAAGTGTACTTGCATTTCCCTAACAAGTGGAGCTGGAAAGTTTTGTCTCTTTTCACACACCGAGTTCACCTTAGAGCATCTTCATCGTCAACAGAAGACAAAGACGAGACAGCTTGTTTAAATAAGGACGTATCGAGTGTTTTATTTGCAGTGGAAGAAAAGCTTACGCTCCTCGTTAGCATGTGGCTCACAGGCCAGGTTAACACCTGGCTCGTTACTATGTGGCTGGTAAACAACGAGCTACTTGCTCACCTTGCACAATTAGCACTAATTGAAACAAATATGTAGAAATGTGTACAGAAGATCAAGACGTGCTTTTCTGACATGTAAAACCACGATTTAATCAGGTAGTCTCATCAGCCGCGATTAGACGGACAATAATTCTTCAACACGATTGAAATCATTCTAATTAGAGATTTCAACTGTTTACGTGGATGCTAAATAAAGTAATCTGATAAGACGTGTGTTTACGTGTGGCAAAGCATTTAAGAAGAAGTATTTATTAAAGAAGTTATTTTATTGAGTTGAATTTTAGTCAAATGCTCAGATAAGCAGACACACAGTGTAAGTCTTGGGCTTTTATTCTGAAAGGTAGATAATAGAAGGAGGATCTGGATCTGTAATGCACTGCTGTGCGAAAAGTTCAATCTTGGTTTCACAGAAACTGTGTTTTTAATTTATAACCCTCATAATTAGAGACACAACTCATAACCCTCGGCTGCATTTTCCCCCACGGGAGGCAAACATACGTCTAAAGACTATTTTTATTCTATCCGGTGGGAAACGATCGGATTAAGTGTTTACACAGTTATTATGTGCTTATATTTTCCTATTGAACGGGTTATCAAAGGTTTATACCACACCTCTAAACCCAAGGTGGCTACATCTCACATTGTTATCCGTGGGATATTATTTTGATTATTAGTGGAATATAAAGGTCTGTGTAAATACAGCTATTAAGGTCTCTTTTGCAAGATGGACTTGAACAGGGCAGGATAGATAGAACAGAAATGAGATGCACATCAAAAGAGCAGCCAGTGACACGCAGCACATATTTGCCACAAGAGAAACAATCACACACACCTTTAAAAGGAAGTGGGATGAAACTTTCAGTGTCCTTTCATGTGGTTTGAAGTACTGCAAGTCTTCCTAAGATCAGTATGTACTCGTGGGATCTTAAGACTTAGACTCAGGATCTGCTCTGATGAGCTGTAGTTTAATATTTGAGACAGCAGCAGCTTCAGATTTATAAACAAAGGTAATGAGCATGATATTTGTCTGCTGTAATGACATGTAGAAAAAAAAACTGCATCAAGGCGGATAGAGCACCATGAGAATACCGGATATTTCCATAGACAAATAAAACTGCACAGTAAGATATAGATTTTTTAAATTAAATTCATAGAACTTAAAGTGAGAGTTTGGCCAATGTGGACATGAGAGGAAGTTCAGTGTGCCATTTGACACACTGAACTTCCTTTAATTTTCTAAGCTTCTCTTGAGTCAGTCGCTTAAAAGACATCATCATAAATCCACGACTAACAGGAAGAGAAAAGTAGCCACGAGCAGTAAACATTTCTCCTCATCAGGGTTTACTACTTGTTTTAGTTTGGTGATAAAAATAATAATAAAGTTCAGAAGAGCCATGAAGTCAGCGAACTGACTCACGTGTGTCAGTTAAACAACATTATCCATTTAAAGTTTGCTAGCATTAGCTAACCAAAAGCTACTGGTCATGAAGTGGGCTGCAGCCAAAAACTGCAGTTCCTCAAACGTCCACTTGAGGCAGTCTACAGAACTGATTCAGTCTCCATAAGACCCCATGTTAAAATGTCCAACTTCACAGCAGAAATAAACAGTTTTGGTCTCTATAGGTAATTTCCCCGTTCATGACAGCTGTACTGAACTCAACTCACCTGTTCAAAATATATTATGGCTTGAAGTTATGCATAATTAAGAGCGCGGCCGCTTTAATTGACAGGTGGGTACTGTTACAGGTGACTTTTCTGAGCACTCAGCCCACCTCAGGTTCACTGATGATCCACATCATTGACGATTTTTAGATTAGCCAACATGGCTGCGGCTGGAGCCACCACACTGAGCTTCAAAACGGCTCCTCATAAAACTGTGGGTGGCGTCACGGACACGACGTCCATTCTTTATACTGTCAATGGTCATACCAGACCATAGAAGTGGGTTTTGCTAACGTAGAAACAAAAGCTTTGAACACATTTAACAAAAGTGTGTTTTATTGCTTATGAGCTTTTCATTTATATAAAGAAGATTGCTTAGTCATTCTTTCAAAAGTGACACAGCCCCACTTTACAGAGCAGCACCTGAACATAAACACTGTTGAGTAATGTCAGCCTCTATGCTAACACAGTGGGGCAGTACTTTAAAAAGTTAGAAAATGGGACAATGTGACAATTCTAAATGGTAAGAGGATCTAAACTTAAATATAACGCTGGTGGCCTACTATCACTCAACACAGTTGGAGCACTTAAAAAGCGGCAGAACACATGGAGGCTTTTGGCGAATGTTCTCATATCGCTTAAGACACAAGTTAGCCAGAGGGACAATTCTGCAAAAACTCAAGCTTCTTTCTGAAAGGAGGGTTTGTGGAGAAGGAATATATAATGCAGAATGGCTGGCAAGTCTGTCTCTAATCATACATTATTTTTGTACTTGAGTGTCTTTGCCCCACATTGATATCTTTACTATCTCTCTCCACCGTCTGATAGAAGTAAACGCCTTAAAGAATAAGCTACATCTGCGCAGGTTACCCAGCAGAGACGTCTCAGCATCATCGCAGCTGCCAGGCGTTGGCCCTCAGCCCAGACGCCGACAAACCACAGAGCTATAAAATGAGGTGAGACCCGTGTGACTTCACAGGTAAGCTGTGTGTGTTTACACTGCAGCCAAAAGCACTGCTGCAGTATTTCACACCACGGTGGCGCAGACACACACTCGCAGGATGCTGAGTGAGTAGGCTTGGGACACACAAACACACACACTCCACACACTTTTGTCATTCAAAGCCTCGGCTCTTCCCTTCGTCAGTGGGAAATGACACCTAAAAAGTGAGATTTATTATATATTTTTCTCACTGTGTGATCATCCCTCTTTCACCTGAGCGCTTGAAATGAATTGAAATTCAACTTTTTTTTCTTTGTTTATTCCAAACAAACGTGTCGTTCCCTGTGTGCTAGGAAAAAAGTGTGATTACTTCCATGGTGTAAACTGTAAATCACACTTCTCTCTCTTAATCTCCCTCTTCGACTGTTCTTCTGATGTCTCATCAGTCTGGCCCAGTTATTCTATTTTACCCTCCCTCTCTCTCTCTCTCTCTCTCTCTCTCTCTCTCTTTCCTTTCCTCATCCTCCCTTCTTCCTTTCCTCCCTCTCTATGCAGTTTAAGTCTAAATCGGGGGATTTGGGGGTGTTAAGAGCTGAGGTGTAAAACACCGGCTGGTTCTCTGTAAGCCCCTAAGAGGAGAAAATAATCCAACACAAAGTCTTTTTTCTCAACAGCAACTCTCCTCCCCCCCTAATCACCCTAATAGCTGCCTTGCCTCTCCTCTCCTCTCCTCTCCTCTCCTCTCCTCTCCTCTCCTCCGGGTCAGAGACCAAGCAGTTTTTCCGATGATCTGGTGCCTGGATTCAAATAATTCCTCACACAAACCAAATAACACTCGTCTTGTTAGTCATCAGTCATGCTTGTTTGACTGAGTTTGTAAGTTTCTTCCCATATTAATGTCCATTTAAATCAGCCATGCACAACAACAACAACAACAATAACAATGACGAGGCATTTGTTCTGATTGCAGGATGGCTTTTGTTCAATCACACAGTCGCGCCTTATGTTTATTGATACCGAGCATTTCCATAAATCTCAGGCTCCGTGCCGAACGTGGCGAGGTTCATCTCTCACCGCCAGAATCCTTTAATATCGAGGAAACAATATACAAACCTGAAAAATGCACAGAAATTGGCAAAGAATGACTGAGGGAGCCATTTAATCGTCTATCTTCCATGTAATCTCCCTGATGCATTCTCCCGTTCGCTCTCCCCTAGAACTTAATAATAAACAGAAAAAGAACAGAAAATGTTGTTTCCTCTCACTTCTCTACCCGGTCATATCTCCTCTCCCCCCCTCGCTCTCTCCCCCTCTCTCTCGGTCTATGATGCTCTCTCACCCATCGCTCTCATCTTCCGCCTCTCACTTCCATCCTTCTGCCTCTCTCTCTTTTTTATATTCATAGGATTTTAAAATGTCTGTAATGGCCCTGGTAGATCAAAACACTGCTTCTCCCACTGTGTGCGTGTGTGTGTTTACGTCTGTGTGTGTGTGTGTGTGTGTGTGTGTGAGTGAGTGATTTGCATATCGTGGCTATGCTCTGATTGGCAAACTGGCAACGCAGAGCCCAGCGGGGCATTTTTTATTAAAAGGCCCTACCCGACACACACACACACACACACACTCACACAATCTCACACACACACAAACACATACACAAAGTTAGGAGCAGGCACTGGCCTGTATCAGGACCTAATGAATAATACTAAAGAGCTAGCAGTAGGGGTTCTCCGTGTATTGTTCTGTAATGCCAAGAGCAATAAAGATTTTTATTACCATATTTTTATGGGCGCCAGACATAAGCTGCTATGGAATAGTCGGACCAGTTTTTTATTGTCGAAAATGAAGTTGCATAGTAATTTATTATATTTTACTAGTCAAGATGTATAAGTATTAACTAGGATGTTTTATTACCGTAACATCCTGGGGAATTAATATCACTGCACTAAAACAGTGCAGCATTTCACTATCAATCACATGTCAGCAATGTGTTCAGGAAAACATAAAAGAAATGTGAATTAGGAAATAATCTGCAATCGTGAAGAATGATCCTAAAAAATTACATCCCTCTTTTATGAAATTACATAAAGAATATCCGTCAAAAACTATGTTCTGTAATGCATTATGTGAAGTAGCCTACAGCCTCGTAAGAGCCTGATGCATGGACTCGACACTGGAACAATATAAAATAGCTATTTTTTAGAGGAGAGTGGGCAATCCACTTTATCTGGCTCCATGTGGGCATATAAAAGAATAAATGTACTTCCAGAGCCGGCAGCTCCAGATAAATCACAACACGTAATGTAGTGGGATATAATGAACAAAAAAGGGGGTCAGAAAAAACAAATAGAAACGTGGATTTACATATTCCAAAAGGCTAACTGTGTATCATGACCGTGAGACAGGCTGCTGATAGATGCATCACTGCTGCAGAAGATTCAGTCGTTCACATGCAGCCTCAAACCTCAACTAGCCATAATCACTGCTGCAAACTAGGTATGTTTACAGCAAGTACTGTGTTTAAGAAGAATTTTGAGGCACTATTTTAATGGAATATTTCCATTTGATCGTTCTACTTCACACAGAGGTAAACGTACTTTTGAATTGAAACATATCATCAGCTACAAGGCGGGAGTGTAAACTGAGCAAAGTAAGCAAATGTCCCAGACCCAGAGGGGCCCCAAAAGCCAAACATTCACGAGATCCCCATGTGTTTTGGTGTCTTATTAAAATGCAAATTTGTTTACTTAAAGGTCCAGTGTGTAGGATTTAGTTGCATCTAGTGGTGTAATAGCTGCATTGCAATCTCCTTACCTCACCCTTGCCTTCCTAACATGAAGGAGAAACAACACTCGTCTAGAGTGAGTATTTAGTTTGTCCCTTCTGGGCTACTGTAACAAACTTGGTGTCACACATGAAAGAGGACCTGCTCCCACTGTAGATATGAAAGGCTCATTTTAAAGTATTATTCTTAAAATATTCTTAAAATAGAGGCCCCGCAAATCTTACACACTGGACCTTTAACTTGAAAACTGATCAAAGTTTGAATTATTTTTCTTTTGTTGTTTTATTATTTTAATGATTGTAATATTATTTATGTATATACTGCATATCTTTTGTCAAAATCTAGTTTTAAGATCTTTATTAATTTAGTTTATATCACACTCTCACTGTGCATATTCATAAATAAAGTTGTGTTTAATTAAATTTAAAAAACTATCACGTTATTAAGTATTTATCCAGCATATTTGCATATAAAAGTGTTAAAATTAGCTCAATTTGTTGACACAATAAAATCCTGCTTAGATGTTTAAGTCAATAATAATTAAATCATACGCTTCTGTGTATAAAAATACAAGCTTCTGCATAACAAGTACATTTTGCTGCGTCTGTGCTCAGTCAGATTTTAAATGCAGGACTTTGACTGTTGAGCATCTCAACATTACTTCCACCTGCTCAGAAATCTTTTATTAAAATGTCACCGACTCCGACTTTTAACTGTGAATTAAAGTCTTGACTGCATGAACCCGTGGCATCAGGCACATGTTACTGCTGGCTCACTAAGCACCCAAATCACTTCAGCAGCCCAAGTGGAAGGTGCAGTTAAAGTGCAGGGATTGACTGCTGTGACCCCCCGGTCAACGATCACCGGGAGCCGCTGCGTGTCGAGCAGCTCGATCCTGCCCCCTCCTCGAACTGCAGACCTCAGATTCACCGGCGTTACGGTGGCTGGAAAATTTTTAAATAACAGCAGTTTCATCTGACCGGCCTCTGGAAAAACGTCCAATTCAGATGGTGTGAAGGGGGGGATTTACTTAAGGGCAGGATGACGGCACTCTGAGGGGCGATAATACACACAATCAGCCTCTTATAGTGACAGCGGAGATCAATGCTGATCATTGGAGCTAATCCACTCTGCAGAGCTATACTGTTAATCCTCGGGGTAAACAGTTCATCTGAAATCATATTCTGTCTTATAAACAACATTGCTAAATAACAAACTGCTCAGAGGCAAGCGCCATAATAAAACCACCATCCGCTGTGAGTGTGTCTCAGAGGAGGAAAGCAATCTGTGTAATGTAAAGAGAAATGCATCGATGTACTTTGACTTTGTCAGCGATGTTTTTAGCCGACGCTGACACGCTGCTCGCTTTCTTGCTGCTTGTACGGCGTCACATAACATGACGCAACATCACCACTTTGTTATCTAACACCCCACACACACACACACACACACACACACACACACACACACACACACACACACACACACACACACACACACACTGTTCACATGGACTCATTATCACAGAGCACAGATCATCTTGTAACACACCTGAAGATGATCTTAGCTGTTATAATATATAACTCTGAAACCCACAGAGACTCGCCCCGGCTGCTCCTCTTGTGAGCTCTCTTATCGCTGGGCGGCTATTGCTGTGATGACACCCCAGCAGCACCTCCCCTATGCCATAAGCTAAAGTATATTTCTCCCCAAGCACCCTCTTCTCTGTCCTCCTGCAGCCACTCAAGAGCAGTTTGATTCATCGGACTGTATTCTTTGTTGCTAGAAGACGATTTTATGATCGTTTTATTGTCAGCACGAAAGCTAAATCGTTTCATCTCCCTCTCTCTGCAGAGGCAATTAGTCGGGCTTTATGAAAATCAAATAAATTAAAGCATTAAAAAGCTTTCACTGAGTCACAGAGGAGCTTTTGAATTCACTACGACTGATGGCGTATCACTACCACCGAGTTTCTAGAAGCTACGCGGTGCCTATAAATATATAGGTACAGTGAATGGTGGTGTCATGAGTGTGTGTATGAGTGTATGTCTCGGTCGTGAGTTGACAGGCTGCCTGAGGGAAAGCGAGGCCTGATGGGTATTATGCAAATGAAGCCAGCTGTTTGCTGCATTGGCAGACTCTTCATAACTCTCTTCTCTAGTTCGGCTGGAAGTGAGAAAATTTTTCATCCCCGTTTCCCTCGTCACCACATTCTCTTGCTTCTTCTTTATTTCCTCAGAGAAGATATTTCTATACACAGTAATTTCATATACACCCTCCTCTCCACATTTTGCTGTTATTCCCCCGCGTCTGCCTGACTATCCATCTGCACTGTTACAGTAATGAATGTACAAACAGGGAAAGCTTCCTTAAGCATTTGTTGACTTCTGCAGTGTGGAGTAAATTATTCCGAGGCTCTGAATCCATAGCTCACTGAAAAACAAACAAACAGTTTTCCTTGAATAGGTCTCATGTTAATTCAGATATCTTACTACTGCTGCCACGGCAACTTCATTTCACTCAAGTCAGGAGAAAACCTCCCGTCCTCATCGTTGCATCGTCTATCTTTGGTGATTTTCCCTCCGACGTTTCCCTCCATCTCTCACTTCCGACTCTCCACTGCACTTCAAATCAAAGAGACTTCCACTGGGACCGTAAAATATATTTATATTCATCTCTCTTTCCTCTTTCTGTCTTCTTCTGATGCTCTCTCATCTGCCCAAACATGACCGTGGCTGATACATGGTCGCTGATCGGTGTTAAAATCTTTAACACTATGTATTAAACATTTTGTTTTTCATCATTCTTTACTTTATTATGCTCGTAATTCAGCATGAAAACATCTTAAAAGCTGGGTTTTTTTTTTTGGAGCGCTAGAGCAAGGCGACATAATATCACCTTATGACGATGCTATAGGTTACGTGTTATCAAAGAGCTGACACAGAGCTGCATTAGCATTCACGTGGAGTCTTGTTTGTGTCCGCTGATGAATGTAAATCCAATATTCAGTCGCCTTTTACCCGTTTTTGCTCTCCACCAACTCCTGAAGGAAATATCTGACTCTTTAGCTGCTAAATGTTCCACTGTGTTCACCAGCTAGTCGCTTACCTTTGTGTGCTGCTGTTTGGTGGTTTGTGTGTGCAGTGAGGCTTTTTCACGGCAAACAGTTTTATGGCATTGCGTGAAACGAGGGTTAATGAGAGTAGTGAGATTAAACAAATGTGTGGGCTGTACCAAAACAATGAATTTGATGCTCGAAAACAGAGCATTGGGTGATTATCACATTACAAATAATGTATTTCATTCATTGTGAATATGTTTGGATTGTAAGAATGTCTATTGTCTAACCATGACACGAGGATCTTAATGCAATCACTCCACAAGCATTTGTCAATGAATGTGTGCACGGGCTTGACGTGCGATATGCAAATTAGCACGTGACATCATCTGGCACCTTCCAGAAACACTTATAGTCACTTTATCTCAAGCTTCAGCGACACAGATGTCAACAATACGTGTTAAACTTAGCAGAACTAAAGTTGGGGGCTAAAATATTCCAGACAACTTCAGGTGAGGTTCGCACCCTTTGGCACTTTGCACTTTTGTTCAACGTGTTATTTTGTTCAAATGTGACAAACGTGAGCGACACGGGCCGGTTCATTTGACAAATTCAAGCACAACTCTCTTTAATCCTTTAAAATAGCAGCAAAAATACAAAAGGTAGCTCTTAGAATAAATCTTTCAGCGCTTTCGGGTTTAAAACAACCTTGTAGAAAGTCATCTTTTCTGTGCAGGTGTCTCTGCATAACCTGTTAAATTGCATATATTGCTTGAGAAGAGAAACCAGTTTCTGCTGAAACATAAAGAACTTTGACAGTGTTCACATTAGAGGGCAAGAAGCTAAATGTAGTACAGCCTAATTCAGTTGAACCAGCTTCTTAAGGCTGACATCCATTTTTAGAAATGTATATGCCCACGTTGGCTTTATTCAACGCAGCGTGTTATATAAAGGCAGAATCTTTTCATGCAAAAAGGCATAAATGAATGCTTTCTCTGAGAGCAGAATTGATTTGGTTGGTGTTAGCCTCATGGTGATTACTGACTGGAGGTCTTAGTCTTCCCTGCTTCTTATTTACCGCTACATTAGTGGCGAGGCGCCGCGTGCACCTCTACACACGCCTGACGGAAACACCGCGGCAGGCCTTCAAATCAGTGTGAAATTACATCAGCTCTATACTTTGAACTACATGTGAATGAAACTTGTCACAGTGCTGTTGGAAATGTCACCTGTCACCTCCATATTTACCTTCTTGCAGCCTCGCTGGCAGGGCCTCGCAAATATACTCGTACATCCATTTGACTTGAATGCTGTTTACCTCGGCGAGAACGCAGTGGAGGCTGCGAGCAACTGGATGTCACTAAAAGCATCGTGACAGCTCGACTCCATGTGACACAAGTTTCTGTAAAGTATAAATATTTCTTTGAAGTGTTTTATTCTGCTTCTTTTTCCCCCTTTGAAGATATGAAATATAAAATTTTCCGCTCTATTAGTACAACAGTTCTGTTTCAAGTTCAGGTGACATTATTATGACTTTATTTCACATTGACATTTCTAGTTTTTTTTCTCTCTCTCTGTCGTTTTTTAAATAATGTTATGCACCAATCAGGATTTAGCAACATTTGAATAAGAATCTGAGGACGGTTGGTCGACTCTGATCAAACCACACTGACACAGTCCTGATGAAACAGGTGAACTATTGTGTGTTAAACTTATTATAAATAATTAACTATATTTACTGTTATATATATAGATATACTGTATATGTGCATTATACGAATGATCCAACATGCACATCTTTTCTATAGTTCTATCTTTTATTCTTTGTATATATTTCTTATTTATGAGTACTTGTATTGTGAATTTTTAGCTGCTGTAACAAATGAATTCCTCCAGTGTGACATCATTAAATAAATCTTATCTTATTTTATCTTAATAAGGTAATGTTTATATTATAACTGTGATTGTAGCTTATTTAGTTGTGGATTTTTCAGCAGTTTTAAAGATCCCCTCTACACATATAATATTCATTTAAGATACAAATACTTGAAACAATAACTTGCGTCTGATATGGTTTTCTTCAAAAAAAAAAATTAAATAATAATAATAAATATTTGGATGAAAATTCTTGAAGCACATCTACTCCTTCTCAACTCATGAAAAATTCAGTATTTTATTCTAATTAAAGTTTAAGCACTACTTCACTGATAAGTCCATTCCTACTGCTCTTGACTCGAGGCTCCAAGTATCAGCAGGTGAATTTGAAGTCAAGCTCTGCACAGTGAAGCTCAAACATCATGGTGAACAAACAGTGAGACAGATTTTTAAGTGAAGGGAGACTTTAAAGGAGCAGTGTGGCATCTCGTGGTTTAGTAACCTCTGAATTTTAGCCTCTCCTCCCAAGAGTGAAGGAGAAAAGTGTCAACACCAAGCAGCAACCTCTGATGCTGGAGGCTGACGCATATTTTCGGCTCTGGAAACCTACGGGTGACATCACTCAGAGTCTGTCCATTCTTTATACTGCCATTGGTCATTGGTTGGAAAAAGGCAAAAGTCCCTATCAAGAGCCAGTGTCTAGGCAACTGTAGAAACATGGCAGACCCTGTAGAAGAAAACTCACATATCTGTAGATATAAATGGTTCATTCTAAGGTAAGAAAATAGAACAATTGTTATTTTCAGGTGATTATTCACTAATGAAAACAGAGTTATGAATATTATTTTCCACCTCTGACATATGCTGTAAATAGAGCCACTTAAATCTTACACACTGGACCTTTAAGAGTTCAATAAGTGTGTTCTTTACTTTGTAATATATATATATATATATCAACAGGTATCAACAGCTAAATGTCATAATATCTCAAACTGGGTCAAGCCAAAGTAAAATCATGCAGCGCCTCACACTTTGAGCTGCTGACAACAACTAAATGTTTGTGTTTGTGTGTGTCCAGCAGTAGATTTAAGCCTACTGTAACTGTTCGGAAAAGATCAATAGTGTTACAGTATCACACTCCCTCCTTCTCTTTCTTTCTTTCTCACACACACACACACACACACACACACTTGGGGATGAAGGGCTGGAATCAATAATTCTATAGTGCTAACCGAAAGCTTCCACAGCAGTTTAAAGGCTTATTGCACACACAGACATACACACACACACCCTTGAACACACACACACACACACTTACAGAATCACTCAACATTCAACAACAGGAC
The DNA here is from genome assembly GCA_033000465.1 of Sciaenops ocellatus. Taxonomy (NCBI): domain Eukaryota; kingdom Metazoa; phylum Chordata; class Actinopteri; family Sciaenidae; genus Sciaenops; species Sciaenops ocellatus. The sequence continues at coordinate 24,199,065 of CP136866.1, read as the reverse complement.
TGTGAGCCAAATATTGAGTATTTCAAACACATTCATGACACCTAAACTAATTTGCAAACCATTAAATGGAAAATCAATCATGCTGATTCACACCACAGGAATTTCTTTTATTGGCCGTGCTTTCACATGACACATCAGGACTACCGCTGTTGCTATTGTTGCTGCGTTTCAGCTCGCACATTCACTAATCAAAGATTAAAATGTGGACATTTTACTCATGTTTACTCCGAGTCTTGTATTCGGTGTCTGCTTCAATCCTCTGATTTGTTGCTGTTTGCTGTTTAAGCTGCAGAACACATCCAATAACTCATCTAACCAGAACAAATACAGCGATGATAAGGTGCTGTAATCAGTCAGTCATTGTCTTCCTCTATCCCTCCTTACTCTCTCTCTCCTCATCCTCTTCACACCCTCACCCCCAATCTCCCATCTCTCATCATCAGTCTACCCTTTGTCTTTCATATCCCTCTCTTCCTCCCCCTCAGTAAGTATTGAGTTTACGCTTTCCTTCCAACAAACTCTCGCCGGAATAAATATGAGAGAGGAGTGAAAACTAAACGGTAAGCAGGCGATAACGGAGCATCCATGGATGTGTGGGTGAAACAAAGTGAAAGAAAGCACTCACGGCCATGAATGTACTTACTCCCTTTCTCACCCTGCATAAGAAAGTGTTGAAAGTAAAGTATATTTTAATTCCGTCCCTGTCTCCCCTGTTTCCATTGCCTTCTCCTTCTCTGTGCCATATGTTCAAAGCTCCATCTCAGGCTCATTTGGAGTGCTAGACGCACACACACACACACACACACACACACACACACACACACACACACACACGAACCAACTCTATCAAAGCACAGGAACAGCTGGCTTGCTCGATATGGATGACTACTCGCCTGTCAACCAGTTTCACACAGTACACACACACAGTCAGGCGCAGACACACACACACACACACACACACACACACACATCATCAAGCCTGGTGTTTCTTGCTGTTTTGAAAATGAAAGTGGGTGAGAGATAGATACAGGGAGAGAGAGAGAGAGAGAGAGAGAGGGCAGGTCAGAGAGTTAAGTGAGTGAGTCAGAGAGTAAGTGAGATTCGTGTGGAGGGGGTTTTGTATTGTCAGATTCATTTGACATTACGATTAACTAAATGTGTGAATATTCACCAGGATATCATCTCGAAAAAAATTAATAACAACAGAGTGCAGGATTGGAAAAAGAAAGAGTTGTTGTTATTATCAAAAACATGTTCTCAAACACACGACATCAGAAGCACAGACAGTCTGTCACTGTTCACCGACTCAATCAAACATGCATGAACACAGTTTAGAGTCTATTTCTGTCAGCTAGGTGTGATTTGTACCTTTAGAATAATGTCAGGTACCTTTAAGGTAACGGGGGTTTATTCCAGCGTACTATATTCAGTCATGTAAGTGCTAATTCCTTATAATGATACTCCTTCAATGACAAATGATTATACACATGGTTAAATTAAATATACTATATATTACATTATTAGATTGTAACCAAATGATAATTAGTCTTATATCTTTTTTTAATTGCTTTTAATTCAAACAACGTAAAATAAAGAATTAAAGGTGCATTTGTCATACGTATTTATTATGAATGACCAAAAATAAGTTTATTAAGTTTATGTGCCAATGAAGTAGAAAAGTTATTTTCCTCATCTGAAAAAGATCAGATATGTGTTATGAGGATAAAAGCAGTTTCATTTGGTTGGATTGTTGAATTTTTATTTCTGCCAACGCGGAACGAGATAACAATACACTGTTTCCCCTACGTGTAAATCAAATAAAGGCAATAAGGCACAGAAAGAGCTCTGCTCTCTATGGTTCGAAACTTTTGAGTTCATTGTTCAGAGACGTCACTGCAGATACTTCACTGTTCTGTCAAAAGCAAAGCCCCTGCTGTTACGCCAAAAGTTTCCACTATCGAGCCTCATTTGTCACATTGTCACATAAAACAAAAAAGTTGAAGCAAATTATAATGACATATAAGCTGTGGGCCAAATGTGTCACAATTCCATCCATAAGTCCTATTTCCAAGATGCTTTCAAATGCAGCTAGGTCCTTCCCGGCTCAATCTATCCCAAGATTTATTGCACACTGGTGACCACTGATAAGCAGAGATTTTAAATGTACATAACATTCAACTTATTGGGTTCAAACTTACCCATATACTTAAAGATACAAATGGAAACAAATCAAGGGGTCATGCTTAACTATGAATGTGAATGCTTAACTACTCTGCTGTTAAAGTTGCAACGCAACAGTACACGTGTCATGACGTAGAGGTAAGGACGCAAATAGGAAAAGCTTAGCGAAACCAGACCATTTCATTCAACAGTGTTCGTTCGCAGCCTTCGTGGTCCACAAAACAGGCCATGAAGGCCACGTCCTTGGAAAGATGTGGCCCCTAAATTTAGACACGGCTACCAACATCTTCTCTATTTAGTTAAAAATTCGTTCACTCCACTTTTAGTGGAGTTTTAGTTTGATTATAAATAAAAAAAGGACTTGTAAAATATCTGGTCCTCTATTGAGTTGTAAGTATTTTTATTTCTATATTTCTTGGAGTTAACAAGTATCTTAGGAAACAATCGTTTATTGTGATTATTTTACCTACTTCTTAATTAGTGTTCAGCATGCCATTTATTAATAAAAAAAAATCTGATATGGCTATAAAGTCATACAGGTTGTTCTCTTACCTCGCCTGCATGGCTGAGACTCAGTTTGGGCAGTTTATTCTTCACATTCCCGGAGTTTCCTCCGTAAGTCTGACTGTTGTTAAATCCCTCTGTGGCCACTAGAGGGGGTTTAAGCTGCGGAGAGTCACTAGGCACCTGGTCCTGGCCATCCATTGGTCGAACATATGCTGTGGGCTTCTGCTGCACTGCGATCGGCTTCCCTGATAGGCTACCAGGTGGGAAGGTGGGGGTAGTCAGTCCAGACGTGGGAGTGGTTAGACCAGGAGTAGGCGTCGTCAAAACTGATGTGGAAGCCAGCGGGGACGAGGACGTCGACAGGTGAGAACCGGTCTCGTTTTCAAACGGGGAGGTTTTAAAATGTCCGCCATTTTCTGTGTTAGATGTAGGCTTAAAATGACCACCGTCCATGGTGGAAGATCGAAAATTACCACCATCTGTAAAAGAGAAAGCAAAAGTAAAAAAAACAAAACAACACCTGTTATTGTAGAATATTGCTCTGCTCTGTGCTGTCAAAATCTAATGAAGGTTGAATGCCAAAAATTTCTTCTCCCAGAAGGATGGAGCCAATCACAATCAAAGCAAATTATGTGTTGCTTGGTGGTTTAGAAATCAACTGAAAGATGTGGTTATCATCGGATGCAGATGTTAATTTTCATAAATCCCGCCCAAAAGAGTCTGTTTGGTACTGAAATTATTCATAGGCACTCATGGATCCAGAGAATACAAAGATTTTCCATGAATATCAAAATATAAGAAGTTCTCTGTTTTGTTCTGAATGCCAGGTTTAATCAACCACATTCTGAGATACACAGTAAACACATCTTGGTGTTTATTCACTTTGTTGATGAAAAAATGGATATCACTCTCATGTACGCACATTAAATATGAAGCTAATTTATGAGCTCAATATCACGTTTACGTAATAAAGTTTGGGACACGATTACCCGCAACTGAGTGGGAAAAAAACATTCAGCCATGGAGATATCACCACCTTTGTCCAATAGACCGTTATTCTGAGAACAAACACCCATTTCTCCAAAGGCCTGATAATACACACTCTGGTGTCACCAACTTATACACATACCTAACATGAATAATGCACTTTTTTTAAACCCAAACCATGATCTTTTCCTAAACCGAAACAAGTAGTTTTGATGCCTGATCCTAACCAAACTACGACTCTTTCTCTAACCTGACTTCGTCCTTTCCTGCATGAATAATACTAAGGTATTAAGGGCAAATAACTCCTGGGAGAGAGTGTATTTTTAGAAAAATAGGCCTTTAGAGCAGTAGGCTTTTGTTTTTTGAGATATCAGGCAAATTGGCTTTGGATCCAGTTGGACTTTTTTTGGTCTATTGGGGTTTCAATACGATAGAACATCTGAACAAGCAAGACACCAAGATATCTGAAATTTTAGTTTTTAAGCACCACAGTAAGCTAAGTGGCTTTAACTTTATGTCTAACGCACAGACATTAAAGCCAATCAAATTTTCAGAGTGAAAAAAGGTGTATTTCCCAACTTGTTGACTCACCTGGGAGAGGAAGTGTTTTGGAGGGGTGGGAAGAGTGCCTTCTCCGAGAAGAAGATGAAGAAGAAGAGGAGGATGAGGAGGAAGAAGAAGGGCTTGAGTCTCCTTTTAGACCAAGTTCATCTTTAAGTGAGCTAAACAGCTCTTCATGCCTCTGTTCCTCTAATAAAGACATTTTCCCTCTCCCACTCGTAGCTGCTGTGACCTGCCCTTGACCGTTCTGTCCTAACCCCAGTACGAGGCCTGTTCCTTGGGTGCTCTGTCCGTGGCCTGCCCTTGACCAGTCCATGGAGCTTCGGGACTTTTTAGAATTCTGATGTGAGATCGTTGTGGTGCTCGATGACGAAGTAGCCGAAGCAGGAGGTTGCATGGAAGTTGAAGATGAAGAAGATGCATTTCCCATCCTTTTTTCCCCACCTCCGTCTGCTCCTCCTCCTCCTCCTCCTCCACCTGTACCTCCCCTCAAGGCTTCAGTGAAGAGCTGGGGCTCCATGGCAGGTCTCTCCGTTGTTGAGGTGGTCGGAGTCTGCAGGTTGTTGCTGCCTTTGGGGATTCCCACCAAGTGGCTCTGGTTAGAGTGGCTGGTTAACAGATCTTTCATTTCTTCATAGGAGCCCAGCGTGTTCTGGACACGACTCGCCAACGCATCACCTTTATTAGTCTGAAAGGAGAAGGGGAAGAAGAAAAAGACAGGAGGGAAGAAGAGAGAGAAGAATATTAATTAAGTCTTCCATTTTTCCATTTCTTTAGCCTTGATGAAAAGCCCTCTTTATTCATCCGGAGAGGAACAGTGAGAGACGGATAGGGTGACCACTGACCAGACATAAAGATGAGATGATTAATTAAACACATGCCACCCTTAAGAGGGTCCAGTCCAGGCTGGAGCAGTAAAATTAATGGGGCAGGAATCATTATTAGCCTGACCCCAGATTCTGAAGCAATCATTGCTTGGAGGATAGTGCAGGTCCTCCTATGACGGTGTAGCACCTTCAGCTGCTACGTGAGATGTTCCCAAGAATAGCTCGAGAATACCTTTTGTGTCAGTCATTGACAGCTTCTTTAATGACGACACTACATGATTTGATCATTTGGCATTTCTGAAAGGACATGAGCCATTAGCAGGTGGTTCTATATTTTGAACCAGATTCCTGCAAAAAGCCATGAAGAGAAAAAAGGTGAAATCCTGTAGATTTGTATTCAGTTCTCTGATATTTCTCTTCGACCTGTGCAACAAATTGTGAAGCAAATATTAATCTTGAGCCAAGTTTGAATTATGCAACATCTACAGCCTATTATTTGATCGTGACATTTCATCATGAATTACTGACAAATAACGGAAACTCTGAGTAAAATCAATGTGAGATGTGGCCCTGTAATTTTAACTTTTGTGTTATGTACAGCAATAGATCCTGGTATCTGACAGTCAAATAAAGCTACTATAAGTATAAAGGTTGAAATGTATGAAAAGGAGTGAATAAAACCCTTTATCTAATTTTCAAGACAGGGTGAAATTGCCTGTATTTGGAGAGGTTAATGAATTCATGAATAATGAATTTATGTTCACAGGAAGTAGGAGCTTAACTAATCTTTGGTAATATTTCTGGAAAGAGGATCGAGTTACATAATAATAATGAATAATCGCTACACTGATTGTAGTGGAGCTTAACACCAATCATGCAGATCTGTGTGAGGCTGTCGAGGGCGATTTTCTAAGCACATTTATTTCCACAGTAGTCAGGAGAATAAAATCACACATCGTGTACATCAGTTGTTTCCCTATATGCAAAACAGCTTCAGTTAGTAACTGAACAACACTGTTATAACAGGCAATGATCCATGGAGAGGTCTTATTGCTGAGGAGGGATCTCTCAGTGTGTGTTTGTGCGTGTGTGTTAGACACTTCAGGACCTTACATATTAGTATAACACCACCCTTTCATTTGCTCTAATGGAGGGCGATGTATGAATCGTTTGATACTAATTGCTACATTGTGATGCCCTTTTTCATGATCAGATAGGTTTGATTGTACTTTATGAACCAGGTGAAGCTGAAATGGATGGTTTCACCGAGATACATGATTAATTGTTTACTCTATGTCAATGCATTAATGTGCTCATGCTGACAATGTTATGTTGGGTACAATGCTTTACAAGTTTACCATCTAAGAAACACCTCAACCTTTTTGATGGCAATCCATCAAAATCCAACAGGTGAGACATTTCGATCAAAGGAGAACACTTAAGGTAGTATTATTCAAGTCATTAGCACTCATCGTCAAGACTTATGAATGTCTGGACCACATGTTATGCTTGTCCATCCAGTAAATGTTAAAATATTTCACTAGATGGTGCTACAAAAAAAGTCAGAGGATCACCACTGGATTCATCCTTTGGTGATCATGAACGTCAGGACAGTATAACAAAGGTACAAAGGTTTCTGAAGAACCATGTGGGTAGTCAAGCCTTTTCCGCTAATCCTGGTTAATCTAAGAATCAGAAGAAACATGGATCATTGGTGGACCTGTGGCGGGCTGAATGAAGCCTGATTGCTCAAACAAGCCACCTGTCAATCAAAGCTGCCACGCTGTTAATTATGCATAACTTTAAGCCTTAATATAATTTGAACAGGTGAGTTCTATAAAAATACACCCTCAGTACAGTTGTCATGAATGGGACAATTAGCTATAGAGACCAAAACTGTTTTTTGTACCAGGCTGTAAACATGTTTATTTCTGCTGTGAAGTTGGACATTTTAACATGGGGACTTATGGAGACTGACTCGCTCTGTAGCCAGCCTCAAGTGGTTTTTCAAGTGGAAAAACTGCAGTTTTTAGCCTATCATGGAGAATGTTGCTTGGTTGCGATACAGTATTTCAGTCTGGTCCAAAAGGGGGGCCCCATCAGACACTGCTATTACTCAAACTATTAATGAACTTCAAAACAGACAAATCAAATCAATATTATGTCAATAAAATAACTGACTAATAGACTAATTGTTTCAGCTCCCTTTTTATATTAGATGATGGGATGAATTCCTTAGGAAACTCGTGTGATTTAAGTGATCTACCTCCTCATAAGTTACATTCAGTACATTTGTCTAAGATAAAAGAGGGTTGTGTTTCACTCAGATTTACAGAGCAAATCCCAAAGATCATCCAGTGGCTGAGACATAATTTCTACTATACCTGTCAAGTGCTATTTTTTAAGCATCAGATGAATCTCCTAAATTTTCACCTAATATGCTTTTAAAGCACTTACTCATACTTTCCACTGCAACTTACACAATTCTCAGCCTGTCGAGGAAGAAAAGACGACCTCAAATTCAGATGGGATCAAAAGAACATGGTGTTTAATATGTAGTCAAATTTTGACTTCAGAGAGGACATGACTTGATAAAGGAAACGGCAGATTTACATATGACAATGGCAATTATTTAAATAAATCACAGGTGAACCCTGGGTAATAGTCCTGGCTTTACCATACATAGATCCTTGTGGTCTTGTGGTCCACGAAAATGTCAACTCAAATGTGGAAACAACATTCATCTCTCCTACCACGTCTGTCTTCACTTTACTGTATCTAATAAAGTATGAAAACCATGAAAATACCAAAAAATGAAACAGGGCAGGGAATCAAGCCATATTTACAAAAGAATCATATAAGAAAGGAGAGATCTGCTTTCAAATAATCTTAACAGATGTAATTTCTGCATGCACACACACACACACACACACACGCAAACACTACACACCGTGGCAAGCCAAAGTTAGCTGTGAATAAATTAGCCCATCTCTTCTCCATCTCAGGCTCATGAATAAAAGATCTGGTGGCTGAAGAGGAACAGAAAACACATTTACAGAGAAGCAAAATGAAAAACAGAAGAGAAAGAGAGGATGAATACCTATGCGTGTGAGTGTGTGTACGAGTGTGTGTGTGAATAGATCATCCCAAATAGCTGCTAACAGCATAACGCTCTTTAACAGGATTAGAAGAGGGATTAGCTAATAGCTGACAGAGTGTATGAATACTGGAGAGAGGAAGAGGGAAAGACAGAAAACCAGAGTGACGGACACGCGATAGACCTACAGGTACAGCGAGAGACTGACGGTAGAAAAAAATGAAGAAGAGAGAGAGACCGGGAACGATAAAAGTTTTATAAATCCTATGTGATAATGAAAAGGGGCTGATATAAATCTCTAAAGGAGCAGTTCAGTAAGTTCAGTCAGCACTTAAACACGGAGAAAGTGCAGAGAGGTCGTGGAGGTCGTGGTAAATCCACCGAATTGTATGAAGTAAAGCAACAAGCACTGGGGGGGGGGGGTGAAATTGTTAATGTGGCAAATAAATCAGCTGAAGAAAGTGGCAAAGTGTGCCAAGGCTAGTTTTTCAAGTTTAGCAGCACTGAGAGATAAAGTGTGGAGGTGTGTGGAGGAAAAAGATTAGTTTTAAAGACTGGAATATGAAACAAGCAAACATGTTGTCCCCTATGAATGATGCGGCCTACCCTGTGGGTCACTTAAGATGTATCATTGCTCCAAGTTTTATTGAATTATTTCTACCTTCAGTAATAGCTCCCTTGCTCAGTTAATCTCTGTAATTAATGAGAGTTGTAGAAATCCTCTGCTGGTACCGTATATGAAAGAATCCAATTTAACAATTTTTTGAAGTACTGAGCTGATTATAAATTGTATACACATAATAAACTCTGTGTTACAAGACATAGACCCATAGAGCATTACCAACCCTAGTCTTCCAGCTCACTCTTTTGATTTTATGGCCTGAATCTTCATGTTTTGGTTCAAAAAGTCACTAAAACAAAAATGCATTAAACTCAAATAGACTTTATTTTGTTGGCGATATTTTGCATATTTCTCGTTTAGATTTATTTGGTTTATTTTATTGGGTTTTACTTCAAATTCACATTTATATCTATATCTATATAATTTACCTGCTTGTGCAGGTCAGTATATGTTATTTCTTCTGTTTGTTCTTGTGGCTTATGTTGCAGTTTTTATTGATACTGTGTGGTTTTAAGTTGTTGTTGTTGTTTTTGTGTGGACCCCAGGAAGACTAGCAATCACTTTTGAATGGAGATCCAAATAAAGAATAAAGAATACTAAAGTCCTGCAGGTCTCATGCCATTTTAAGATGCATGCAGCCTTTTTCTGTGGAAAAGCTCTGTTAAACTCTTTGTACACTATATCTGCCCAGCACCGAACAGAAGTTAGCAACTAGAGCTAAAAGGAGTGTGAATGTTTACATTAATCAGGTGGCTAGAAAAACGACTCTGCATTGAGGTTTATGTAGTGATATATCAATGTTCTGTTTACAGCTTGTTACAGCAGGTTTAGTCTATAAATTAGAAAAACTGAGGCAAGGCTGATCATACTTTAATTGGAGCCAATTGAATACTCCTCGACTCACCCTCCCTGTTTGAGTAAAAAAAGCCCTGTCTAGAGCCAGTGTTTGTCCATTTGTCCACTCTGGGCTACCATAGTAACATGCAACATGGCAGACTATGTAGAAGAGGACCCACTCTTTTGGTTGATATAAAATGCTCATTCTATGGGAACAAAAAAACACAATGGTTCTTATTTTGAGGTGATTTATACACTAATAAAAACATACTTATGAATATCATATTTCATTTCTGCCATTATCCTTTAACTGGACCAAAACAATCTAAATAGCAGATTGAAGTTTAAAAGAGTTAAGATTTAAAAGATTTTAAGATCAGACTAAGAAAATACATAATTAAATAAATCCATTGCTATGTAGCCCTGAAATGAGGTTTATGTAGCTTTTGATCACATGAAAACAATCCTCTCTGATATAACTATAACCAGCTAAATGATAAGCCAGTCTGATGAAGCACACTTGAAACACAGTAGGCTTTGAGCTCTTCCAGGACTTCAAATAAATGTTAAAATAAATGAACAAACAATCTTCTAATTGTGGCTCCAATTATCCCCTGGTGTTATATCGTGGTGTAATATCATCCTTCACACAGCCCAGTCCAGTCATCCTTGCTTTCTCCTTACACACACACACACACACACACATCTTGACCTCACCTCAGCACCATTAATTAGTTGGAAACAATTAGTTGGAGTATGGAGGCACCTAGGATTAGATTCATTATCAAAACAACCTCTCATGTGCTGCCCGTCGCCCCCGAACCTCGGGCAGCGTCTTCTTGAGAACCCCTCCGTGTCCTCTGCGTTCGGGCACAGCAGCCGTTAAACACATTCTGTCAAGATTCAAAGCCAGTCTGTCCCAAGGTCGATACACTTGGCGGCATAACCGAGTGTTGAAGTGCCTGGCGGTAGCAAATGAGAGTTAACAAACCAAAATCAATTTTATACACAGGGGCAGGAGAGTGGCCATGGATTTCATGCATGGCTAGTTCACTTTGAGCTAAAGAAGAAACAAAATGATGGCATCTCCAGTGCCTTAGATCAGAACAGACCAGAACCTTATGCTTGAGGATATTACAGTATTGGCCTCAGGGGGGGGAGCGCAAGGAACAAATGGTCACAGTAGCCTATAATGATCAATAGGCCATCATCATCCACAAAAACAGCACTGAAATGCATTATAGCACAAAAAAAATGTTAGAATAATTGTTGTTTGGCAATAACAATCCCTTTCAATTGATTACTTGCACAAGACAAAATTGTTTTATATGAGCCTAAATCACAAAGCGGGGCTGTTTTAGACAAGAGTGGCCCATCCTCGCTGATTAATATGTCGTAAATGCACTCCATTTGCCAAAATGAAATTCTGGTGTCAGGTACGTCCATTCTCCTCCAGCGGAGATCAATCAAAACTTCACAGCGAAATATAAAACTGTCTCCTAAACAGCAATGAGAGAGCACTCTGTGTGGAGAAAGCCGCACTCGATGTAAAGAATCACAGCTCAGGCAGGTTGTAAAGATGTGTGTGTGTGTGTGTGTGTGTGTGTCTGCAGCTTACAGGATTGCTTTGTGTTTCAGTCCTCGCAGATAGGCAGTTTGCTTGACATTTTTAAAATTGGTTGTTTTAGTTCAGAGAGGTTTTGGAAATATGCTTATTCACTTTTTTTATTTAGTTAAATGAGAAAACCACTGTGTTGTTACATCCCTATCCCTTTTCTGATGGGATTAACTTTACAGGGGGAGGCGGAGAGTGAAATATTCACTGAGCTCTTCTGTAATTTAACTCAGCGTTCCTGAAGGCATTTTAACCATCAGGAAATAACAGGATATGGTCTGTAATAGACATGGACATTCAGCAGGACAAAGTCAAAAGCCGGAGGGAGAGAGACGTGAGGCAAAGATACTGCGTGAGGTGAATTTTGAGTCACAAATCACCTCTCAGTCATAACTCAGTCAACCCGTAACTCAGACATGAAACAGACATTAATATTAAACATGACTTCCACAAGATGTCATTATCTCTCCCATCTGAAAAAGTTTTCTTCAGTAGCAAACTAATCCACTGATATTTGTCTGTACATCAATGGGTATGTTGCAAACAGGAGCAGCTAATAACTGCTAATACTTCAAATGGTACCAATTTGGCATATTATAAACAAATATATGCTTTAAAACAGCCCATTTTATGAGGTTTTACGTCGTTTTGCTCGTCTGATGGCTGTAATCTGTAATCTCTGCCGTCATATTGGTTCCCAAATAGTTAGTAAAAGTGAATATATGAACGTCATTTCCGATAGGATGTGGGTTTGTCGTGTTCGTCCAATAAACAGAAGATATTTTTCAAACTCTTACATGTGTAACGTTAAAATCACCCAAATTAAACAGCTAAAACAGCTAATGTTAGCGTGGCTCACTCCAAGTTAAATAATACACCTCCAAACACCTATAAAGTTGAATAATTAACATGTTATATCTCAATTATTTAATTTACACATGAACAAAACCGTAAAAATGCAAATTTGTGACTTTAGGTGGATTCACAAGCTATAAATATTTCTTGACAACAATCTTCTCATCTTCAGAAAGAAAGCAACAAATGCAGATTTCAGTGTAACTATTCATTAGTCAACCATGCTTACTTTATAAGGTTCTCCGAACAGGTTGAATCCAGTTGAGAACAGATCTTCATCCTGTTGGACCTCCTGGTTCCTCCTCTCCCACTCCCTCCTCTTCAGGGCGCTGCGCTCCGACTCCAGATGACTGGAAGGACACAAAGAGAAAAAGCTTGTTAGCATCCCCCACTGAGGCAGACACATTGCCTGGCACCAGTGAGGCCTGCTGGTTTCTAATGAGCATTGCTAACAAGTCATTTTGGATCTGCAAAGAGCATGGGTGTAAATTCTTTTCCTGCAACGTGATTAGAGTAGCTCGGTAGCTGGTAAAGGAAAATAACAGGGTAAATCATGTCAGTGCGCTGTCTGAAAATTCAACTTAATCAGCAAGAAAAAAACTAAATCCTGGTAGAAGTGAGATCAAGAGAAGATGATCCCTGTAAAGCAAGGATTCAACAGTAATGTAGATGAAGATATTCAACTCGATTAATGAAGCTGAATGGTTGTTTAAGATTACTAATAACATTTAGACATCATATCTGTCTCTGACATTTCTCTGGATATGATACAGTTTCACTCTTTACTTCACTTCCAACACACGCTACCTTCCACTGAAACTAATATCCAGATAATCCCTTGAGCACAACCTAAGTGACCTTAAGTGTTTGGACTGACACTTTCAAAGAACATATTGAATGTTTTCTGTCTCTTTGAATCAGCTCAGCTCTGAGGTTAAGCAGTCATTTTTATTCTGGCCTTCTGAATAAATTCCACTCATCTTAAATTTGATTTGCAAAAGCTGCTTGATTTTCAAACTCCCATAAAATGTTCATCCCGTGCTACTACTGACTCTTATGTTATCCAGAAGTTTCTATGCCTTGTATCTGTACCTACAGGAAACAACTGTTTTTTGTCCAAACAAGTCAGCCAAGGTCATTATACTTCAAAATTCGTAAGAAATAGTGCAAAGACTGTTTCATTTAAACTTCTGATTTGCTCCAAAAGTCTTTGTGTCTTTGGGATGTGAAGCAATTGTGGATAAAAAACAACTGGCCACTGATTCGATACTATGTCTGTATAGAGCTGGAGCCAAGAGTCAATTAGATTAGCTTAGTATAAAGACTGGAAGCAGCTGGCCTGGTCATTAAACTTAAAGCATGTTGTATCTCATCATTGTACACAAACAAAACAAAACTGAAACATGATAATTTGTGGTTTTAAGTACTAGCCTATATCTTGGCAAAAAAGTTTATCCATCCGCTTAGCATGGCTTTTTTTTTTTTACATTTAACCAACCTTAAAACCACAAATTCTTGTTTATGTATGGATTAAACAAATTAGATACAACTTAATAAATAATGAGCATTAGAGGTGAGATGTAAACTGTGGACAGAGCTATAGCTGTTTCCTCTGCTTCGAGTCTTTATGCTAAGCTAAATTAATAATCTCCTGGCTCCAATCTCCTTATATACTTAGTGTAAAGACATTAGAGTGGTATTGCTCTTATTATCTAACTCTTGGAAACAAACCACCGTATTTCCAAGAATATTTAATTAATGCTTCTAGTCCAGCCTGTGTTATATTTTTGCAAACAACAGTGGCCAAAACATTGACACATGAAATGAATGATCACCTTTGTATACAGTCTACGAGGGGAACAAACTCATAGAAAAAGAACACACCACTGACAGTACCACTTTTTGTTCCTATAATATTAGTCAAAGGACAAAGTGTAAACAAAGCAAGTGAAGAGAAACAACAGTCCATCACGAATTTAAGGCACAAAGGTCAATGAACCTGGAAAATTTCCAGAACTTTAAATATGTCTTCAAGTGCAGTCGCAAAACCCCTCAAACACTCAACACGAGGAAACTGGTTCTCATGAGGACTACACCATGAAAGGAAGACCTGGGAGGATAAGAGGATAAGTTCATTACAGTTACCAGCCTCAGAAATCACCAATAAACAGCAGCTCAGGTTACAGCCAACATAAATGCGTCACAGAGTTCAAGTAGCAGACACCTATCAACATCAATCAGGCCTTCGTGGGTTGAACTGCTGCAAAGAAACCTCAACTGAGGGAGAGCAACAAGAAGAATTGTTTGGGCCAAGAAACACAAGGAGTGGACACTGGACCAAGGAGTGGAAATCTTTACTTTGGTCTGTCAAAGTCAAATTTGAGATCTTTGGTTCCGACCACAGCGTGGTCACTTTGTGAAAGGCAGATGTGGTGTGGTCTACATGTGTGGTTCCCACCATGAAGAGGAGGTGTGATGGTGTAGGGGTGTTTTGCTGGTGTCAGCATGTTTTTTAGTATTAATCTACAATGTAGAAAATAATAAAAACAAAGAAAAAGCAACGACTGAGAAGGTGTGTCCAAACTTTTGACTGGTACTGTATGTCATTAGCTGGGTACTTTCATTCATGAGTGCGTTTATTTTTAGCGTAGGTGGTCCCAGTGGGAATTGAAATCCTAATCCAGACAGTGTTTATGACATGTTGTACCCACTGAACCACAATGCACTGCAAAGGACAGATGCGTTTATGTCCAGTCACAGTGTCATTGGATGGCTCCCAATAAATTTGCTTTTAATCTTTCAACATTCCTACACTACCGCAATGAACCGGGGTTTTCTGTCTTGGAGGCAAGAGTTATTGCTGTGGATATGAGTCAAGATTGTTTCTTGTGGCATTTAAAATATGAGACAGCTGACAGTAAACAATGATAAGAATGATTGGAGGCGAAGGCAGAGTGGTCTGTGGGGAATAGAGATGGTGGTGAAACCCAGGTTTTTGGAACATTTTTCCTTATATAACCATGTATTTTTAGCAAAAAACCCTTTTACTGCACAGTTACTGATTCACTCTGCCCTCCTAAACTTTTGCAGTCACCAGCCTCCACTGAGAAATCTACAAGCTGGCAGCCAAACTCGAATCTCAGTAGTACAAAGTAACATGTGTGCATATGTGAGTGTGAGTACGAGTCATGCTTGAGGCTGTGGCCCGCTGACCCAAGAAAGGGCATCCTGTTTTACCACATCCACTGCCAAGAGATGAGACAGGCGGGCTAATTAGCGATCAACACAATTAAAAGAGACTTTCTGTTTTCCTCTACCAGACCCTGCCTTCAACATTTAATCCGTCAGCAAGATGTGAGTGGGAGGGAGAGAGAGCGGAGAAGCAATTGGAGGAAAGAGAGAGGGGGGGCGAAAAATCACAGAGACCCACGGGAAGGGGAAAAAAAGACCCAGTTTCAGAGCAACAGACAGTTTCTTAAAAAGGAAAGAAAAATAACAGAATGATGAAAGACAGAGTGGAGGGATGGGGAGAGGAAGGTAGGACGGGAAGAAGGGAGGAGCAAAAAGCAGGAGAGAGCAGTGGGAATAACAGACATAATGATTGACAGGTTAGGTGTTTGTGTGTATGCGTGTGTGTGTGTGTGTGTGTTACAGGAGTATACCTAGGCGTGATCATTGTGCGCGCTGGGGCTGCTGGTTGACATGTGCATTGTCTGTCAGTGCAGAAAGATAACTGACAGAGCTGTCACTACAACAAACACACACGTATACAGTATACACACACATACACACACACACACACTGTCCCATGCCACAGATCACTGTCTCTGTCTCCGTCTGTCACGCACTAGACATTCACACGGAGGGAATCAGGTCAGACGAGGTAATTAACACATCCAGGATTTATTTCCTAGCATGTGGCAGGAACAGAGTACAACACTACCTGCCACACACAGGTTTCACTTTTGACACTTCGCTGAATTGACGTTGACTTTTTGTCTTTGCAGCTTTTTGAACCAGAGTGCTCTGGTCAGCCGGGTCAGTAAGAATCTTCAGTGCTATGCCGTGAAAGTATTTTTTGATGAATTGTTGGCAGAAAGTCATAGTTGTATTATCGTGAAACTCTATTTAACTTTGAGGTTTCATACTGATAATGGCAGGAGTGGTAATTTGATTGATGCAATCCCTGTGTGGATCACTGACAGTATAAAGAACGTCGTCACCCACAGGTTTCTGAAGAGCTGTTTTGAAGCTCAGAGTGTGGTGGCTCTGGCCGCAGCCATGATTAGCCAGGCTAATCTAAAAATGGGCAAAGACGTGGATCATTGGCGGACCTGAGGTGGGCTGAATGACGCCTGGTTGCTCAAACAAACAGAGTCAAAGTCAGTCAAAGTGTCCACGCTGTTAATTACGCATAACTTTAATCCTTAATATAATTTGAATGGGTGAGTTAAATAGAAATTCACCCTCAGCACAGTTGTCATGAACGTGGAAATTTGCTACAGAGACCAAAACTGTTTTTTGTACCAGGCTGTAAACATGTTTATTTCTGCTGTGAAGTTGGACATTTTAACATGGGGACTTATGGAGACTGACTCAATTCTGTAGCCAGCCTCAAGTGGACGTTTGAGGAACTGCAACTTTTCGGCACTTTTGCATTGGCTTCACTTCACAGCCACGGGAAACAAAATGGAACTCTGCCGCTTGATGTGGTCAAGAACTAAAGATGTTCACACTATAACCTCAAACATTCACACAGGCAGTTAACCAACATGTCCCAGCTGTCATTTCAACACATTACTCTGTGTCGTGATACAAATAACCTCTATAAACACAGCTTTTACCATCTGAAGCAATCTGGTTTCTGTTTGTTTGTGTCTGAGTAGTATTGACAAATCACGTTTAAGCAGACTTAGGTTACATGCAGATAAACAGTAAGTGTGTGGAGAAAGGAAGAGGCGGAAAGCAATCTTGGATCCCATCAGTTATCATCTAACAGTGATTTAGCTTTTTATTAGCTGCATTCATATGAGGGATTAGCAGAAATGTGTCCCTTTGCATCATTCCCACGTATCAGGTTGCTAATTGCTAACTAAGTCTTGGTCTGGATATCCGTTATATATCCGGAAGATTACCTATGAAGCGCAGAGGTGACAGGATTACCCTTTTGGTGTTTCTGCGTTTTGATAGTCTGATTATTTGTCATTACCACAGAGACACTTATTGCTAGCTGTCCCCTCCTTTCCATGATGTAGGATGAACACACTGAGATGCGAGGGGGCTGCAGATGACTCAGCAGGTGTTCAAATATTGTAACATTACAGAATCAGTGCCTCATAACCAAGCTATGTGTGCTTGTTGAAATGAAGAGAAAGTACATCTTGCACCAGTGTTCATAGGCTATAAAAGCCTCTTAGTTACACCACCTCTCAAATATGAGATGCTAGGATGATCTCCCAGAGGCTTAAAGCTTCAACAAATATATCAGAAAACATTTTATTCACTTTAGAAAAATAGAAAAATATGCACAATAGATGCTGCTTTATCATTTTTCTTTTTTTTTTTTTAAATAAAAAGTGAGCAAAATTCAAATTTCACTTGCACTTCATCGACAAATATTCAGATTTCTTTTGTGTTTTGACGTCCAGTTTTTGTCTTTGAAAGATCAGAGATGGCAGCCGGGTTTGTCTGCAGTGCTGATAGATAATAGTGAAACACACACTTTTGAACGAAAGACAGAAAGAAAAAGGCAGATGGATGATGGACAGACGGACAGACAGATGGACGGATTGCTGGGGATTAATAGCAGTGGTGATATCAGCAGTGGGCATACTGTCGATGTTGATATTTTCTGTGAATGAAAATGTAGCGATGGCAGCTTTCTTGCCTACCACTCTGCTTTCCTTCTGTGTGTGTTAATGTGTGCGTGTGTGTGTGTGTGTGTGTGTGTGTCCTGAAGTAATGCTGATAGCCAGAGTAAGCTCTGGGAATTTAATCTCAGCAGAGCTATGCTGTGCTCCCCTGATAACTAAACACACACACACCACACACAAACGCACACACCAATGTCTCTAACACAGCCTCATCACCCTCTCATTCACTTTCACTGCACACAACCTCAGTAACACACTCTCTGCCTCAACAACTGGTGCCTATAAGCAAGGCACTGAACTTACAGCTCAGCAGGCTGTGGGAATGCAGATTCCTTTCTTTGATGAATGGAGAATAATCTCAGAGGTTATCATGGGAACTTGAACTATCGGCGCTGTGAGCAGTGCTCGGATACAGTAAATAAAAAGTGCAACTGACAGGTTTGCTATTAGACTTAAATTTATATGTTTTAATACTAAAATATGTATGGAGCTGTGCTGAAGTTGTGATATTTGGGTTTATTTATTATATTTACTCATATTATATAATGCAGAACCCTTTACATTTAATGCCAGTAAAAACTTTCCAGCACGCCAGATGTTAAAAGCCGGACAGTGGATTGAGTTGAACATGCTGAAGTTTTCTGTGTTCTGTCGTCAGCAGGGAAGAAAGGTTGCAGTCTGTGTAAGTCATCAAGAGAGTTTCTGGAGCTGCTTCATTGAAAATCAACTGGGGCCTGACTTGTGTGGACTCATGCTGCATTTGTGTCTTATGGGAATAACTGTCAGAACAGTTCAAGGCAACCGCTCGGAAATATATTTCAACTCATCTGAAGCCATGAAGACATTCTGAGCATTTTTCTTTTTTATTTAGAATCACTAAATACTTTTTTTTAAAGCAAATGAATCATTTACTTCTTTTTCAAAATGAGGTTTTGCAAATAACACAATGTGGACTTAAGCTAAAAGGGTACACTTATTGGATTATTCTGAAGCAGAACAATCCCAACACTGGGCAGTGATTAGCTGACAGCAGGCAGCAGGCTCACATGAACATGTTAAATGGAGGCTTTTATGTTCGCATGCTGCAAAACGGTCCCAGTTGGTCCTTTTTCTGAGCAGAAAAAGCACAGGTGTTACTAATAACATTAAGTATGGCGGTGAACCAGCATGTACGATACCCGTATCTAAAAACCAAAGCAGCTAATTGGAAGTCAGCCGTCATCGTAGATAAACATACACATCGCTCAAATTCCCTCTTGTCCACTGAGCTGAAATCGGGTTTAAGCTCATAAAATATCTGCCCTATACAAATTACTACTTCCCTAATATATTCTTATCCAACCATTATTCCCACAGGATAGGCTTTTTTTTCCATACCTGAATTGATGGATTGTTTTAAATAGAAAAATATCCTTGTCTATACGGAGATATATGTGACAGCTTATGAGCTTTTATCCATGTGTCTCTGGAATGCTTCAGATGCTCAGTACATGTTTATGTGACAGTGACTCTATTGACCCAAAGAGGGCAGTGAGCTCATTTTCTCTCTGTGTCCATACAAGTCGATTATCATTTCCATTATTCTAATGTTTGCCGATTTTTATAATTTCATTTCAAATGATCTTTTTTTCCCCCGTAGTGTATCGTTTGCTTATGTTCATGCAGAGCTACATAAACTCCCTCATTAACTGCAGCTCCAGAGGAAGGTTGACTGACCCAGTCGCTAAAATAAAATTAAACTAACGTGCAACTACAATCCTTCCATTTATTTGAATTGGTGTTAATCAAAATCTAATCTAAAACATATTAATTATGCTGGTGAAATCTGCACAAAGATACAAGATTCAAGTGAAAAGTTCTCAATCCTTAGACTGGTGCCAATTAATTTTTCCACATCTTATTTTGTACATTATCTTGATCATACACAGACTGAGGTCATCTGAACAGTAATAATTCTTTCTTTTCTGTTCATGTACAAAGAAGATTTAGAAGCTCTGTAAACCAATTAAAACATTATGTGGCATAGCACGAGTTCAGGCGGAGCACTGAAAATATGTTTGTATTAGCTTTATTAATGCTTCACGATCATTGACTTATACTCAGCTGAGTCCAGCCACACTTTCTTAACCAACAATGCTTGCCAAAAACTGCAGTTCCTTGAACGTCCACTTGAGGCTGGCTACAGAACAAGTCCATCTCCATGTTAAAATGTCCAACTTCACAGCAGAAATAAACATGTTTACAGCCTGGTACAAAAAACAGTTTTGGTCTCTATAGCTAATTTCCCCGTTTATGATAATTGTACTGAGGGTGAATTTTTATACAACTCACCTGTTCAAATTATATTAAGGCTTAAAGTTATGTATAATTAACAGCATGGCCGCTTTGATTGCCTGGTGGGTGACGTTATAGGGCACCCAGGTGTCATAAGGAACCTCAGGTCCACGTCTTTGTCGATTTCTAGATTAGCCAGGAGGTGGAAGAGGCAGGACTACCAACACTGTGACAAACCTTCAAGAAATGGGTGACATCACAGATATGCTGTCCATTCTTCATATAGTCAATAGCCCAACCTTGTTCTAATGTGGTATTTTTGGTTTGTTGGATTTGGACAATGCCAATAGTTGTACACAAAGAAAAGAAAATGTAACACTGAGATATGTTCAACTTATCCTTGAATACTGCACGTGTCATTCCTGGGTAAAATGAATGCACCCAAATTTGTCACATTTTTGTAGCTGAAAATTGGAGTTTGAAGTTTGAAACAGCCAGGAAAAACATTAAATGTATTAAAACAAAATAAAAGCGTGTTATAAAACATTGTGGACCTTGTATTATTATTATTATTGCAAACAGGACCGTGTCTGTCCAACATGATGGCAAAACTCATGAGAGATTCTGTTTTTATGTTACTTCAGCTTAACCCGCGCTTTAATTAGTGACACAATTGCCAATAATGTAGCCATTATGACAATGCTTTTAAAGTAAATCATCTTATTAATGGAATTCTTCTATAAATGAAACACTGCTGATTATTACACCTTTAACTCAAGTGGTTATAATAAGCTCTTCACAATTCGTATTTTCAATCTTTGTATTTTATTTAACCTGCATTTAACCG
This sequence comes from Sciaenops ocellatus, assembly GCA_033000465.1. Classification (NCBI taxonomy): domain Eukaryota; kingdom Metazoa; phylum Chordata; class Actinopteri; family Sciaenidae; genus Sciaenops; species Sciaenops ocellatus. Next base: position 24,177,982 of record CP136866.1, on the reverse strand, counting down.
GGCAGCTCAATTAGGAATAAGCCCTTGAGTGCGTTTATAGTGAGCACATGCACGAGCATGTGTGTGTGTGTGTGTGTGTGTGTGTGTGTGGGAGAGAGAGAGCTCGGGTATGAGGGGGTAGAACGAGTGTTTTGGAATGACAGGGAGAAGTGAGGGGGATAATGAGAGGAGGAGGAAGAGGAGGAGAGGGGGAAGGAGAGAGGAATAGCTGTCAGGCAGCAGACAAAAGCTTTGTTTGAAGTGTCAGTTCAACGACGCATTTTGTGCGTGTTTGTGTGTGTTATCTGGTTTGTGTGTTCATTCAGGCGGCATTAGACATCAGAGAAATATCAGCAGGCATTCCTGGATAGAGAGAGGAGAAGAGGAAGAAGTAGATCCAGAATGCCATCAATATGAAAATATACAGCTTTTAAGGTTTCTGTATGGATTGTAAGAAGGCGGATATCAAAAATCACTTGCTTTGTGTGTTTCTGTTTGACATGAGTGCAGGTATTATAATGAGACACAGCCTTCAAACACATTGTTACTTCCAGCTTTGTTTTAATGTGCATCACGCACCCCCGTGTGTTTGACACTGATGGATAGATAAATAGGCCGAGAGCGAGGACAGAGCAGGAATATGAGAGAGAGTCTGAAGCTTTGTAGTTTTTTTTTTCTTTTCTGTGTGTCTCATCATAATGCAGGAGAGCCTCACAATGACACCCAAACATAAAGAAATCACACGGTATGTAAAGGCGTTCTCTGATTTAAGCGTGTATATATTTCCTCAGCGAGTATTTTGTTTGTACTCAGTATAAAACAGGTTTTCGTATTTTCTTCCCTCAGAAACAAAAACATCACAAGTTAAAAGTAAAGCTGTGTGAAGTCCTTCAAAGATGATACCACTGTTTTTACAAGTTATAGACACTTTACTACAAATCCCATATATCCTTTACATTACAACTAACCATCTGACTGACAAAGCTGTTGGATTTAAGATTTTTGGATGCATTTTGTACTTTGGAGTTTGATTTAAGCTCATTTATGAAAATTTATTTTTTTAAAAATAAAGCCCACAATGAACTGCCAACTTGTCCCGGGTGTACCCCACCTCTCGCCCACTGTCAGCTGGCATGGGCAACCTGAAGCCAACAGGGAAGTGCCAAAAACTGCAGTTCCTCAAACAGCCACTTGAAGCTGGCTACAGAAGTGAGTCAGTCTCCATAAGTCCCCATGTTAAAATGTCCAACTTCACAGCAGAAATAAACATGTTTACAGCCTGGTACAAAGAACTGTTTTGGTCTCTATAGCTAATAAATTAGCCGAGAGGCGGAAGAGGCAGTACTACCAACACGGTGGCGGCCAGAACCACCACACTCTGAGTTCACAAAAGCTTTTCAGAAACCAATGGATGACGTCAGTTATACTTTCAGTGGCTCCAGCTTCCCGCCACCCTGATAAGGATAAACAGTTATGGAAAATGGATGGATGAAATCAACCAAAGAAACTTTGCTTGAGTCAAATAATCCATTAAAGTGTTCAGAGCGGTCAGATGAAGAAAAGACGTGAGTGGATGTGAATCCGATAACCCGATGAAGACGTCAGCGTGAGCTGAACATGCTGATTTCTGAGATCAGGGCCGGAGCCCATAACCATATAACACATGGTCAGTGCGTACATTGGTAGCTAGCCACAGCTAACGTCTGTACAGTTGGTTAATTGGCTGTTTGGGGTGAATAAATAAATACAGACTGCAGAAAAAACCTCTAGTGGTTTAATTTGCATGTTACCTTCACACTGATCACAGTGAACATGGAGTCTGCATTAAAAATACACAAAGGGCCTCAGGCTCAGTTTGCCTTATAGATACCGGATACTTCATGATAGATATTTACATCTTTACTACTTTACTTACACAGAACTGTGCTTTAGAATATGTTCAGTTCAATAATAAATGTAAATTTAATATAATATTTACATTTTTTTAAACTTGGAAAACATTTTCTGAACCTTTTCCCAGCCCTGAATAATGTCTGCAAGTCATTTCTGTATCTAGCCTGAGAGGCTAGACCCAGGGCACAAAAAAAAGAAAAAAAAGCTGTGAAGCACTCATCGCTGTTGCTCGTTAAGGGCATCACTTCAGAGCACACGGTAGTATTTGAAGCCATGTTAGGTGAGTGTATCACCATTTCTGTCAGCTCAGATCTTCACTCACTATGGTGACCAGTCAGAGACCAAAGTTCAGAGAGACTTCAGTAAGACAATCTACCGTAAATTACCATTTTTTTTCCAGTGCAACTAGGAGAATACCAATATCTTGACACAGTGCTAAAAATATGTGTGCTTAAACGTGCGGGAGCATATATTAAATCATGTGCCTCTTTCGATTTGGGTACTCTAACATAATGGCTTTTGGAGCCCAGTGAAACAAAGGATTAAAGAGGCAGAGAGAACAAGCAACAAGAGAGGGAGAGAGAGAGAGAGAGAGGGATGTTGAAGAGTGTGTGATACAATGAAAACAGACCTCTCAGACACATTTCTGAGTGCAAACACTTTTGAGTAGAATGATTATCAGGGCAAACACGGACTCTAGTGACTCTAGAGGCCGTTCTTACGCCATCTCATCTCATCTCACTCCGACCGTCACATCCCAGAATCCATTGTAAATGTCTGAAATAGCCCCTCACTGCTCTTTGTACAATGATTAAATTCATGATAACACGGCCTCTTAAAATATATCAACAACTCAAATTACTTGGCTTGATACATCCCAGGTCTGTGTGTGATGGATATTTTTCAGTTTCCAGCGGTAGAAGGCAGCACGTAGTCATTTTGGAAAGTCTGACTCGGCCTAAAGAATCTTTTCAGCTCGGTCCAGTTGCACATCTGTGATGATGACCTCTTCTTCTTTCAGAACACAAAAAGAGCATTGTTAAAGATGTGTGAAAATTCACAGATAAGGTGTGAAGATTCATACTGTTTTCATTAATAATGGAACATGTACTTCCTTTTATTAATTAGGTGCTGCTGAAAAATGACCAGATGAAATGTAGGAAAGGATTTTCACAAGTTCTGTAGAAAGAAAAAAAGAAACGCAGTAAGACGTTGAGAGTGTTGAGAGGCGTCTTTCAGCGTGATTGAGTAACCCAACGCTACCTCTTTGCATCAGTATTAAAATATGTCGGTGTCCACATCCTGTACTTTTCCAAAGGAGAGCATGCATTAAAGATTTATTACATTTACATTTAGTTATCCAGATGTAAAACTACTACACTAAACTATCATTTTGAATATATATACTGTGAGCTACTAACGAAGTGAGCACAATTTCACCAGTAATAACATAACGCATGAAAATCATGAAAATTTAAAGTTTTTTTTAGAGTTTTAGAGGTTTTTTTTTGCAAAGGAACAAAGGTTTTGTTTATATTCTGTGTTTCACTGACATGTATCGTCTGTATTCACGAGGCCCGATGAAGCTGCTGAATGCATTTCCGTCCTCATAAAACATTTGCAGAACCAATTTTTTTTTAAAAACATTTCTAATCATGCATTGTTTAGATTCTTGTAATTTTTTTCCACTGATTTGCCACGTTTGCCACGGACGACTGCTGCTGATCCAGTGAAGAGAGGAGAACCAATGTCAGGAATGTGTATCGCATTGCCTGCATTATTATGTGCATACAAAACAGGGGAAAAACACTTGTATAAATGTGTTTCAATAACGCTGTTTGTGGGCTTAATCTCTACAGAGTACCTTTCAGGATATTTACGTAAGTGTATGTGAATTTAAACATGAATACATCATGTGGGGCCTTGTATATATGACCTCAGATGCCTCAGTATATAAATTCAACAATGGAAGGCTAACAAAATATAAGAGAGACATCATCTAGTCCCCTGAAAAAAGTCAGACTAGCCTCCTTTAAACAAAAATAAACAGATGTAACCCTCTCAATGTTCTGCTACCCCACTAATAATTTTCATACAGTCCCTAAACTCTTTCCAGCTTCTCAAGTGTGAGGATTTTCTGTTTGTCTTATCATTATATGTAATTTGGTTTTTGGATGGTTACTGTCATCAGAAATTTTGCTGAACTAAATAATTATTCTGGAGGTTAAGTAGTAATTATTTTTTTAGCTGCAGCTGATAGATACAAGTGAAATGGTTGTAAGTGTGTCTTTAAACCTGCAGCTGAAGTGTTTGGAAGATCACAGCTAATTTTCATAGCTCAAAAACAGACTTGCTGATGTGTTAATGTAATTACCACTAGTTAGTAAATTAGCATCACTGCGAACTGCCAAATTTTCTGTGGACTCCTTCACATTACCCCGATTTCCACAGAGGCTCACCGTGAACTCTGACTACACCCGGCAGTGCTAATGTTTTGACGCTACAGAGGGCTGCTCCCCATCATCAGATTTCAAGATTTCTTTCCGCTCTGCCTTTGATGTGTAACTCCCAAGTCTGCCTGAAGGGTGTTTTCATGTGGCAGCGGTCCCAGTGACTTCTAAACTGCTCCGAAAAACAAAAAGAAAAAAAGAAAAAAAAAGCATGATCTGAATCATCGGGGAAAATGAGTGTGCAGTGGCAAGATTGAGACTGTATTCTTAACATTTAAATGTGTCATGGCAATTATTTCACAGGACTGTGTTGTATGCTGAGAGGCTACAGGTTGTTCCGCCAACTGGCAACACAGCAAATGACTCAAAATCATAAATGACGGTGTGAAGAAAAAGCTGATTGCTCACTGTTGCCGTTTGAAAGGAAAACTGATTATTCCCTGATTAGCCAGATCAGTGATAAGGGCTTTCTTTATCTTCTGACTTTCACCTGATAATTAGGGGTTAATAATTTAACACACACTCAAAAAAAAGAACAGAAAAAAAGCAAACCCCCTCCTCACACACGTCCATACTTAATCTGCAGACTATTAGCTGATGAGAAAGAATTAGTGCTTGGTAAATTAGTTAATTAGATAATGAATGAACACACTTTGCTACATCCTGTATTCTGTGAAATCAGAGCAGGAGAGAAAGAAAGAGAGAGAGAGACATGCAGCAAATTATCAGATAACAGGTTAGAGGGAGAAGGACAAAAGATGGGGGAGAGATGGGGGAGCAGAGGGAGAGAAAGAGAGGCATCTGGTGACGTTAATGTTTGCCTCCGAGAGCTCTGGAGACATAGTCTGGCTAAAACAAACACACACATGCACGCACACACACACACACACACAGTATCTTTCTTTTCTCAAAAACACTCATTAGAAGGTGCTCATGCACTCACACACACACTTGGCACATAGTTGCACAAACCCACATGCAACCATGCAACAAGCCTGCACGCACACACTCACCCACACACACCACCACACACCCACACACACCCTCATGCAGCGCGATAAGAAAACAATGTTAGACAGGCAGTTTATCATAAGGGCAGGAAGAGACAGAGAAAGATTAGAGACCATCCCCGTATTCACAGAAACATAAACACTGTGTGTGTGTGTGTGTGTGTGTGTGTGTGTGTGTGCGCGTGTGTGCATGTGTGTGTGATTGCACAATTTCCTGAAAATGACTCAGATGGGGGAAAAAAAGCTAATTTTGGGGGAATTAAATGTAGATCAATGACATGAACTTTGGGTCTTTTTGCAGCACTATATGGTGTATATGTGCATGTGTGTGTGTCTGTCCAAATCTAATGACGTTATGTTTGTTAATATCTGTATCATATAATCCTTGTGCTTTAATCTCCTTCACTTATATCCCTGGCTATATACATTTTCGCCCGTGTGTGTGTGTGTGTGGGCCTGTTAATTTCCACGGTGAATGCCGTGTTTAAGGCTGTTTATATGTTAATGAGATCTGTCATCTAGAACATAATAGCTTTACTAATGTAATCACAGCCATTATCACGCTTATGATCTCTGTCTCAGACATTATCGCTGATGTCACATGCTTGTCAATGCCGCTGCGAACCTCTGACAGCGTCCCCGTCACTTCTATAATGCACCGGCCGTGCTCACGCCGTCGACGTTTCTTGTGCTTCCTTTGGTGTTCACAGTCAAGGAATTATGTGATTCAGGAAAATTTAATTGAAAAGACAGCCGTGTAATCCTCACACTTTAATCTCGCTCATTTACATGTGTGTACACGGACACATGCATACATACGTTTGTGTGTGTCTGGGCTGTGGGAGTATGACAGACAGGTACATAAAATCTTAAAATATGTATTTTTAAAGGCATAAAATGGATGCAATTCATAAACTGAGTTAATTTTGACCTTTGACTCTCTTATTGGTAGTTTATGAGTTCAGTCTCATTTTAGGTACATTTACACTGTCAATACACAGCATTGCTTCCGTTCCATTATCGTGGTCTTATAAGGCTTAATGAGTCTTTGCTTGTCAAATCGAGTGGGGTAGCACATACTGTAGATGACTGACAGATCTCTCATGGTGGCTGTTACAGAGCAGTTTTAAACTATCCAGTTCAATCCAGTTTTATATAAACCATGGATTCTTGTAGAATTAAGCTTTAAAAGGTCCAGTGTATAAGATTTACTGGCATTTAGCTGTGTGGCTGCCCGTGTTTCACCCTCTTCTTCCGAGCCTGAAAGAGAAACTATGGTGGCCATGAAAAAGTATGAAAGGTTCTATCTAGAGCCAATGTTTAGTTTGTCTGTTCAGGGCTACTGTAGAAACATGGTTTTTCAACATGGTGGAAAAGTACCCATAGTGTCTGGAGATATAAAAGGCTCATTCTAAGGTTATAAAATCATAATAATTCTTATTTTCAGGTGAGTAGTTATGTATATTACATTCCATTTTTGCCATAATCTCTAATATAGAGCCCACACACTGGACCTTTGACATGCTCCAGATAGACATTTCAGATTACCCGATGAAGAGGTCTTTAAATTGACTGATTCTTGGGCACATCGTGGCAAAACACTGAATCATTAAATATTATAACCGTATAAAGTTTATATTGTGAACAGATACAGAGCAACATTCATTTACATTTGTGGTCTCTAGCCACCTAGCAAATGTCCAATAGTCACTCCACCAACTCAAATAGCATAGCACGCGGTGCTGGCACTGAGATTTTTCTCTGAAAAACAGAAACGGGTTTGATATGAGCGGCAGGACTGAAACAACCAAAACCAAATCAATCAGCAGAAAGATGCTAAGGTTTGTCAACACCTTTCACGTTATATGCAGCCCCCCCCCCCCCCCCCCCATCGATCAGTGCAGCTTTAAGGTGACAAATATGAATCTTGGGACATGACCACTACACCTCTATGATGATGCAAAATGATGATCTGTCTGAAATGAGTGCCAAAAATCTCACTCAGTTGACTCTGTGAACGTCATATAGAGTTAAATATTTTTTGCAAAGCTGAAGTTTGCCCTAATTAGAATCAAGCTAATTATAAAGCCTTATTGAAATTCTAATTGGTAGATGTTGAACATCACAGCAGCACAAAATATCAGCCATTGACAGCTTTAGTGCAAATATCGACCGCAAACTGTCCCTGGGTATCATAAAGTCTACTATGAAACACTATTATGTACTAATGCAGCACACAGCAGAACAAAGTACACCAAAGTAAAGCCACAGACTGCTTTGTGGTATTTTATAGTACTCTGCAGAAGTGTCGTGAGCCAGCTAACTATCCTTTATGGCCCCCTTGCAGAGCCAAAACTACCTGTTGTACAATAGGCTGACAGCTACAGAAACACAAGAAATAATGAATGAGTAAAAGCCAATTATCCCCCGTCAGCGGCATAAATAAACTATCCTGCTGTTCGTACATGACCTCGTCTACTCTGCTGTAACACTCCGCCTGTCCTCCTTTTCCTTCAACCAATCTTCCTCTCTCTTTTTCAGGGTGTGTGTGTGTGTGTGTGTGTGTGTCTGGATGCTTTTGCCTGCCAGCATTAGCAAGCTGTACTGGACACACACACACACACACACACGCAAACACACATTCACTACAGCTTGCCAGTTTGTATATATGCAAGATAGACGAAGGAGCAGCATGTGTGTATGTGTCTGTGTGTGTGTGTGTGTGCGTGCGTGTGTGTGTGTATGAAAAAGATAATACAATTTTTGGGACTCCAGCAGCAGTACCTCTTCTTCTATGTTGCTATGGTAACAAGCTCCGGACCAGAGAGTGAGAGCGCGAGAAAGATGGATAGAGAGACCCCCAAGGACACACACACACACACACACACACACACACACACACACACTGCAAACATGCCTCCACACCCCCCCTTTCTCTCTCTCTCTCTCTCTCTCTCTCTCCCTCTCAGACAAAGGCTTTTCCAGCCAATTATCCAGCCTCGGCACATGAAGGGTTAACAGCTGCTTGGTGTCTGTACCACAGAGATTTTACCTCGAGCCATTTGGTCTTGGCTGTAATCGCTGCACACACTATTCTGTAGCGTTACATTTATGCCAACTATGTGAAATAGCATTCTCTCATTGTGGCAAACTGCAATAACAGCGTCCCAGCAGTGTGACACAGCCTGACTAACCATGTACCAGCTGACCATCCTGTGGCGTCGATAACTCTGTGTCTGTTAATACAATTTTACTTCATTTGTAAATCTCATGTGAGCCAGAATCAATAAATCACTGTGTATTATAAATCAGGATCTCTGAATAAATATACAGAATTTTATGAAAATAAAGCCCAGTCAATATTTCTAATCTGTGCTTCATAAGAGTAAATCAATAATGCAATAATCATACGAACTAATGTCACCACGATAAGTCAGAATCAATAAACCCGTAGTTTATTATGATAGCTCACAATCAATATATCGACACCTTTAAGCATCATTACACTAACTCGTGTACGTGTTTATGTGTCATAATGTTAGCCAACGTGCACACACAGCTCAAGGAATTTTAAAAAAGAATTTTACAAACATATCACCAAACTGTTCTCAGTCACCATTCGCCTAGTTATTTGCTGTTTTTATTATTTCAAATAAAAGAAAAACAAATAAAGATTTCTTCATGTAAAACTGAGCAGACTGAATTGTATTTAAAAATACATCTGACATACTAAAAAAGTACATATTTACTTCCCTTTGTTAGGTAGATACTTTTTACTTTTTGAAGATAATATGTGGTTAGTAGATTTCAGATTTTCTTTGAAAGCCTGAAGTTTAACTTTACATTAACTGATTTTGGTCACATGTCGGCAGTGCAACATGCTGTACATTGACACATCATCACCTTCGTGTGGTGCATATTTACACATCCAACACATTCTGACCACCATCAGATTTAATTTAGTACTTCACTTCTGCCCAATTGATGTTTGTAATTTTAATGTTGATACTCCTTTCGGCTCTCCACCGACTCCTGAGGGAAATATATCTGACTCGTTAGATGCTAAATGTTCACCAGCTAGTAGTCTGTCTGCTGTTTGGTCCTGGGCAGGTAGCATATAGTCAGATTATTATCATTAGTTTTTTTCTGAAGCAAAGCAGTGAAGTGGTGGACCGTAAAAACCAAAACAATGAACTGAACGACACATTCCCTATATAGCAGACCATTCACTGTGGGTCACTGTTCACATTGCATTGCCACTGTTAATGGAAAGCTTGATTTGTATTTTCTATTTTCATCCCTGTGAGTATGAGGATGATATTGCATATTTAAATCTAATGTAATATAAATATGAATTTAATATTGATAGGGCAAGCAGGACAGCAGGATACAAACGTAAAATGTTTTTTCATTGTTATTGAATGTCCTAACCCTGGAGTGAGCACAGACTCCCATTTTCAGGTGAGTAAAGTGGTTTGACTGCTTTGGGAAAAGCTATTGTCATTTCGATCAGACAAATCAAAGGAAATTAAAATATCCATAAAGTGCAGGTACTTTTTAAACACAACCCATGTAGTTGTCTGTTGAATATCTGATGCAGACAGTCGTCGGGGATCTTTAAACGCTCACTGCAGGTGTATGTAAATCCTCAGTCAACCCTGAAAAGAGCACTAACTTCAGCTGTGATGAGCCTCTTTGAGAGACTACATCACAAAGAACGTGGCTCTGTAAACCCCACTTTAGTGCACTTACAGGTAAGATGGGGGGGGGGGGGGGGGGTGGGGCGTGGGTGATACAGGTATCACCCTGCTTATTCAATAGCAAAGCCAGGCTGGGGTTTGTTGACTTTTCAAGTGCACTCAAAATGTGGTGCGGGTTTTTCCTGTGGGCCACAAGCTGCTTAGGCTGAATGTAAACTCTCAGCTGATCCTGTGGATTCTGCCTTTCCTTACGGCGGGTCAGATTCAGTGGACACTCTACACACTGTATCACTATCAGATCTATCGCTACAGAAAAGCCCTGAGGGCTCTGTATTATCAGCGGCACTGTTTACTTTGCATACAGATGACTTCAGGAGTACAGACCCTGATATGTTCTCTCTGAAATACTCTGATGACACTGTAATCCTGGACGCATTTAAGAGGCTCCTGAGTGCCGCCGGTGCTTTCGCTTCATGGAGGAAAAGCAATCGCCTCCATCTGAAAGCATCCAAAACAAAAGGAATGGTTATAGACTTCCCCGTAACCTAACACCCATATCAAATTTGACTGCGGATAGCTGGGCCATTGAGCAGGTGGATGATTGTAGCACTACAACTGGCCATGGGCTACACTTTTGAGGACAATGATGAACAGATCCTCTTAAAGAGGCTCCTTTTGAGAAAAAGCAGGTGTCTACATTTGCAAAAGTCTGCGCCACGGGGCCTTTTACAGATGTTTTACTGCTGAATTAGTGTTGAGGTTTGACATGATAGCCTGGTTTTAATCACTGTCTGAGCCCCAAACAAGACTGTTAGTGGAAAAATGATCAGCCAAGATCTGCCCAACCTCACAGCCATTTACAAAAAATGACTCTTCACAAAGACTGAACAATACTCGCTGACGGAAACCACATTGAGAACAAAGTACTGACAAACAGGCACAGATTCAGCTCAGGAAAAGATTACACAACATCTTTGCCTTTTGAGATGAAAACTTAGATGATCATATAGTCATAAATTATACATCGCGACTTGTCGATCAACGACGCTGAGAATTTAGAGTTTAATTTAATATTTCATCTTTTGGCCACTCTCAAAAGTCACTAGCATGTTTGTCATGTAATAGTCTGTTCCCGATCCTTTGTCTCTGCATCCGACAGACTCCTGCGATGACTTTCACAGCTCCCTCCGTGAACTCACACAAGAAAAACACCATGCATAAAGATGAGCTGTTAAATTTATAGAGCTGTGTTAGAGAGATCTCATGATAAAGACCGCAATCTCTTTAATTGGTTACTACTACGACTAAAAATAAGAGCAGCGAAAATACGGCGGCGCTACCGTATGTGCACAGCAATGTGAATGTGTGATAAAACTATATATATATATATATATATATATATATATATATATATATATATCTGTTTGTACAAAGAGTTCTTTCAGAGTTTAGACTTTTCCCACGCAATGCAGGTTTAGAAGAAATGTGCCTCTGTGACCTCAGCACAAGCCTTAAAATGATTTTATTGACCTGAAGAAGAAGAAAAAAAGACTTTGAGTAACAGGAAGTCATTATCGAAAAAAGCATCCAAATATAATTAGCTTTGAAGATGTGAATGAACCGTGATGAGCTGAGGTGAAAACAGCCCTGACTCAGATATGTGGTTCATCTCATCAAAACATTTAAATGACGAATCTCAGAGGACTAAACATTCTGCCTTTCTTTTTCTTTCTTTCTTTGTCTGTCTGTCTAGCAGAGCAGCACCGGGGGGCTCCAGGAAAAGGGCCTGACAGGATAGCCGTTGTTTTCTAGGTCAGTTCTTCCTGCATGGCAAACCATCAAGGCCACCCACGTACCTGGTCGCTACACCAGGGATATGATGTTTTGAGAGGCCTCGTTCTTCAGCAGATTCAGACAGACAAGGACTTTGTGTTCTGTCAGTGTGAAAACGTCAGACGGGACCTGGAATCTGTTTTCAGTTGTTATCCGTGTGCAGGCACAGGCTGGCTCACGGTGAGGTGGCATTACACACCGACACAGGCAGCTTCAGTAGAAAAGAAAAAAAAACCTGCACTAGTGTGGAGTCAGACTGAAAGATCAGGATGTCGATACACTGGGCAGACATTGTCCTGCTATTACAAGTTGGATATCGTCCAGTTAGTCTGATTCATCTGACACGATGGAGTTAGTCCAATTGATCAGTGCTATTAATGGAGGATCTTCAACCGAGAGGTTAGGGTTACCATGAAGCCACAACCTTTTGTTTTTACACTTTAGTCATGTCTAGTAGAGTCGAATTAAACAAACTATTAAATGTTAAGTGGCTCTAGCTTCATATGCAGCGTACAAACATGAAAGTGGTATCAGTCTTTTTGTCTAATTCTCAACAAGAGGGCTAATGTGTTTTCCTAAAATGTTGAATTATTTCATTAACTGACTCAGAATCAGTTTTATTGCCAAGTAGATTTTTATCAGTTTTGGTGTTTTTGGTGCATAACAAACATTAAGTAAAGAATAGGAAGGAAGAAGATATAACTAGTACAATATTTTTTTTAAAAAACAAAAAGAGCTGTACAGTTTGTGCAGAAATGTGCAAAGTTTTTACCAGGTAATGTGCAAAAATGCAAATGTAGCAGTCCAAAAGATGTTTAATAAAAGGTGTGCATTAATGTAACATGCTGGGTCTGGGGTGGAGGGTGAGAGTCAGAGTCAGAGGGGGCGCCAGACCTTGTTGACGAGGTCGGCAGTCGGAGAAAATTGTTTTTTTATTTTCTGGTGTGAGGTTTTGGTCCTGAAAGGACTGCAGCCTCTTGCTGGATATAAGTGATTCACCTAAATCATTGTATTTCATAAAATATTCATGAATTGATTCTGTCTATATTATGATTTTATTTCTATGATCCTAAATTTCAGGGGATGCACTTACTTAGTCTAAGTGCAGCTTAAGAAGTCAAGTCAATTTTATCACAAATCATAAATTTGCCTCCAAGGACTCACGTAATATGTAGAGCATATCGCTCCATCCTTAAAAGGAAAAGGAAAACCTTCAGAACAAAGCTGATTTCAGATGCAGTTTAATTGCTTATAAAAACCGGAAGAAAATACTGAACATGGCCACAAACTATTACACATCTGCAACTTCACACCAGAGATTGAGTGTAAATAGCATTCACACTACTGCTACTCGACAAGTCAGTCAACAAGTGAGCAGGCAAGTTGCAAGTATCCCACACATCTCAGAGGTTACTGAGAGGCTACAAAGCAGCAGCGAATCTGGCAGCTGCTAAACAACAACCCTGGCCTTTTCAAGGAACCAGCCACGGGTCGCGGGTTTCTCTCAGCGATGGAGTATAAGTGGAACCAGAGAAGACAAAGCAGGACCGATGGCAGTTTTGTTGAAACTAAAGCATTCACAGATCACAGAATTAAAACAATCCACATACCACCAATGGAGCACCAGTTTTACAATATGATGTTGTCTGTGTAGATCTATAGGAGTTCATAAGTACAACATATGCGTCACACCGTCTGAAAAGGGCGGTCTTGACTTTTTAGGGCTCGCTAACAACTTCTTAAAATTCAAAGATGATAAGGAAAAAAAGTCTTCAGAAAGTAATTACAGCTGGTCTGTCGCCGCACAGTGCTGTGCAACATTATAGAGATCTCCTTTTAGCCTCTAGAAATAGGAAAGTGGAACATTATCTCTGACTAAAATAACTAAAGCGTGATATTATAAAATAAATGAGGAAAATATTACAAATCCCTGTGAAGCCAAAAGACAGACAAAGTCTGAAGGATTTACTCTGATAACACGGTGATTATACAGAGAGAACAAGAGCGATAGAAGAAGAAAACCTGAGAAAAAGAATAAGACATAGAAATTAAAAGAATAAAGGAAGACAAAGAATGGAGGAGAAAGAACTGAGTTAACAGCACATAAAGAGCCGGTGGGAATTATGTTTATGTGAGAACTTGTGGGAGGTGGTATCTATGTTGGGCTTTGTGTGTTGTTATTTACAGTAGCATTAACAATTTGACCTGGTTTCTTTCTTTCTTTCTTTCTTTTGAGGATGAAGCCCCGCAGGGTCTGAGACGCTATTGTTTTTTTTGCTCAGGTTCTTTATCCTTATTATTCTCCTCCAGCTGTTTTCTAATTTCCCCCTGAGCCCAGATACCTCTGTATAACTACACATCTAATGATAATACTTCAAACTAAATGTTATATACTTCAAAATAATACTTCAAACAAACGTCGCTCCTTTTTGTCTAATGGTGGCGCTAAAAATAACGCTCAAAGAAAGTATGAATGTGTGCAACTTAAATATTAATTTCCATATATAGTTTATAATTATGGCTCTAATGTCTTAAAATTATTTGGGAATTATTATTGATCTACATCCAAATAGCATCAACATGTCCTCGTACCTAAACAATAAATAGGTCAATCGCCACTGACTCATATATGACCAACCTTTCTGGCTATGACCCCTTGAAATGAAACAAAGTCTACCTGACGACACGCTTGGCACAGGTTGTAGCCTCAGTGTGGACATGAGTAAGAATCAGTTCCTTCCTCTGTAACTTCCGTGTAATATTTAAGCATTTTTAAAGTCTGGAAAGTAGTACCACATAGAAACACTTGAAAATAAGCATAATTTTGTGTATCTCCTTATCGACCCCACGGATGTATCTTGCTATTTTCTTACTACAATTATACTACAATGACAACTGAGGTCCATAGGTCAAGTGCTATTAGACTGTTGTACTATTAGAAAAGATCAAACACATCTCTGGAGACTGAGTAAGACATATGATCTATGATTATTTCAAGAGCAGGAAGGAAACATGCAAAAGCATCAAAACACCTCTCCTCCAGCCATCTATTGAATAAATACAACCTACATGAGAAGAACATACTGACGTGAGCGCATCAAAAAAGATGATTTGAAAGACAAACAAAGAAACACTGGTGAATAGATGTGGGAGTTTGGACAGGAGTAAACACAAACAGAAGCACACAAATATGACTGGAGAGTGTGTGCGCGCTCAAGGATGAAGCAATCGAACCTCTGTTGAATACAAGCCTTCAATGTATGTACAAGTATTGACACAAACCCGACTCTGTCTAGTTTCATCTGGTTGTGTGTGTGTGTGTGTGCACTTGAAGTTCAAAATGGGAATGAGTAATCCTCAAACTACCCAAAATGCATCAGCTCAAAAATGTGCAGGAATCGCACTGATTAATCAGTTCAGCTTCAGTCGACTTCATCTGTCATCGTTCGTGTGCGCGAGCCAAACTTAATGAAACTAAAACACAGCAGACAATCAGATACACAAAACAACACCTCAGGATCAATACACATTTAGACAGTCTGTGGGTGGTTACAGATGCGCATGCCCGGACACACATAATGCAAATGCACGCACACACACACACACATACACACACACTTAGTGTATTGATTGAGCTCCCTGTTAGCCATTTTCTCCACTAGCTGTATGGGCGGAGTGAAGGCTTACAGCTTACAGTCTGTCCTCACCAAACCACTGCCATCTATCCACAGGTTAATGAGGCTCAACTAAGGTTTTTTTTTACTGTGTTAGCAGTAGTGTAGTCCTGATTAGACACAATAATAACATATAACTCTTTGTCTAGGATGGCAGAATAACATGTACTGTATCTAAGGATGGTCAGTGCTCATTGAAAAACTAAGCGTACAGTTTCTTTACAATAGCTTTAAAAGAAAATTCAGGAATTTTAAGCTACTGTATTGTCTTTAGTAAGAATAAATATATGTTCTGAGTTTGTCAGACCAAAGAAGAAAGTGTTATTAACCACTCAGTCAAATATGAATGATTAAAAATATCGACAAGTTTATGAAATTAGGTGTCAAAATCAGGTAAAAATGAATTCTCAGCTCCAGGACTGTGGAGGTGTGTCCGCTGAATGTGAAACGTGTCAGATGAGTTCAGAAAATGACACGACTAACTTTGAAACACTCTGAGCGAGATGAATTCATCTCTGTCTCTCTGCTAGGGGTGGCCTCAGCGTGTCATCGAGCCATCCTTTAAGGACCGCCCACAAAATCCTGGACTGAAAACTGGTGAAAAACTGTTTGAACCTCTTAATTCCACATTTCAGTAATATATCGTTCTTATCGGTCTTTTCACATGTTTTCAGCAACTATTTTCCAACATATTTATATGTATCTACAGAATATTCGCTGCTTTTATAGTTATCCCTAAATACCAATATGTTAAATTAACAAATGGATATGGTTCATCCGAGATATTTGGACATGAGACATCGAGTACCTCTGCTCCCCTCCCTGTTTGTTCCTTTCTGTCTGCTATTAAAGGTAATAGGTGATGAGGTAAACAGTAAAAATACAACATGTTCAGTTACAAATCACCAACCAGGAATGTTCTCATATTGTTGACATCAACCTGGATCACTAGAAATGTTGCAACTTTTTGGCGGGGCAAGCCTGGATTTTGTTTTTCCTCCTTCCTCCCGTCCTTATTAAATAAAGTATACTGTTGGTCTCAACGTGGCGTTACACCTCAGTTCACCATCAGAACCATCACAATCCACACACGCTTTGAGGCCCTGCCGCTAAACACTGACATTAAACTTCGACTTCTACAGTTTGCACTATTGCTACATTTCTCTATTGTGTTTCAGAACTGTACAAAAGAGTTACACAACATAGTACCAGCTGCATGCTGCAGACTAAACAACACAGTCCCAGTTTGAACTCACAGCCATGAACTATGGCTCTAATATAACAGTGCATGCACTGACAGAAATATTCGACTTCTGTCTGGGCTGAAACGTCCGTACATGACAGATGCAAACACGTCTGAGGTGATGAACGGATTGAATTACATTTAATACTGTTGTTCATGTGTTGGCTAAGCAGCAGTGCGTGTGTTTGTGTGAATACTTGCAGGCATGCTTGGAGGTGTTGACGAGACGTGGGGAGTTTTGGGTGAGAGAGAATAAATTTGTAACATTGTTAGCAGTACTGATACTAGTAAAAGCCTGTAAAGATACAACAGATGTTCTGTGTTTTCTGCTCTGAGCTGTTTCCTAATGTCAAATGTACAAACAAATGAGATTTTCCTTTCTTTTCAAGGGTATATACAGGACCTTAAGAGCAATTCCACTGAGGAGGAGATGTTACAGGTCAGCATTTAAAGCAAATGCTAATGGCTATCACACAGACGCCCCGTGAACCCAGCATGGGAGCCTGCCAAGGACTCTGAGACTCAGACCACAGCTTGAGAAGCACTAGGCTGGTACACACACACACACACACACACACACACACACACACACACACACACACACACAAAAAAAAACACAGACATACTGAGAGACACCACTAAAGCAGAGAAAAGCCGTGATACACAAGCTCACACATTCGCACAGAAAATGGATCTCTGTGTCCTGCTGGCTTTCAGACAGACAAATTGTCTGTCTGTACTGTAGATAACAGAGCCTCAGATGTGAAGGTGAGGAGTCGTCCTGAAATTCATCTATTCAAAAAAAAAAAAAAAAAAAAAAAAAAAAAAAAAGAGAGAGAGAGAGAGACAAAGAGAAGATGCGGAGAGAAGAAATAGCCAGAATGAAATAGGAGAGTGTGAAGAAGACATCTCGACAGAGTAATAGAGATAGGAGAGACAGAGAGGGGGCATGTTAATTAGGGAGTAGGTTGATAACAAATGTATTAGCAGGCCTCTGACTGGAGGTAGAGGAGAGGAAGAGGGGTGAGAGAGATAGGTAAAGGTTAACGGAAAGAGGAAAGAGGGAGTAGACATTGACGAAAAAGGCAGAGAGAGACACAGGATAATTATGAATTAGTTGATAAAAAGGTACTAAATGTCCTGGAGGGGAGCATGAGTGACACAGAGGAGCAAAGGGAAAATGAAGACTGGGATCCTTTTGGGCATCAAATAAAAAAACATATTACCACCCTTATATTAACTTTGATAAACAACTCTGAAGTAGTGAAGTCATAAGGCCAGAAATGATTTCCCATAAGCTATCCAGTGTCACATCTACATATAATGTAACATATTTGTGTCAAATATTTAACTTTGCAAGAGTTGAATTTATTAAATTAACAGTCTGGTGACCAGTTTATCGGTTTAAACATTAAATAAGCAGCACATATGGTTAATATTGTTCTATGCTAACTGGCTAGCTGGACTTGCAAAACACAGTTTAAAGCTGCTGCCTGTGGATAACTGGATAAAAGCAATTATTGTCAACTCCATGTGGCTCTTTCCCTGTTTTTTTCCCAAACTGAGTCGAGTAAAATTTAATAATTGTTCATGCAATTTGTAACTACCAAAGGATTTATAACCATAACACATGAATATAATGATCTGAAAACTCAGAAATCTTCACCTATTCCATAAAAAGTTCCCTTTTTATATCCAGAACATCATTTAAAATTTCAAAAACACAGAAAACTATAAGGGTCCTAATCCATCCATCCATTTTCTGTAACCACATCCATATCAGCGCCACGAGTGGCTGGAGCCTATCCCAGCTGGCAATGGGCGAGAGGCGGGGTACACTAATTAATTAATTTAGATTTTAAATTTTGAATAAATTAGTTTAGGTATTTGCCCACTCATGAAACAATCCACAAATGTAACATATAGGTCAAAATATAGATTACTTTAATTTATTTATTTTAGTACAATAATTACCAAACGGTTCAGTGCCCGCATCATGAAATATTTTTTGCCAACACACTTATAATAATAGGAAAGAAATATATTATTGTGCTCTTACTGCGGGACATTAATCAAATATTATGCTTTATTAATTTAAGCCATTTTCCTTAAAGAAGTCAAATCAAAATATTAATATTTCTGTTCATTCACAAGTCCCAAACCATTTAACTACTAAATCCCTTTGGCTCCTCTCTTCTCTGCATAGCCCACGGGACACACACACACTATAAGCTGGTCTTTGGGGAACTGGGTCCCCTTCAGGGCCGAATGAAATGTCTTTATTTCAATGCTAAGTGGTCGACCTTGTTTAATGTAGTGAAAATACAGAAACAAAAAGGAATTATCAATATGAAGTGCAAGATAATAAATTAACTCGTCATATTGTCGGTGTTACAGCAGATTTTAGGGTTTGCTGGGGTTTTTTCTCCATCTTTGACAGTTCCCACGGATCGCCTGTCAATCAAACGGCTTGTGCACTTCACTTTCCAGAAGCCACTTGTCAATCAAAAAGTGCATGTGATGTCTTTGTTTCCGTAGGGGGGCGCACTCTTTTTTTTCGTCATACCCGCCAGGTTGCTCACATTTATTACCCACTTCTCTTCGAGACAAACACACTTCCTGCGAGGTTTCCTTGGAAAGACTCGCCTGCATGACATCAAGTGTTTACAGCAGTAAAATATAAAGCTTTGACAGCCAGTGTAAAAGCTGCCATCTTATAGAAATCAGTGAAAGAGAATAGTGAATCAGACAGTTGTTTAAGCAGATAATTGCCCCATAAGTGTGAAATTCCTTGTTTAAATCCCCAGAGGAGTGAGTTAAAGCAGCTGATTATGCAGAGTACACTGCTACCTGTGGTCCAAAATTAAAACATCAAAATGTGACTCTCTTCATGGCAAGTAGGACGTAGCAATCCCGTGTCAAAAATTTGCGTGTTGTGCTTTGATAAGAGCATCATTAGGCAAAGTGTTAGCAAATGTCTTCAGGGTTCTCGTGTTAACACTGTAGACCAATTACAGTCAAACACACACTCTCGCCCTCCCTCTCTTCTTCTTCTTCTCTTACTCTCTTGCGTTTCTCTGGGTCTCGCTGCCTCTTTCTACCCGGTGTAAATAATGTAATTTGTCACAGACAGGCCTCCATGTAGGAGATGACCTTTCGAAACCTCACAGTAAATTGGCCCCGGCTAGAAACGCTACGTCATTAGCTCTCACCGTCTCTGTCTCGCTCTCACTTCCTCAGCGCCTCCCTGTTTTCAAATTCAGTTTTATTATTTCTGTTTAATCTTATATTCAGTGTTTAATCTACTGTTCTGTGAGGCTAACTAGCTCAAGCTGTCTGTCTCTTTGTTTCTCTACAATGTGCCACACTGAAGCTGGATTATAAAGCCCCCTGGGAATAATTTAAAGGCATTCTGATTGGCTCATGTGACTCTATTTTGTTTTGTAAGTTCATTTTTCTTTTTTCAATTTATATATTGCATCGGTACGAATGTATCTGCATTGTTTTTGTGTCAGATTGTTGACTGTGTATCAAACGGTCTGAGATATACACATCCTAGCTAAAATGATGCTACCTGTAGCCTCAAGTCAAGATGATGATGATGATGTCTACCTTTTATTAGCCTTATGTGTGCAATGAAATGCATTAAGTAATGGTATATATTTATATATATATATATATATATATATATATATATATATATATATATATATATATATACCGTCAGCTGCTTCCTGCCAAAAACCCAGCATCAGCTTCACGAGAGGATTTTTCTCCTTGAGCATCAAAAAATAGTTCTTCATGTAAATTGTAACTACTTGATATTTCAAAAATATGTCAAATGCGAGAGCCTTAATTTAATCATTTAACAGTGATGAATTTGAATTTGCAGGTACAGGTGAAACACTGATTAGATGTGCAAGTCTTTTTTATTTTCATCTTTACCTGCATTTTTTTTTGTCAATCCTAACACTGGGGACCAACTTTAAATTTAAAAAAAGGGAAAGCACAGGAGGTCTGTGCTCTGTTCGGTATCAGAAGATTTAAATAATTAAAGATGGTACCCACCAAGGCTGTAAGTGTGATTTTAGAAATACTGAGGTCACAGGTCTGAGTCCCTCTAATGCATCCGCCCTCATCCTGCTGAAAATTCACACCACATACCAAAAGGAAAGTCTCTAAAATGTTTTAATTAACATATATTCTGGGGGGCATTTCTGCCTTTATTTTGATAGTGAGCATGAATCATCAACATCCATCCATTTCCTGTAACCGCTAATCCTTATCAGGGTCGCGCGGGGGGGGGTGGCTGGAACCTATCCCAGTTGGCATTGAGCGAGAGGCGAGGTACACCCTGGACAAGTCACCAGTTCATCACAGGACTCAACACTATTACGCAGGTCTAAATTCAGTTTTGAATCTACACTAGAATCAGCCAATTAGTGTAAACTCCCCCCAGGTCGCTAATGTGTAGGACATGACCTCAGTGTCCTCGGTGCTATGATACCTATCCTGTGCAAGCTGTGTGGAAACTGCATGTGATTTTGAAGAGGTCAGACTCTGCCAACAAGCCGGTCTGATACATCACGGAGGACACTTTTTCCCCCCCCTTTCGCTAGAAACATCAACAGCATCATGCTGTTTTCACCGTAATGATGTCGGACAGAACGAACCTGCTAAAAGAACTTAAGTTCAGGAGGCTAAAACATCCGTGTAACAGACAGCTGGACAGGTTTCCAATAAGTCTGTGTACATTCATACAGATATACAGTCACAAAGCAGGTATCAGCAATATCAGCCGCCAGCTACAGCAGAGAGGAGAGAACTACTAGAGCAATGAGTTCAAGGCAGTGTGTGTGTGTGTGTGTCAAAGAAAGAAAGAGTGTGTGTGTGTGTGTGTGTGTGTGTGTGTGTGTTATCATTCCTCAGCACCATGCTCCTCTTGGCAGATGGCTCTGCCAACCTCGGGAACCGGGGTGTGTATATGTGTGTGTGTGTGTGTGTGTGTGTGTGTGTGTATGGATGTATGTGTGTGTGCGTGTATTGTCTTGGTATCTTGGGGGCACGAGGGCAGAAGCTACCTGGTGTTGACTGCCAAGTCTCTCACTCTCTCATGCTCTCTCTTTCTCTAAACCTTCCCAACGCACACACACACACACACACACACACCTGCTGATATGCCTTGCCCAGTCACGACTTTTATTATGTATGAGATTGAATTTTGTTTTTTAATAAGGTACAGCGGGGAAAAAAATGTTTTTGAGAAAGACTGTAGTGAAGAGGAGGATCATGATTATTCTTACTAGTCGTGTAAAGACTAGCAGTAGTCAGCGTTATCACACACAATCACATCATAATGAATTAACATCATCAGGACACACGTCTGCTGTCTGAAGGACTGTTACATAGCAAACACTGTACTTAAGTAACTAATTAATTAAACTAATTAACCACAAAATTTACACAACAAATTAGGGAAACACCGCTTCAACCCAATACTTGATTGACTAATTAAACTAATTCTTAATTAGCTTTAACAACAAATTAAGAATGTAATTTCAAGCAAGCTCCTCATTAACTAATTTGACCTGTTCCTAATTCAATTCCCAAAGCAAATGAATGAATATTATCTGAGGCAAATTGTTAACTAATTAAATACACTTGTTAATAAATAAACAAAATAATGTCATACTATTTTTGCTTTTCATATTTTGCGACACTTCCCTGATAGATCTGAGGGATTTTATCATTTCTGTTACTTTTCACGTCACGTTTGTCCTTGGCCAGCTCTCCTCATCTCTCCACCGTGTATCCTCTGATGAAGAAAACTCACCGCAAAGTAAAAAAAAAAAAAAGACATAAAAACAGACGGTGGAACAATAACTACACGGATGAATACAAGTATTAAAAGGTGGGAAACTCTGCCAATATTGCTACGACAGAAGCTTGGTGGTCTGATCCCATGGGGAAGATCCGGCACAGTTAGGTACGCTATTCTGCTTTATAGTCTAATTAGTAGCTACAAGGCTTTTAGTCACATCTATTGACAAGGCAATTGCATTTTTGCACACCATTAAGAGAAAATAATATCTCAACGCAGCGCGACCTTCACTGCTTCTGCTTATTCGGTGAACTGGCAGCTAACGTTTGAAATGTTTTAAACAGCTTTTGATCCGGGGAACACTCTATCTTCTATTCTATCAGTCTTTTTTAATAAAGATACTGCAGCTCGGAGAGACATACCTCAGTGTAAGTACTCGAGCTGCACTCATGAGTGACTTTTTATTGCACCTCATTGAGCCACTGAGTGCCTGTTGGGTCTTATCATCTGATGTTTGTCATGGTTATTTGCTATGTGTGATTTCAAGTTGGGCTTTTTTTTCATTATCTGTCTGACATTTACTTAAATTTATTTTTGAAAGACATTAGTGATAAAACCACAAGTTAAATCAAATGATGGAGATTGTGTGATGATAGTCAGACAATTACATAAAAATCTGATGAACTAACAAGGTGATGTAAATCCTCATCCAAGTCGATAGAAAACAGTAGTTTAACCTCTGTGGATGATGGTGTTATAGCTAATAGCAACATTGCACTCCACTGAGCCCCGTGACCTTTTGGCTAATTATCCACGACATGATCCAATTTACAAGAAGAAAGTGGAGTGTGCGATAATTACGGGGGTCTCAAAACTTATTTGAGGAAAAGCATGTGATATCCTCAGCACCTGCTAGCCTGAATGTCTCTAATAATGAAGTGCTTTCTGAAACTTTAAAAGACTACAGACGCTGTCACAATATCCACATTACTGGGATTCCTGAAGGGGCAACAGGAGTGCCTGCTCCAATCAAGTTCTTTCAGAGCTGGTTACCAGAGTTCCTTCGGCTGCAGATTAAATGAGGTTACATTACAGCGGAGCAGGTAAATCACACCTGCAGCTAAATCAGATCCTAGTCAGTGCCCTTGGCCGGTGATAATTAGATTTCATCATGTAACGTTCGACAAGGTGAAGTTGATGCAATGGGAACGTAGCATATAACAGAACATATGCGTTACTGTATCCTGCTGAGGTGCAAATTGTGGCTGATGAAGCCTCCAAGACCTTCGACACCCCTGAAGAAGTCCCTGAATTCAAGTCAGCCCTGGATGAGACAGATGGCAGACTGTTTCTGGACATTTGGGACACTTTAAGTCTCAAATGGTTTATTCCTTAAGATGCCTTGTTTGTTTACATACCACAGATTGAACCCTATAGGTCAAGGTGTAATATGTTTGTCAGATTAAATTATATAATAATGTTTTTTCTGGGTTCAGATGAGGACGCTGTCTTATTTTTAGATGATTCAATGTTTCTCTTTGAGGTTTTCCATGGGGGGTTTGGTTTCCTCGCGTCCTTATTGATCACCTACCTTTACTTTGAAGGGTTATTTTATGATTCCTACTAAGCTGAGCCTTTGTACAGAGCATATGATCGTAGCCAAGAGCTGCACTTGCCCTTTACATAGACAACTTCTGTTTATATAATACCATCTATACAAAATTACTATATATCTGTTAAATAAATGTTTATAAAGAAGAAGTACTTCATTGCTTTGTCTATGAATATAGTGATGAACCAGTGAAGTGCTTAGTGAGTTCACGATGGTAAACCTCTTTTCAGTCCTGCTTCTACTAATTTATTTTCTCCTGCAACAAAAGAATGTTAATAGAGACCTTTTCTTTGCTAGATTAGATCTGCCATACACAACAGAAGTAAATTTTAAAAGCTCCCATTACCATTGATGAAGCTACACAAAACACACAAAAGAGGTAAAGCCCCTGGACCAGATGAGAGAAGAAGAGTTTAATGGACTTCTATGTATAGCCACTCGTTTCTTCTCATCTTTACGGGGACGGCAATATTTCCTTTCCGGTGTAAAAAAAAAAAATCTGTTCTCCAACTGCATGTTAACATGTGAGCTGGAGGTAGGCGGAAGGAGGAGACGCTCTCCTTACATCTCGGTCGGGCAAACATTCACTGATAAAGATAAATGTTCTGCTGAGGATTTTATATCCCATCCAGATGGTTGATATTTTATTTTCTTAAAGGACACTCAAGAAACTGAACAGATGGCTTAGTTCTTTATATGGAGCAACACTCCAACTCTGTGGCACACACAAGGGTCCAGATTTACTCAATAATAAAGCTTTAACAGTTGAACTTTGTCTGAATTCAGTTCAGAAACAATCATATTTTATACCTTAATTAAGGACGGATAAAGGTCTTTTTGATAATATAAGTGGGAAGTCTACTGAATAATTAGCTTTTAATTAATTATGATGTCTTAAGATTTGTGATGTTGAGGTTTTTAATTGTCTCTTCTAATACTTTGATGACTGACAGAGCTGTTTCTATAGATATGTTCTGCAAAAAGCAACTGTCAGCTTCGAGTATGACATGTGTAAGATGTCTGTAAGAGCGCGTCTCCTCTTGAGGTATGGCAGACCTCTTTTTTTAATCCTAATATGTCACAGATGTGGTACTTGAACTGTTTATATCCTTGTGTCATGTTGCAGTGATACTGGATCTAAATCCTAAAAGAAACTGAGAAGATATTTTAAGCTGTTTTGGAGATTCTGTCTCATTATTACTTCGACTTGCTTGTTAAAATGTATAAACAGTTGGAAAGACACATCTGTATAATATTACATTCACTGCAGCGAGGAAAAACTCCAAGTCCAAGTCTGCAGCGGATCACTAACAATTCCTCACAATTACTCTTTGGCACAGAATCGAATAAAAACTTCTGGAAGACATCAAATCCTCATGAAACTGGCCAGCTTCTCTTCTCAGTCTGGAAACATGGTCTTAAAGCTGCTCTAATCAGTATTTTCTGTATCGCCAATTGATTAAATAAGTGTGTGTAATGTGGAAATTGTCAGTTTTAGTGATGAAACCCATCATCAGTTCCCCTTTTAGCATCTTTTAGCTCTTTGTTTTGGTTCCCTGTCAGCTGTTAGAAAGTTTCAAAGACTCTCTGGGAAATTCTGATCTGTGTTAGTAATTTTGTCGCATTCTTTGCTTGATTGTTTGTCAGAAAAACAACAGACTGATTACTCAATAATCAAATAATTATTTGCAGCCATACTCCTAATTACTTGTGGTTTGTCACAACTGTCTTTGTTGTTCTTCTTGATTAGATCTTTTTCATTCTGCCAGTGCCTTTACAAAATGTGAGTGGAATTTGTAAATGTGTTTTTGCGTTGTCCTCCTCTAACCTTGTGATGCTTTTTTTTTTTTTTTTTTTCTTTTCATCAGCCAGAAAGTAGTTTTTGTTGTGAATATTTGGATTTAATCAGAGTCTTTTTGTTTAGTTCAGGTAGAAATTAAAAATAAAAAGCACAACGACAAATCTAAAAGTAAAACTGAAAAATCGAGACATCTTATTTGTTGTTGTTTTTTTCCTCATCAGAACCACGGACAGCGACTACTTCCTCCCGGATGGACTCTGACTGGTCTTCCCAGCTCCTCCACTCTGCTTCACACCTGCTGAAAGAGCTCTCATTGTACAGCCCTGAGGGATAATTGTCCCGTTGCTATGGGATAAAAAAAGGATTTCTTCCAGATAGAAAGCTTCCTTCGGCGTTATCTGCTGTTAGTTTTTTGAGCATTTGTTTGCTCCAGTTTGGGATGAGACGCGGCTTCCTTTCACAGCCTCTGAGCTGCTGCTGATGATGTTGGTGTGAAGTATCATCGAGTGGAGCTGCTTTGGCAAGCCCCGGCCTCTTCACGCGGCGAGAAATTTCTGTGTGATGAATGATTCTGTGCGCATTGAGCTCACATGTGTGACTGAGCTGATTGAGAGGCTTGGGAGGATTGACAGGCAGATTGAATATTGGACTGAGAGACTGAGCATTGAATGCATCGACTGTGTCACCACTTTTTTTCCCCTGCAGATCTTCTCCACGACACATTTTGACTACAAATGCGGCATTTTTAATCCAATTTTTACATTTTCAAGCAGCATAAAGAGGAAAATCATTCAGACAAATGAAAGATCCAATAACACCCCCTCATAATAACAACAATAGTCGTGGTGTCTTCCCGCAGATGTGAACTTTTAAGCTCAAAATCACGCAGCTGGAATCTTACAATTCCATGCTGAAGATAAGTGTAATCAATTCCCTAATTAACTACCTAAATGGTTCAACCAATCACCATCAGTGTCAATTAACATTCAAAGCGATCTCCCCCAGATTCCACTGTCATGATTAGCCGGCTACATGATGGGCAATTACAGCGAGGAGTACGCAACATTCAATGCAAGCCCTATTACAATTATAGAAAGCCTTCAGATCTCCGAGCGAGAGAATGAAACAAGGAGCAAGTCAGGGTGGGGAGAGGAGGCAGAAAGAGCAACAAAGAGGAGAAGAGATGAAAGGGTATTTCTTCAGGAGGAGGAGGAGGAGGAGACCTACAGTGTTGGATTCGTTCAGATTTAACAAAGGCGTGGGGAGCGTCAAGATTGTTTTCTCTCTCCCTTAAAGGGAAAATCCTCTGTCAAACCAGAGCCGCACATCAATGGCGAGTGACAGACTTTTAACTTCAATCTGACTGATTTTCATGGCTCCTATTGAAGGTGTGTGTCAGCTTTTATGCCTCTAAAATCCATTGTAAAAAAAAAAAAAAGGTCTATTTGAAAATAAGTCTTTCTCTCCATTCTGTTTTTTTCTTTCTTTTCTCCATTGAAGGTGTTCTTCTCCTCATAATCTTGGACAGTTGAGTCCATTTTAACATTTATTAGCACTGAGATGTCAGCTACATCAAAGCAGCTACTCAGAGCTGATGGTAAAAGAGCAGATTCTGGTAAGGAGCCATTCCCAACCCAATACATTTCATCATGTTTTCTTTGGCCTGCACCGTGGAGAAAGAGTTGAATGCGTTGCATTAGAAGTTTTTAGGATTCAGTGTGCTTCACATTTAAAGGCTAAAGTATTTATTCCCTCTCTTGGTGTCCAAGTTCAAAGGTACGACCATCATATCCGTCTCTGGCTGTATTTAACTTCTACAATCTCTCTTCAAGAAGCCCGTCCTTCACAAGTCTTTGTAGTCTCTCCTCCAAAGCTTTTATGGTGTGGCACTTGACTGCACGTACCAAACGCGATGGAGGTAGCTGAGTGGAGAACGTAAAAAGAGAGAGCTTGAGAGAGAAGTTCAAACTGTACATCGACAGCTCTGAGTACCCGGCCGGTGGCTGAGTGAGTCAGATGTGATTGTCAGTTTTGAAAAGTTTTCAAAATTGCATCAGAAAGCTGTTGAGGGTGGAGGAATCAGACCCTGTCTGACAATCAGACGAGTACAAAGCAGACACAAGCCTTTAGTTTTACATGGTCCACCATGATAAAAATCCACGTTATTGGACAGAAGAAGTCCAACTTCTAATATGAACATTTTCTGATCTGATGCCTCTTTGTCAGCCTCAGAAAAATGACGTATATGTGTTGTTGTAAGGTTACGGTTAGGTTTAAAAAAAGAAGACAGAAACCAGTGACGACCACTGGCAGGAAACGAGAAACAAGCGATGAACAGCGGTCTCCTCAAAAACAAAAATATCTAAAGAAAATAACCAAGAAAATAACCAAATAAAGACAATGATCATTAGCTGCATCCTGTAACTCTGTAACTTAACCAAAGACTCTGAATTCAGATCGTTTAGTTAACTATTTCAAAATAAAACTATTTTGGGGCCCTCAGTAGCTGATGTACAAAGGCTCAGTCCTTGTCGCAGGGTTCAACCCTGATCTATGGCTCATTCTCTCTCCACCTTCCCGTCACTCTTCAGCTGTATCTGTCAAATAAAGCCCAGAATATATCTTTAAAAAGTAAAATAAATAAAACTATGCAGTGTTTTTTCTTTCCTATCATCTTGAGGCCTGACCCTTATGTTGCAACCACTGGTGCACCGCAGATATATTAAATAATAGCTACCATGATTTGAACAGCATGGAAAAATCTCTTCTTGCAGTATATATATCATTATTGTCCAATCCTACAAAAACACAGATTTTTTTAGGCCTTGCTGCCATTTTTCTGCCGAGGACAGCCTCAAAGCTGGAAGTGAACTTGTCAGTGCTATTTTTTCTCCGGTGTTCACACCAGCTGAGGACAGCTAAAGGACGTAAACTTGATTTTATTATGCCAGAAACCGAGAAAACAAGTCTTCTAGTATCCATTCACACCTCCACCTCCCTGCAAAGATCTAATCCAGTTTCACCTTTCATCTGATTAACCCATCAGCTGCTCTGCTTGTTGGTTTGTTTCTTGCACATTTCTGCATTTTTTTTTCTGTCGTGAGCCCGATTTCCCAGTCCAACTGACAGCAGCGGTGTGATGGAGTGGTGGCAAACGCAGGCGAGGCGAGGAGAGGAGAGGAGAGGGAGGGTTACATGTGTAGACACCCTGAGCTTGCTGTTGAGCCCTGTGCGGCTCCACTTCAGCAGCGGGGGGTTAAGTACCTTGCTCCAGGGCCCTTCCATGGTGGCTGCTGAGGGACAGCAGTGTGTGTCACTTTCCCCCGCTTAGATTCTCCCTCCTGGAATACGGATTCAAAACAGCAACACGGTTGCCAAGTTATTGTACTCCCACTATAATACATAGTTGAACTGGAGAGGCTGAGTGTTATACAGCACATACTGTATCTCCTACAAGCCTCTTCACTATTCCAGCAGCTGACAGCCTAAAAATATATTCGATACAGTTTTTATCCAGAATGAAAATCCTGCAGTGAAACAGGTCTGATCATGTTTTTAATATCATGACACGTAGAGTTGTTTTTTCAATGAATCCATCACCTTATATCACACACACACACAGCGGGGTGGCGAGGCAGAATGGGTCAACCAATCGCAGTAAATCAGTGAAATCGTGGAGGGTTATATAAAATCCAACTCCACACAACTGTGGTCCAAACTGGGAGCTGGCGAGTACAAGCGGAGTCCAAGCTGACAAGCTGCTCTGAATTTCTAAATTACATTTCATATGTCTGATTTCTGAACAAATGTTGTGATAAAATCCAAAATCATGCAGAGAAATAGAATTATATGTCTGCGAGCTGACAGCCTCTCCAGCATCTTTTGGCCTCTGTGGTGTTACAGCACTTCTCTCTCCTGTGAGTCTTTGTTCCTCTGCTGCACATAAAAATCCTCCACTCAGGACTGTAATGTAAGATCATGCAATATAGTTCAGTATGGATTAAGGCTGCAACTAACAATCATTTTCATTACAGATTATAGCCCCGCTCATATTGAAATTTTAAAGCAGAGTTTAAGAAATCTGATAAATCTGAAAAATATGAACCTTTTTTTAACATAATCAAATGATCTTGATACAGATTTTCGATTTTTTTACAGTGTAAAATCTGTCAGCTCTCTCTGGAGGACAAACAAACTAAAAAGGTGAAAAGACATGAAACCTTGTTACTTATCGCCCAACACAGATCTGCAAGTCTGCAATGAACTAAAATCAACCAACTTCTAGATTTAGTGATGAATCATTGATAATGGTCATCATCAATGGTGATGCCTTCAAATGTGCTGTTTTGTCCAACTGCAGTTCCTCAGATCTGAGAGGCTGAGACCAGCTTCTTTGGTGTTTTTAATGGATGTAGCTGATCAGTTAATCAACAAACCAATTATTTGATCAACAATAAAAACACTAACTCTACAGCGCAGTGCTTATTTATCGTTTAAAGGACCACTGTGTCCGATTTAGTATCATCTAGTAGTGTAGTTGTTGATTGCAATCCCCTAGCCTCACCCACTCCTTCCTAACTAAAGGAGGAGCTAAGGTGGCGAACCAAACATGCAAAAAAAAAAAAAAAAAGCCTTTCTAGAGCCGATGTATACCCGCAAATTCCACCAGGCAGAGATGCGGCGCTTTCCGTGTGTGCGCCGCGGACATTCTGGTCGATGTTTTGAACCCTACCAGGCCCGCAATGGTCTGGTTCAGAAGAAGTCAGACACAGAAACAGCATAGCGAATCCGGTCAATTTTCAAAATAAAACACCCGTGCAAACTGTCGGTTCTAAAAACAACCAAAAGGGAAACAAATGAACTGCGTAGCATATTTACAGATAAGCACATAAACAAACGAAAAAGGCTGAGCAATTTAACAAAGTCTGGCGGTCAAAACACTTCTGAAACGCTCCCGGTAGGTTTAAAGTCACGTGGAGGACGGACCAAAACAACATCGCGGCCTATCTAGAGCAGCTAGTTTGTCTGCTCTGGGCTACTGTAGAAACATGGCGGCTCAACATGGCGGACTCCGCCATGGACCGGTGGCGGTCTGTAGATATAAAAGGTTCATTCTAAGGTAACAAAACATAACAAGCCTTGATTATACACACATACTTAGATATTATATTCACTTTACACTTTACTACTTTACTCACTGTAAATTGTACACACTGGACCTTTAATGGGAAACATCATTTTAGGCCATGAACTAGAGAAACTAAAGGTGTGCTACCCAAAATCATCACAACAAGCCAACTGCTTTATTATGAGCCCATGACTGCGTGCGTCCTCACACGACACACCGACCAGCCGCCTGTGAACGGCTCACCTCCACTCTGTTTACCAACAAGAGGATCACATCCGATATCAAGCTGTCAAACTTCTGCTGTGAGGACCACACCATCCATCCACACTGTGTGCACAGCCGGCCAGCACCACTACTGCTGCTGCTGCTGCTGCTCCCCGTGTCACCGCTCTGTCACACACACACAACCCCGGTGCGCTCTCACATTCAAATCAAACATTCCTTTAAATATCACAATGAGACAGTAAAAGCCGGCGTTGCGCTGCGTGTCTTCATGCGCGTGTGTGTGTGTGTGCATGTGTGTGTGTGTGTGTGCAGGCTACGTCTCAAGCAACAACGGTACGGTGACAAAGAGAGACGGTTTGCACGATTTCACCCCGACTCACTTTGGCTGTCTCTCCATCTCCAGTAATAAAAAAAATAGGCTTAAAATAGGGGTTGCCATGTCCCTTCATCCCCCTTTAAAACCTCCACACATAAAAAAAACAGCACAGTGATAATAAAGCAGTGTGAGTAGGACTTACCATGGTTGTTCAAGCTCCCAGTCTCTGAAAAAGTCGAATTCAAAGAGATCCATGACCGCTTCGGCTGCTGCTGCTGCCGCCGCCGCTGCCGCTGCTGCTGCTGGTGGTGGTGGTTAAAATCCAAAGCTGGTGCTACGTGGTTCTACATGGGCTACTGATACTGAGAGAGAGAGAGAGAGAGAGAGAGCGTGTGTGTGTGTGTGTCAGAGAGGAGGGAGAGTAGACACAAGCGGCTGCTGCTGCCAGGAAGCTGCTACGTGGTCGAGGCAAGCTGACAGGCAGGCAGGCAGGCAGGCAGACGTGGAGGGAGGGAGGGAGGGAGAGAGAGAGAGAGAGGGGGGGAGAGAGAGGGAGAGAGTGCACACACACACTTATACAGTGTATACAAACACACACACACACTGAAGAAGGCTGTGGAAGACAAGTCACACTGAGATATTCACTGCAAACATTTTCCTTCATAACAAGTAGAGCTATTTATACAGCACGGATCTTTAAAAAATAAACCCCCACACACACATGCACACATGCACACACACACACACATGCACACAAAATGTGTCTTAATGTGAAACTGTGACTTGGCAACAGGAAATTGATTTAAATGTCTTGTTTTTTTTTCTTAAAGTGCACTTGTGACTGAGATGAATCACATGGTTCAGTTAGTGAAGTACACACTCCTGACATGTCAGTCTCTATTGGAGATCATCCTTTATGTGCTACATTATGAGTCACACTTGACACAATATGCCACCTCAATGCATCTCTTCAGACTCTAATGTCTGTATGGAAGTGCACCCATTCGCTGGAGTTCTTAATATGCTGCAGGGACACAGGACTGGGTACCACAAAAATATAATATATATATATATATATATAAATCCTCATTTTATTCATGTTCAGTTGTCTTTTCTATACATTTGATCTCACTCACTGACAGTCTAAATGTTTCAAGGTCCTCTCCTCCCTGTCTGGATTTAATAATGGTGGAAAAATACTAAAAGCTTTATTATATGACTCTTTTTACACTCTAAGATATATAGTTTAAAAAGTCAGTCCACTGTGTGTAATTTTCATGTAAATTCAGAGCGTTGAAATTTACAGAAACCAACAATGAGGACGTGACCTTGGTGTCTCTTTGTGAGAGCTGTGCCTGACGTGGAGTCAGAATCATTTCTGTTGTTTGTCGAGGGAAACCCATTAAACTGTTAAATCAGTTTGAACTGCAAAATATGACTGCAGTACAAAAAAAAAAAAAAAACATCCCCTTCTTATTTTAAATGCACAGAAACAATCTCATCCAACATAAAGAAATCAGCAGAGAGTAACCAAACACTGCACGACAGCTCCTTTATTTTGGTTGGCCTGGTCTCCATCAGGCAAACATAAAAGTCCTAAATGATTTTGTTTTTTTCCCCGATGGTCTCTGAATGCTGTTTAAATTTGTTGAAATGTTGTTCAGTATTGTGTTGCCATGTGCAATTGTTACATTTCCATCATTTTTTGCTGCATTTTTCCTGTGGGTTCACTGAATGTTGTCCAATGTCATCATACAAAGGTATTTGTACAATAAATCTTAAAGGAAACTACAGTTTAGTGGCTTTGGTTTTTGGTTAGCAGTTGCTTGTCCCCTCATTGTTGAGATCTCAAGACACAGCAACATCACTAAAAAAAAAAAAAAAAAAAGGTCCAACATGGCAACAAACGTAGTCAAACAGTCATAATGATTGTAAACAAATCAAAAGTCATTTTATTTTGAAAGGTCAAACCAAAGTAGACTGCATGCGTCGTAAAAATCAAAACAAAACAACACAACTACGGCAAGTACGGCGGGTCAAAGTTGAGCCAGGACGTCAGGCTGTAAAGCTGTGGTGGATGTTTGACTAGTAGAACCAGTTGCCCCACTTACTAAAACAAAACCCAGTTGTATTAAACTATAGTTTCCTCTTGTTTTGTTGTATATTTGTATTTCTTCCAACTTTTGATCATGTATCTTGCATGTCTTCATTTGAATGTTTCCTTATTTTCTTTCTTTCTTTCTTTGATTGGTTGACCATGACATCAGCATGATGTCCATATATATATATATATATATATATATATATATATATACACATTGCCCTCTGTCATGTTTTGCTATTTTAGTGAAGAATCACCTCTCTCATGCTGGTTCACATGGTGCATTTACCAGTAAAATCTGCAGTCTGTAAACTGGTTTAAGCTGATACTCTTCTGTGACAAATGCAGGTTTTTTGTATCCTCAAGTCTTCTGTACTGTCACATATCTTTTTCTTGTAATCTGCTCTCTTGCTGTATTTAATTTGTTTTAATTACGTGCACCTGAATCTACTTATCTGTTTAAACCGTGACATCAGCCGAGACATTTTTTTGCTCATTCCTCTTCTGGATTACAAAAGAATGACACTGCAAATCTCAATAGACTTTTTTCACTCTGAGCGTGAACCAGTTCAGCTCCAGTTGGCCGGTGTCAAACCTCTTCCTGTTCAGTCCAATAAAGTTCAGGAGCTATAACCCTCTGTGCGGTTACTCTCTGCTTTTCCCGTCACTGAATTTTCCTGCACCTGCCTAAATATAGGATTGGACGTCCAAACAACTGCTCCTCTGTATCGTCCAAACTTCAGTCTCCTGAACAGCAGTGAGTGAGATCTACATTTTCCTTGGTCAAGTTCATGACTGATGGTTAAACAAAGTGAACTTGTGCAGCCTCGGTGAAATAATCCTCCTGCAGAGAGGCCTCAAAGCAGCAAGCTACCAAATGTTAGAATATTTTGTACTGCACATTTCTTCAGGTCCAGGTGGTCTTTGAACATCTTACAAACTGCACTCACCACCTGCTTTTGCATCTTTATCCAACCACTTCACCTTTGTTTGAGATCAGCCGACGTCGAGGCGTGTTAATAACAGTTTAGCAGCCCACCATCCTCACTCTCCATCATACACTTGCTGCAACACATGCCCAGCAGCACGTTTTACTGTTTACGCCTCGCTATGAATAATGATTGACCAGATGGTTGAAACTTCTCACTCAGCATGTGCCGTAGCTGTAACTGTGGTTCCTTTGTGACATCACTGTCCTCTCCTTTAAGAAGTCCTCCCACGCCGAAAGCCTGCATGTTTTTTACTTGTGATGGGAGAACGCGAGAAGTCCAAATGTATCGGAAGTAATGTTTGAAGATACACTGCAGGCTGTATGCATGCATGTGTGTGTGTGTGTGTGTGTGTGTGTGTGTGTGTCTTTTGCTTTGTGTGGTGTGTGTGCATGTGTGTATGGGTATTTTGGTCTGGTCTGGGGCAACATGCCAGCATTGCTCTGCATCACACCACCACAAGTACAAACAGCAGCCTCAGATGAAGAGAAGAGAAGAGAAGAGAAGAGAAGAGAAGAGAAGAGAAGAGAAGAGTTAACCACAGTGCATGATGGGAATAAAACACTGCCAGCCATAAGCAATATTGTCTGAAAGTGCTGCTTCATGACCTTGATCAATTCCAGCCATTTCAACCTCACAAATCAAAATTCCAGACAACTCCGGACCTTAAAAAACACCACATCGAAATTCAACCAATTTTCAAGGATTTTAAGCACCTGCGGGATCAGTGGTTTTTGTGTATGTGTGTGTGTGTGTGTGTGTGTGTGTGTGTGTGTGAGGAAAGGCTGTCCAAAACTAGGTCAGACACTGAGAGACAGAGAATGACTGGAGAGAGAGAGAGAGAGAGAGAGAGAGAGGGGGAGAGGAAAGGACCGAGAGATACAGCAAATTTAAAAAAAAAGATGAGCTGATTGAGAGTTAGATGACAAAAAAAAAGATAGAAAGACGTTAAGATAAAATGTAATTAAGGGCAAACGTACAGACACTCACTTCCAGCTCATTACACAGTCTTTACTGCGACCAGAGTGACTGTTTGTTTAGAGATTTTTCCCCCATCTTCTTCGTTATGTGTCTTTATGTGCAGCGTATTGTTAAAAGCCACAGCTGTGCCAGTAATTTGTATTTAAATGATGACACAGAGAGTTAGAGTTTCACTCACAGACACAGAGCCCAGAAGAAACACAAACTGATAAAATAGTCAGGAAGTTCTCAGATTTGAGCTCATTATACTTGCTGTGTATCTTGCAGAAGTTGAGAAGTGCGTGTCATGAATTTTCAGTATGTATCCAGCCTCTCTCTCTCTCTCTCTCTGTCTCTCTCATTGGTACATGAAGTAACAGTGACTCAGCACAGTACCACAGCTCCCCCATGTGGCTCCAAAGAAGTACTACCCTATGTGAGAAAACGCTTGTTGATCCTTAAAAAAAAAATCTTTCACTTAACCTTGACACTCTCAAGTCTGACTGAGTGGAAACCAGCAGCGTGATTTAGTCAAGAATTTGAACTCCGTCCATCGTTCTGAGGCAAAACACACGTTTGTAGAAGTTCTCACAAACCTTAGAACAACTTGAGAAGACACCTGATCTATCTATCTTTCTATAAAGAAGTTTTATTACAAAAGGGCACTCTCTTTTTAGTCCATAAAAATATCAGTTTCCTTATATCCTCTTAACTGGTAAGCCAAACTTTGGGTTTTTCTGGTGCACAATCTGCTTGCCAAGTGGGCAAGCACGTCATATCGTCCATTATCATCGTTTAGTTTTTTCCTTGTCCTATTTTGGAAGCAGAGCACTTTGGACTTGCTCTTGATAGTCGCTGTGTGCTCACAAGGGAGCCTTCCCTGTATAATAGTCTTTTATCCTGAGCATCCTCGTCAGTCCTTTTCACTAATGGACCAAACATGCTGAACCCTTTCAGGGCCACAAAGCTTTATCATACAGAGCTGTAATGAACGGAACAGGTGTGTCCTTGAATTAACCATGGAAGGACACCTGAGGTCCAGCTGGACCGACAAAAATCAAAACAAACTCTCATGTTACTGTTGGCTGTAATGGCCGTGATGAAGCGAGACAGATTTGACATCACTTTTATGTTCTCTAATGTTTCCCAAAACCACTTTCCACTCCAACAAACACGGCAGCGTTCAAGAGGGCTTTTAAAGCTGTACGAATCAATATTTTTCTATGAACGATGGATCGATTAGTTTGAACTTTCACACAACTCTGCAGTTCGCCTCAGCTCTACTGAACGTTTTAGCATCTTTAAGCTCTTTGTTTTGATCTTACGGCCCACAGCTTCATTGTTTTGGTTCACTCTCAACAACCATTTTTCTAAATATAGCCGGCAGCTGCTCTCAGCTCAAAAAGCTCTGAGAAACAGACTGTACCACGGGTGACTGGTGAACATAGAGTTTATCAATTCATGGCCAGAGACTCCAAATTAATGATAACGTGTCTCTGTGCCTGCTGGATGCGCTGTTTGCTAACACGTTTGTCATATCGACATTGTAGATGTTAATGTTTTCAGCTTGTCATGCTGCCGTCAAGTGGCAGAAAAACAAAGATCAGTTAGTTTGCTGTTTTAATGTACTGTGTTGTATTAGAAGCTACATCACAGCTACAGAATACAAATATCCCAGAAGCTATTTGATAAATTGCCTTTTCTCTTCCTAGCTTCCTCCGTCAATGTCAGCTTTGGTCTCATCTTCTCTGTTATTATGTCCAAAGAGGCCGCCGAGCCTGAAAACCTACTCTTCTTCTTCCCGGTGGTCCAAAACACCTGTGGTACAACCACTAACACTCCCCTGGTGCTCTGACTTCACAGCCTGGCTGACAAACTGAGCTGACATTAGCTGACAGCAGCTACAGTTCACAGCAGTCCATCGGGAATTGTAAATCACCAATTGATGTGGAACAGCTGGAGGACATCAGAGGGAAAACCAGAAAACATTTTCTCCATAAAATATGATCCAGTTTCACCAAAATCAGTCAAACACTTGGTGGTGTGTGACTTAGTGCCGTAAAGCATTATGTACTTCTTGCAGGTGTGGCACCCGGAGCCCAAAGTTACATTGAGCAAGAACAGACGTATGAATGACAGAGACGCCATTCACCTGATTACAAGTCAGTGAAGCTTTTATGCTCGGAAAGTTACACAATGTTGCTTTAAAGGCAGCTTAAGGGTAAGTTAGATCAGGGTTAGAGAACAGTATCATGTGTCATGTTCAACATGAATATTGGGCTTCCATATGCTCACCCAACTTCTGGCACATTTCACTTTGTATTGAAATCCTGAAACTCATAAAATTGACAAGATCAGCCGGAGCTCACGGAGGAAGATCGACCTTTATTTATTGAAACTGCTTGCATACAAAATATATTGCACTATAACCAGACATGTCAACCCAAACATCTTAAATGCTAGTAGTATGTACAAAAGGAAACAGAAAATGCCCAAAAGTGCACACAAGGTTTACAGCTTTTTTGACTACCCTGGTTTAAGTATCTACAGATTCTCTTCACTTTCTGGCACTCTACAGCCCCACAGTAGAGTCTAGTTAGTATTTGTTGATGTCAATATAACTTCTGCAAATAAATGACTGCTGAAATCTGCCTGGGACTGGTGTACAACAAGAAAATGTTTCATCTTATCTTGCATTAGTTTCACGTGATGAATGTTGCAACCACGACTGGACTAAAGGCTTAGTGAAGAAGGGATGCAAAATGGTCATATGAGAGACTTTTCCAGTTAAAAGGATAGAAAGTTTCTGAACTGAATCGGGACGCCCCAATTCAAATTCTTGTGCTTTCTGAATTATCACTGTATTTTTGACATATACAGGATTTGTTCTTTCATTTAGAGAGCGTCTCTTCTGGGAGTCAAAATCAAGGTTTGCGGACGAGGTCTATAACCTGACCACGGTTGCAAAACAACACAACACAGCGCTGTAGCATCAAGAGTAAGACATGGTGAGTTCTGAGCATCCCACGGGTCTAAACGAAGAATGAACGTCACTTGCACCAAATGCAGATTACATCGCTAGCGTTCTTCTGCAGCCCAATAAATCATGGGTAAAATGTGCACCAGAACATTAGAACAGCACACCTGTCAAGGCAATCATGACAGCTGAATCTCAAGAAAAGCAATTTGCTGCACGTTCAACATACAAACATTTCAAAAACAGTGAACAACCCTACAATTACCATTAACATTGTCAACTGACGTGAAATCTTTCATTATGTGAACAGCTGCCAAAACTTACTTTCCATAAATCACAATGAATTTCACTATTTCAAGAGTCCGTTTACAATGACGATGATGGAAAGATCCCTAATGTTGGAGCCACAAATCTCTAATCAACCCCTCAATCTCCCTCAACAGATACAACCTCATAGCATCTGTTCTTGAAATGGCTCAATAGAATATAAAGTACCAGTCATCAGTTTTAATATGAAAAGTTCCATGTGAGTTCACAGTGATTTACTATTTTAAAGAAGCATTACTCTTTCAAATTCCATCTTTTAAAGATTATACAGTTTTGGTAGTGTCGTTCTACTTTATGGAGTACCAGATTACATGTTGTAGTACTGTTCTAATGTACTGAAGACATTGACAGGCATTGAGGACAATGTCATGCCAGAACAACAAACTTAAGACAGTGCCATGAGGTACCCCACAAGACACCTTAACTTGACAGCATGAATCAAGATGCACAAAGCTCGATGTGGGGAATTAAATGTGCGAACGCTGTTCCTTATTGTGTTGAACTTAATTTGGGGATCGTAAATGGGTCACAAACTCAATTGTTTCCCATGCAGCTTTCCATATGCAATGTTTTCCAAAGGTTAAATACCGAACTGAGACGCTATATTTGAAATTTCCGTCATGATGTCGAGTAACTAAGTAAATAATCTTTTTATGTTAGCTGTTTCCATGGCAGGCCACTGGAAAACAGGAGGATTGGATGTCACAACCAGTCAGTTATAGGAGACTCTTCACTAAAATCCCCATTGTGTAGAAACGCTTCCTTAGCACCAAATCTTCAATGACTGTCTGGTCAGCATGCAACAGTCCTCCCTCATCTTTTTTAAATGTACAAGCCTTGGCCTAGCATTACGGTTTGTTAGTAATGCCCATAGAAATCAAACCGAAGCATGAAGAAGCCATTTAACTGCTTTTTGTTGGGTAAATGCCAGTATAGTTAGAAAGTCTAACACACACTCTTAACCTGGTGTTTGGAGGCACGATAAAATACACCAACAATCAGGTTGAAGCACAGCCACAAATGCAAAGATCGTCCCTGGCGTGACACAACAGAGCTGACGTGAAGGTTGGACCTCTGTAGCCACAAGGTCTGCAACACAAACACTGAATGCAGCAAGTTAGTTCAAGGGGAAACTGGCTTCTGGGGGAGAAGTCACACCACCAGCACCAAGCTGGCTTAACCTTGTGAACATTATACACCAGTCAAAGAGAAAAGAATAATAAAATGTTAAGAAAATCTAAACGAAACAATCCTCTTAATCCATCACCATGATGACTAACAATTAAAGGGTAAATCCACCATAAAACATAATTCCCATAGGTTACAGTAGGAGGCAAACCTTTCCAAAGCTGCAGTATGGAACATGATAGGAGGTCTACCAATATGTTCTTTCTTTACAAGGTTGAAAGAGGTGTCACATGTTTAAAATACAGAGTTAAGACGACAAAATCAACCACCCCCATGTCTGTGTGCACTGAAGAGCCAGGTGACAGTTAGCTTACCAAGACTGCAAGCATGTGGAAACTGCAAGTCTACTCTGCAGAAAGTTAAAATAGGCGTCTACTCACACCTGTGAAGGTCACTAATAACAATCTCTACCTCATTTTTCAGATCTGTACTCAAACAGAAATGTCAATTTTACAGGGACTTGCGTACTGAATCACGTTTTACATTTTTGTTGACGCTGAAAATAAGAGGTGGGGGGGCTATATTTTTTAAATTCAGAGAGCCAAGCTGTTTTCCCAGGCCTCCAGTCGTTTTTTTCTAAGCTAAGATAAGCTAATTGCTTCCTGGCTGTAGCTGTTAGCCCACAGACAACTTGAGTGTGATTGGGAAAATGTCCAACTACTCCTTTACGCTCCACTTATAATCTGATTAAAAACATGTTGATTGCACTTGCTAGTTCTTTTTTTTTAAGCTTTTAATTCAGTCTCATTCAAAGGATCCTCCTCGAGATGACCTCAGAGCAGAACTTTGTGGATGTATAAAGAACTGAGCAGACGAGGAAGACACTGAGGTGTGGTTGAAAGCCTTTGATAAAGCTGGCAAGTGAAACAGCCTGCACTGTCAAAAATAGTCTCACCCACCCAAAAAGTTTTAAACAGCAAATATTAAAGGTGGACTTTAAGTGGTCCTCCTTGTAGTCAGTTGTAACAGTATCCAAATCCGATATACAATCCATCTGCTGAATGCTGACTTTGTTTTTTGAGACCGCAGACATTATTACAACCTATTATAGCTGCTGTTCTCCATTAAGGATAAAACTTAAAGGTATAATTAACATGATATTTGGGTGGAGTATCACTGTAAATACTGTTACCATGCCAACAAAGCCCATCTCATATACAACGCCACTGACTGAACTCTGCATCGTAAAGGACCGTTCATCTCAAAATGGAATTTCAGTCACTGTTGTCAGTTTTAGGGTGGATTTTCCCCCAATAAGATTAATAACCAACTCACCCTCTTTCTGTAATGTAACGCTATTTTTTTTTTTTTTCAAAGTTCTGCAGCGCTATGGACGTTTCATTATTAGTGACAGCTGTGTGTGGCTCAACCCTGCTATAGAGGATACTATTTTTTCACACATCATTAAGTTTATTATCAAGAGTTCTAGCATTTAACTGATATTAAACAGCAAAAAAAGAAAATCTCAGGATAAGTGCACATTTGAAACAATAGTACAAATCTTTTCTCAGACAAATAATGACATCATTATATACAGTATGCCACCCTCCCTTCTTTTTTCCATCTTTTTTGTGTGTTTTGTTTCTTTTTTTTTTTTTTTTTTTTGATTTGTTTTTTTTACAATACAAAGCAACTCCATACTGTTGATGCTCTATTGACAATATAGAGGTTACTTTCACTTTCACTGCAGTAGAATGCTTACTGGGAACAAAATGCAACATGGCTGCAGTGTGAGCGCGAGTGAAAGCAAATAAAAAGGTCCTAACAGATTAGTGAGAGAGAAATTGACACCAATAATACTTTTGAAAAAAAAAGAGAAATAAACTTCTTAAAAAAAAAAAAAA
Source organism: Sciaenops ocellatus (assembly GCA_033000465.1). Classification (NCBI taxonomy): domain Eukaryota; kingdom Metazoa; phylum Chordata; class Actinopteri; family Sciaenidae; genus Sciaenops; species Sciaenops ocellatus. Next base: position 24,135,911 of record CP136866.1, on the reverse strand, counting down.
AAGAAAAATTCAGGAATCGTTACTCATGTTACATTACCGTTTCTTTGTGACATTTTCTAAAAGGTAAAAGTTCACCATGTGTCATTGACTCCAGCTGAGAAATGAGACAAAGTAACACTGATTCAAAAAAAAACAAACAAAAAAAAAAACTAAACTTATGTGTGTCTTTTTTTTTTTAACGTGTCCAAACCTACAGAAAGTCTCCAAAATCCATAATAAAGATGTACATGCATCGCAAGACTAGAAAGGTACACTGATCTCTGGTAAAGATGAGACCTGGCTCAACCTCTGCAACCTTTTTCCTTTTCATTACTTCAGTTACTTTCCAGGAAGAGAGGGAATAAAGTTTCACTGGGTTACAACATTTTGCATCTCAAGATAACATTTTTTTTTTTAAAAAAAAGGAGGGGGGAGGGTCTGTGTGGAGAAATGGTCGTCTTTGACTTTGGAACAGAACCAAAGGCGCCAAAAGGTCACAAACTGCACCGGTCTACAAAAGTAACTGACTCCATTTCACAGATCAGTTGAACCAGGTCATAAGCTACAGGCTCATGTTTGTCGACTGTACAAGGACACAACACCTTCCGTGTTTAAAAAAGGATCAGGTGGTTAAAGAGGGCAGTTTCCTGGTGTGTACAGTTAACATCCGACTTTTCATTTTTAAAAGGGAGCTCGGAAAATACTTGGCGTTTGCCAGGTGAAGAAGGTGAATCTATATTGCCACGACAGGAAGTAGCCACCTTTACACATCTGGTCCGTTATGAACGTCTCATCATCCCTGATTTACATGTCTAGGTTTGTGATACTAGCCACAATTTAAAAAGGCACATGTCACACAAAATATTGGTGAGGTTTCTCTGAGCATTCACACCTACGTCCAAATCATAATTCAGCCTATATAATGTGGAAAACCACCAGGAATCCAGGATCATGTTTGTTGATCCAGCTATAAAGTAATTTTATGCTACGTTGACTAAAGACACTCCTTATGAAAAGAGTTCAACACTTTCTGGACGAAAGTTAGACGAGAAGATCGATAGCGTTCTCGTGTCTGTCTCTTAAGTATGATCCTAGACGAGCAGTTGGTTCGCTTAGCTTTGCATAAATGCTGGCAGCAGCAGAAAACGAGCTGGCTGGAAAGTAGCACACTTTAAAAATCACAAATTTTAGACGCGCTGGTCGGCCGATTTTGGACAAAGACAGGCCAGCTGTTTCCCCCAGTTTCCTGTCTTTAGCTGGGCTAAGCTGTAGCTTCAAACAGACCTCGATCTTCTCATCTAACTATTATCAACAATGCCAAAAAAGAGTTTCATTTCATTTAAGTACATCACCCTACAACAATTGCACACAGAAAAGCTAAACCTGAATAAACACCTAACCTGCTAGCCCAAATATTTCTCAGGTTTTGTTACATTAAGATGCAGTTTTATGATGTAATATTGTGTTTTCAGATGAATGCACAGAGAAACCTCGAGAAACTCTTTTTTTATGCTTTGCTTTTTTTGTTTTACAATGACTTTCTCACATTTTATTTCTTTTTTTTTTAATTCAAACTAATGCTATTATCCGTCTCCACTCAATCATAAATCTACAAATACTTTCTACACTAGTCCATCGATGTTACTGCAGTCAGTTTGATGTTAGGACATAATTTGGGTCAACTGAGAACGTACGAGATCTTTAAAAGGCCTTCACGCCACCTACGCTGAACTCCGTTTGTTTTGTCGACGAGGCCACAAAGGTCATTTCCATGCAGAAGCTTTATGAAGTCAGTGAACTATCTGAGGTGTCAAACCGCACAGCTGGTTGGAACACCTCAAGATGAAAGCTCGAAGTCAAATCGTTTGTTTTGTCTGATGTCTGGAAACCTGCACTGATTAGACAAAGTTACTTTGATGGCATCGCTGTCTGGTCCTCTTTTTTTTTTTGTGTTAAGTCAGATAAAGTTTAGAGCAATGACAGAAGATTGGATCTGATCTGGGACTAAATGAATCACCAGAAATTGTTGTAGAAGTCATCTTGCACCATTGTGCCTCCGTCCAAAAAGAATTCATACAAATACATACAGGGGTCACAGAATCACCCACACAACAAACATGTATGAAAAAAAAACCCTGACAGCACAAAAAGCTTCGATCTATTCAGAGCAGTCAGCTGATTTTTAAAACGGGCCAGATTGAAAGAAATGGAGGAGCATAAATCCAAGGCACAAAGATAAAAAATAAAAAAAAAAGCCTCATTATGACGGAGATGAGTGGCAGAAAACTGGCAGACCGCAGCTTCATCACTGTGGTGAACACTTTGCTGTTAATCCAGAGGAGAATTCGCAAAGGAGGCTCAGAAATCTTCATTAAACTCTAAAAACTGTAGAGCGTTTTCTTAGTCAGGTGACATCCTGCACATTTAAAAGCACCGAAATCATGCACACACAGAAGAATGCCTTTGCTGTCACGCAACAATACCTGATACTGTGGTTTCATAGATATTATATTTTGGTGTAAGTGAATGTAAATCTGTTTGGAAGTCAGACTCCATCCTTTGCTCTATCATTTACAAAATGCACCCAACAGAAAATAAAATAAGATGAATACATGAAATGTTTAAGTTATAGGGGGCGGGCCCAGAATAAGTTTGGAAAACCATGAAGAATAAAACTTACACCAAATGTTTTATTTTCAAAGATGTAACTCAATGAAACGTTTCGTTTGTTCTACAGTAAACTTCAAACAGGTTTCCTAACTGCAAAACAAAAAAGGTCAAATACAAAAAGGCTTTTCATAAATTAAAGGAAAAAGTGATCAGGTGACAGGAGTCGATATTCATGATGTTGCCGCCTTAATCCTACTAAACTCGTCAGGTTTGTCTGAGAGCGACAGAACTAAGTGAACTGTCTTATCCAAAAATGCTATATTAAATGTATGTAGACTAAGCCCTCTGTGTGAAAACATCCCACTGCTGCTGAGGTCAGGAAGACTCCCGTCAGTCTGGTACAGGATGTCTTTACCAGTGAGATAAATGAGGATGATCGGGAGAACAGAACCTCTTCAGGTCCAGAGCTGCTGGAAACCACCACGGACATGTTGCCATCAGGCTTCAGTCATGAGAGACTAAACTATTATGAACATCCAGGTTTGACCTGTGGTTCTGGTCATTGTTTGCTGGATGTGTAATCTCTTTTTATCAATGCTACATTTCATGAAGTATTTGGATTTACCGTAGCTGTTGTGTCTAGACTCCCCATGTTTTGTCTTTTTTAACTCAGAGTCTGGACGTAATGAAGCGGAATCTTTCACAGACAGCTGTACACACTGCTGACGTTATTAATGGTATTTGTAATGATTGATTTCACTGTGGACATTACGCTGTGTGGGGAAATAAAATCAATGAATTGATAAATGAATAAAAACAGAGCTGTTTTCTTCCATTATGATCCTCATGCAGCCTACTTAAAAACTACTAAATTTGGAAAGTTTGGCTGGTTCTGTTCGGAGTCAGCGTGGATTCAATGGACTGAACGCTTCAGCAGTGCGGGTCACGTGACGGGTAATCAATTTTAAAAAAGAACAGCGGTGCATGACATTTTGTACTCTGTTGAAGTTGTAATATCTGTGTCTGTAAAAGGCTTTTTTTTGCATCAGAGTGCCTCAGATTTATGTTTCTCCACTGGTGCGGCTAATACGTTGTTGAATTCACACTTGGTCTGACAGTCGAGCCGACTGGAGGGATTTTACATTATTTTGGCAACACGGAACAAAACACAGATGACTTCCACAATGAGATTAAGTATTCGCTGGCAAATCATCGCTCATGCATCCCTGTTGTTTGAAATCTGCAGACTGCATTTTTGGATGTTATCAATTTAGCACAAGTCTCTCTCTGCACCTAAAAGATGCTCAATCACTTCTCTTCTCCGTGTATTAGAAATCCAATGCTCCCAAAATATTTAGATGACCACCAAAAATAAATTCTGAACCTGTAGGAAACACTGACAGCCAGAGCTGTCCGATCATCTCTACAGTAACCATGTGCAGTGAGTAACGTCATCGACTTCTCTGACTCATTTCTTTTTTTCTGATGTGAGCGAGTCCAAACAGGACCGCTGTGGAGAAAATCATTTAATTTAGCTGATTACAAAAAAAAAAAAAAAAAAAAAACGAGTAACTGATTATTTGCACTTGATGGATCGGAGAGCATGTTTAAGAGTTAAAGCCTCTGTGAAAGAATCCCTCCTCTTCTTTTCCTTTTGTCCAAAAAGTGCCGTTTCTTTCAGCCGTCACTCCGTCGCAGGAGAACAGGAGATACCAGACCAGTACACTCAAAAAGACCTCAGACCAGATCAGCTCTGGTGTTCGACTTTACCACGGTAAACTCTTCCATGCTGATGAAATATGTGTATTGATGTGTTTGACAAAGACAGAGAAAAGAAAAAAAGCAAGAGAGAGAGAGAGAGAGAGAGAGAGAGAGAGAGAGAGAGAGAGAGAGAGAGAGACTATGATGGTTTATGACAAGTTGCCTGTGTGTGTGTCTAAGTGAGAAGGTCCTCCAGTGGTGTGTCTACGACACTCCGTTCACCAGCGGAGGAGGAGCGTCCTGTTTGTCCTTCTTCATCCCTCGGTCTCTGATGGGTCTCTGATGGTGATGGCGAGGCGGGCCCTCACCGCCGGCGCTGATGCCACCCTGGGATGAGGAAGGCCCTCCTCCTCCTCCTCCTCGGCCCCCTGAGGAGTGCTGCACGCTACGCTCGTTGTTACCGTCCACGCGGATCTGTGGGAGAAAGAAAACGAGTACAGTCTGGTTCCACATTTCACAGCTACGAGTGGAAGGGAAATATGATCAGACGTTGATGAACTGGAACAAGTTTATCAAACGTCTCACGTGGGAATCAAGCAGGACAGACTTATTTAAGAAGCTTCCTACTCTGACGTTCAGTGAGGAGAGCGTGTGACATCGCTGTCTTACAACACTGAGAGAAATCGAGTGGTCAAACCTGACATGAAGGAAAAACTGCTGCTCTGTATGCAGTTTAACCAACAGAAACGGCAAAATTAACAGCAATTAGGGACGACTTAATCGCTGAGCGGTGACTCAGGAGGTAGAGCGAGTCGTCCACTAATGAGACGATCGGCGGTTCGATCCCCGGCTCCTCCAGTCTGCATGTCGAAGTGTCCTTGGGCAAGATACTGAACCCCAAATTGCTCCCGAAGGCTGCGCCATCGGTGTGTGAATGTGTGTGAATGAGATATGTAGACATGTATGTATGCAGTGTAAAAGTGCTTTGAGTAAAGTCTTTGACATTCAAATGGACTAAATAAATTGTCTAGTAGTAGTAAAAGTCTTAAATTTGACCAAAGTTTTCTTCATCAAGTCATTCTAATTAAACTGCTCAGCGTTTTCTTTTTTCAAATTCAGACTCGTCCTTCTCTCCTTGATGAGCCTGTTACCAAAAAGGGAAGTTTAAATGTAGTCCAGTGAGGCTGAAACTGATCTTTATAGAGACAAAACTCATCAGCGCTTGTCTGACCATGAATTAGCCTCAACTTGAACCAGAGCTCCAGCAGATTAATTCCACACTCGGCATGTTATGATTCACTGAATTTCGACACGATCTGAGATGAATGTTTCTGTTAGCTCTGCTGCCATCTTGACTGGAAGGCAGCCTGCTGTATGTTGCCTCTCTGGGGTCGCCATATTGGAGAGGTCAAGATCCTCTAGTAAACAAATCCGACGTGCATCATCGACTGGTTTTCGCGACAAGACTCGGAAGCATTAATCCTGATCTCCTGATCGCAGCTCATTGATCTGGCAGCAATCTCAAAATATTTACTCATTCACCATTTGTGTAGTAAGCTCATGGGAAACATTGGCAGGCCAGTTGGATGAATAAAAAATGACTCAGCTGTATAAAAGAATCCAAGTTATCTGATCCAGAATGTTGCATGTGTACACGACATCTCAATTACACCCTGTTAACTAATGTGCCTTACAGTTAGGAAATCCTTCCTGTAGTGTCCTGTCTTACAAAATACAATGTCAATATTCAATAACCTCAAATATTATTAAATTAAAATACTACATTTGAATAAATAATAACAGCAGAAGCATTTAGTCACAGCTGTAGCTTTGCAGCTCCTTTATCTCCAGCAAGTTGTTCATGTGTGTTCAAATCAAAGTTTTAGTTCACTCACGCACAAAACTGGAGGTGCTGCACAGGCCAAGTCTGATTAATTACTGCAGAAATATTCGCTTGTTGCAGAGACAGCATGTGCCGTCTGTCCTCTGTAACTGGCACAAAGGCAGTCATCAACATGATTCAGTTTTGATCAGATCGGTATATTTTATGATCGTCATCAAGCGGTCCATCTCTGCCATCTGCTCTGGATTGATTGTAAATACTGTCTGACACAGGAGTCCTGCAGCTAAAAGTCGGACCAAATATGCGTCAGCGAGAGTTTGGACTCATTTCCAACTCTGAGACACTCGATAAACACCGGTCCAGATCAGACATTTGGTGGGAGTTCACTTTCTCTGTCTTTATTAATTCTATTTAAAAACATGCATGTTTCCTTGATACTGTTAAAATTTAAAACACACAAGAGAGAACATCTTTTTAGGTGTGTGTGTTACCTGTAGAGTGTCTTCCTGCGCTCTTGTCTTGGGGTCTCTGATATGACGAGGTCTCGGCTCGCTCCACTGCATGTCGTCACCTAAACCAGGACACAGACTCTGAGTGTCGGCTTATAGGCATCATCCTCGTTTCCTCGTTAAAAACAAAAACCTGTTCTGCACACAAAGCCCTGCAGCCTCATGCAGGCAGGCTGCATGCATCATAATTAGATTTATGCCTGGGGAAATTATTTTTTCGATAAAAACGTGGATTTCATTGAAAAGCAAACACTCAAGGAGAATGTATTAGTGAAGGGAGTCAGCAGGGAGCTTCGATTCATTTCTATTCTTCTTCAGGCAATTTGATGAAAATGATCTCAAACTTTCACTACAAACTAATTTCTTTTTCCTCATCTCTTTTTTATAACTTGAATAAAGTTCATCTCCATGTATTAGCTTCAAAATTATCTTGATCTCCAGTCTAATGGTAGAAAGATGATAGGAATACAGTTGTATAACCGACCTACAGAAAGTTTTATAAATATTTGACTGCTGAAGTGACTCGCCAAAAAGCTGACAGCCAATGGTAACTGTACCTTTATACCCTCCGCCTCCTCTTCCTCTCCCTCCTCGTCCTCGCAGCCCTCCTCCGCCTGCTCTCTTCCTCCCGTCTGTTCGTCTGGGCAGGGTCCCGCCTCCTGTCATGAGCTCCTCGGTGGGGGCCAGCGACCAATCGCTGAGCTCGTCTCTGTGGTCCGACTCCGTCTCTGAAGCGTTGGACGCCTCGGAGTTGGTGCCTGGTGGACGGAGGACACAAGTCAAACCTCGGCTGAAGAATCTTTGATTAAATGTTTTGTTTCATAAATCAGAAATCCACTTACTTTACTCCACCTTCCTCATCAAATATAAATATACTAATTTATAATTTATTGTTTGTTTAGTTGTTTAGTATTTGAAACAGAAGATATGAAATAATTTTAAATGAGTTCACTTGCTTTTCACCGTACCTGAGGCGAACGCCGCACCTCCTCCTCTCCGCCCTCTGCCGCCTCTTCCTCCCCCTCCTGTGTAGGGCTTTCCTCCTCCGCCGCCTCCTCCCGCTCCTCTCCCCATCCCCAGACCCATGCCGTTGTCGAACACGTAGGTTTTGTCTTTAAGGTTTCGAGGCCCCGTCCCTCCTCCTCCTCCACCTCCCCCTCCGATCTGTCTGAGCTGCTCGTCGATCTGAAGGCGCTCCAGACGAAGCTGATCCACCTCCTGTGGAGACGAAGAATTAAAGATAGAGATAGATATTAGTGGCATTTCGCAGAGAACAGAGACATTATCTAGCACTCTGTGTTGTGTCATGCAACACGCTTATAGAGTGCCGTTCATCGAATATCAAGTCTGAACGTGTCTGTTTGCAACTAATTAAACCAAGTGTCATTAACTCGGACGAGACCCAACGACTATTGAGTTCAAACTCATATAAACTGTTCAAACATCAGGAGGGAAGAAAGGAAAAAAAGAAAGAAAAGAAATAATGGCAGGCAGAACTTAGGTTTCACTTTCTGGCACAGTTACCACTGAAAGCGACAGTAGAAAGCTGTTATACAGTATGAAGCTATAGAGCGAACATTGGCGTGGACACTCAGCAGAGAAAAATAAAGAGGAAAGGTGTGTTCAGCTCGTGGTCGTACAGTTTAAACCACAGCCGACAGCTGCAAAGTTCCTCCACCCAAATCAAACTGGCAGCATTTTATAAAACGAACGTGAACTAGTTCAATTTCAGAGACTGTGAACTTATTTTTTAAAATGGTGAGCAGATCAAAATGGTTTACACTCTCCTCCTGTGTGTAAGCTGCTCTGGTTTGAGTTTTATTTCTAAGAGACAAAGTAGAATACAAAGCACATGTTGACTGTCAATAAATAAACTGTTCTTAATTCATGATACTTTATCGTGTCTTCATTTTAATAAAATGTGCTACACGATAAATAGAAGGCTTCAAATAGACCCCATTGGTTGATACTGCTTCCAGATATCGGCCCCAAACTGTGATCAGGTTTTAAAGCATTCAGATTGGGTAAAATGCAAACCCTAATTTCAAAGCCTAAAATGAATGAGCAGAGACTGTGCTGTTTAAAAAAGGAACAATACAATCCCTGCGATTTCCTAGGCCTGATGTTTAATAACTCTTTAATAATCTCTTTGTTAAGTCAGTCGATGCATACTGTACGTTTAACCTTAAATAAAGTTTATAAAAACAAACGCACTGATGTTATTTCTTAAAAAAGTAGACTGATGTGCCAGTGTTCTGCTCACAAGCCATCAAAACATCTTGTTAAACCTGAAGCACCAGCTCACTGACATTCTTCAGAGTGAACAATAACCCTGCTACAATATTCAGGATATATTGTTTACATAATGGCAGAGAATCTGGTTAACTCCCTGCATGCAAGATTCTTACTGTACCTGTAAGATCATATTCATCAGAATCCTTCTACTCTGGACAGACATAGTTACCTCAGCGATGAACACACTTTGGTTTCTGGCTGCCTCACGCTGCTATACTGATCATTGAATTTGTTTCTCAGCTACTGAATTTGTTACTCAGTACTAAAAACTTATAAAGCTCAAAAAACAACCACAAACAGAGTAAAATGAACGCATTATCACACCTTAAGGTAGTTGAGGTGATAGTCCAGCAGTACTGTAGCATTGGAGATGCTCTCCTTGGTCCCCACAAACACAAATGGCACCATTCCCTGTGAGACAAAGACAGACTCAATTGTTCTGATCTATTCTCAAACGATGCATACTAGCAGCAGTAAAGCTATATTCATACTGGAGTTAGAGGTCAGTGATTTATGAGTATGATGGTTGAGTCTGGCTTTCGGTGTACAGTTTTTAAAAAATCACTGAGCTGTTTGTTGTGTTGTAGAGAGATGTCTTTCCCACTCACCTCGTCTGCTGCTGCCGCCGCTGCCGCTGACGGCTTTTTGTCATTTTCAGGCTCAATACGAACCCGCACCACCCCAGACTTATCAACCACCTCCTGGATCAGTTTGCCGTTTTTGCCGATCACCTTGCCTATAAAGGGGGCGAAACCTCGTCAGTCACAGTCGGCACGGACTTTAATAGTCTGGATAATTCTTGATTAAATTGAAGTTACCGCATGAATAAGCTCAGCGTCTCGGCTGAGTGATTTTCTCACCTACTAAATTCCGGGGAACTTTGATGACATCTTCGGAGAATTCCAGGAAACTCCTGGCGATGCGTACAGCGTCCTGGTCCTTAGACAAACAACAAGCATAAAACAGACGTTATACATGACAGTAAATGTCTCTACACTCATGTGGGTTTGAAGTAAAGTATCAACAGAGCCCTCCTACCTCTCCATATATGTGAAAGGTGCACGTCTCCTCGTCCAGGTCTATGTTAGTGACTCCGGGGACTTTACGCGCCTGCTGAATGTTGGCCCCGTGAGTCCCGATGGCCAGACCCATGAGGTCATCCCGAACCGCAAACTGTTCATGAAACCGTGACGCCAGCTGTCTGGAACTCTGCAGGAACACGACGAGAGGGACGAAGAGGACGTAAAAGACGAGCAACAACATCATCACTGCCACAGCAGAGTTAAGTGATTCCTGATGGGCGATCATTTAATAATGCTCTAATCGCTTTTAACTGCAAGATGAACAAATTATAGAGATGAGAACACACAACCTCATTCTGTGTGTGTGTAAATATTTACCTCCAGTTGTCTGCTGGCCTCTTCGTTCCTCTGCATGAGAGACAGTTTGGTGCGCAGGCTCCTGAAGTGCATGTCGCTCATCATGTTGGCCCTCTTTGATGTGACCTCATTCACTGACTGAGAGAACAATCAAAGCTTAATTCGCACAAACATTCACAGACTGTGAAATGTGATAAAAAAAAAAAAGCAGGTCATCTACGTTAGTTGAAGAATAAAGGATTAGACTGACAACTCTCTTACGTACCAAAATGACCAGCTGCTTTTTCTCCGAGTCGTAGATGACGCTGAACGCTCCCACGGCCTTTTTGAAGTCTTTGTGTGCCGATTCCTTTGAGCACCTGTCGACACAGACGTCACATGCCTTCAGTTCATCACAGATTCGTATGAAGATATTGAATTATCAGTCTAACAGAGCCTAACACAAACACGTGCATGTCGTAGGCCTTTCTGAACTATTTAGAACACGCTCAAACCGGCATGACAGCACACCTGACTCGTCACTAAATATATCCACATATTATAATATTCTCCACATTGTCACATCCTGAAAATATACAACATGTAAATAAATATGGATGACTACACTGGAAGTCAACCTTTAATAAATATATATAAATTTCAAATTTCAGCTTTCTTCAATGAATATTCTGGATTTTGCGGAGCTGTTAGACCGCCTCGTTAATACAGGTGTGCACCTCGTTTGTGTGCAGCACGTCAGAGATCCACCAGTTTAGTGACGCAGAGAAAATGTTGTTTTTAAAGACTAAAGGTCGACTAATATGGTTAATTGCTTAATTAAGAGTTCTTTCATCAGCAGGTTTTACACAATAATAAAAGCCTACAAGAATGTGGCTCACGCCTTTTTAAATTGCTGCTACATATCTGAGTATTGCATTATATCGCTGCTGTTCTACTGGCATTGTGCCACTGACACTGCGTTCCTCTGACAGATGCAGCTACACATCAGCAGGCTCTGTTCTGACGAGGCACTGATCAGTGTAGGCACCTGTCACCTTGACCAAAGGTCTTTTGTTAAAGCCAAGCCTGCAAGCTGGCCTTCACAGCCGTCACTGCCCAGCAGCTAGAGCGTAAACTGGCCTTCAAACTGTTTTTTTCTACCTGTTTCTTGTGTTTGCTCTTTGTCTAACTTTGAACTTATGGCAGAGAATCTAAGTATTTTAATGACTCATACTACTTAAGTTCCTTGACTTTTTTTAATTGGACAATCCTCCCAATTTCTCAGCAGAAAACCTGTTGGAATCTATCCAACCGAACAGTTACATACACGCTCTGAGACATAAACAATGTCTGTCTATGAAGCTCACATCTGCCGTAGATCCTCGGGTACATCGAGTCTGATCTTGATGAAGGTGGTTTTGGTGGCTGGCTTGTTGGGGTTGACCGGCCGTAGCCGCTCCAGCGTCACTATCTCATTTAACGTAGCGTCACATGCAGCGTACTCTATTACGTAAAACTGTAGATAGAAAGAGAGAGAAGGGAAACATGAGAGTGATGATCTGGAAGAAAAAACAGCTCACAGCAGAGACATGTCTGACAGATTAGCCTGAATTCAATCCTCTAAACAAACAATTCAAAGTAAATATCTCGACAGTGAGACCTTGAACACGGGCAGTAAACTTACTACGATATAAAACATTATACTACATGAACTACTGCAAACTAACCAATGTGAATACTGCTCTTTGATCTGAGCGATACATCCAGCCCTACATTAAACACAAACTTACCTCTCCTTTGACCATGCGAACCTTGGCCAGCCACCATCCACATGGCTCCTTGTCATTAGCCCTGGAATATACCTGGCAACACACAGACACACAAATCTGAGATGATTACCAGACATCTGATTCACTTTGATGAATAGTGATTTGTTTTGTACACTGGACAGAAACTCATTTTTGTAACCTGTTGCGCAGAGACACATTTAATTTCATTTACCTCAGAGAAAGCAGTTGAAGGTTTTATGCTCCGTTTAAGTGAAGATAATATTTTGTTTAAGTGGACTCATTCCCTGTAGGTTATGTGCAGCCAGCGGGGTATGTTTATTTACGTTTGTTTTGTCTCTGCAGTCTCTGCAGTGTATATCGTCCTCCGTCGTCCTGTGACAGTTCCACAGTGGATTGATGACAGTGACGAGGTGCAATTAGGACGCCAACACCACCATCAGTAACTGAAGAGCTAGTGTCGCTTATTTCCTCTCAGAGCATTACAATTATCTCGATGTTTACATGTTATCATTGTGACAGTGTAACACTGGTGTCTGCGGCAAAATGAATCAACTTGTTGCGTGTGCACAAACGCTTCTTAATTAAAGTTAACGGTGTGTCGTGACTAAACACACATCTAAACCTGACAACCACCTCAAACATCACTGTAGAAACAAAACACCTTGGTGGAGCTCTACGTTCTCAGAGTGCTCTTGTAGTTTCTTATTAAATCATTTTTTTTTTTTTAAGCACTAAAGACATCTGAGGCACGGCAACACGTCACAGAACAAAGAATGGATTACATATTTGTTTATAATCATTATGAAGTGAACAAAGAAGTTTCTCTGGTGATTTCTGAAGAAGATCAAAGTAAAATTTCAAACCTGAACATAATTTTTTTGGTTGTAAATGAACAAAAAAATATATCACCGCTGATTCTGAAAGACAGAAAGTGTCGCTAACTGACAGCTTGATCATCATCCGCGCTGAAAACGGACGGCAGGAACTGCCGCAGGGAAACATAATAAAATAAACCAAATCTGATAGTGACGTCAGTTTTCTGAAACAGTTCTGGAGGTCTCACCTCGACCTCGTCGCTCTCGTTTATCTCCTTGCAGAAACCTGTCGGAGGAGGGAAACGCACATCCTGGAACGGGATCTGACGCTCCGGCTGCCAGCTGGGACACAGGAACACACACATGTCATAAAAAGTGTCGGGAAAAGGCAACATTTAGATGCAGTACGGTATATTTTGTTGTGTGTGCGTAGTACTCACTTGTTTTCAAATGCCACGGTGACCGATCCTTCGTGAACATCCTTCACAAAGGCCTACAAGAAATCACAGAGAAAGTTAGAAGACCCAGGGTTTGGCAAGCCTCTAGAAATAGTAAATACAGCTTCACACCGACATCAAGCATGTAGCAGGGCAACAGTTCTGTTCCTCAAACCTGACCCAAGCTGTTTGCAACAAAAAAAAAGGCCACAATTGATTTTTTTGGGGCTCTGGCCTTGAGTCAGGTTTGGCTGTGCCTCTCTCTCTGGTTGTACACAGTCTGCGTCCATGTGTGTCAAATACTGCAAGTAGGACATGCAATGCCTTGAAGGAAAAGAGAGAGATCTAGAGTGTAGTCTGAGGGCTGCATTAGCCCGCTAAGCTAACAGTCAGTAATGGATGTAATGAAGCAAAAAGCTTGTGAGAGGAGAGCGTCCTTATTGCCCTTTGACTTCGCCGATCTGTGACCACGCCTGTACAAACATCCACACAGATTATGACTCTGACTTCAGCGGTCGAGTTGAGGTGAAGAGGTTACAAGCCGTATTCATCCGAGCTATTTCAGGAGAAGAAATTATAAAGGAGAAATTTTAATTTGAGACTATAAACTAAACCGCTATAATGTTGTCGATGTTTAACCGCTTTTTTATTATCATATCGAACAATTCTGGCACATTCCTGCAACATTATTATCAGGAGCAGACTCCTCAACACGAGCATGAAACATACTTAACACACAATTCACTGTTGTTTTTAAAACAAATCTGAGAAGTATGTTCTACCGTTAGTTGCTCCAGTCAAAGACTTCCTTAGTAAAGACTGTTATGTCCACAGATGAACGCAGTCATCGTATCTTATCTGCTCTTTAAAGCCAACAGCAAAATTTTGAAGATTGCACTGCTTCTTCCAGCTCCCGGTTAATCTAAAAATCGGCAAAGACGTGGATCATCAGTGGATCTAAAGACTCCTGGGTGCTCTAGTAAGCCACCTGTCAATCAAAGCATCCCCGCTGTTAATTATGCATAACTTTAAGCCTTAATATAATTTGAACAGGTGAGTTCTATAAAAATTCACCCTCAGTACAGTTGTCATGAACGGGGAAATTAGCTATAGAGACCAAAACTGTTTTTTGTACCAGGCTGTAAACATGTTTATTTCTGCTGTGAAGTTGGACATTTTAACATAGGGGCCTATGGAGATTAACTCGTTCTGGAGCCAGCCTCAAGAGGCCACTTGAGGTATTACAGTTTTTGGCAACACAAAAACATTAAAACACATTTTTGTTGGTGCTGTAACTTCGAGCCTACTTGGCTCCGTTAACTCTTGAACAACTGCAGTGGCAAATTTACCACTTCAGGAACGCCCTGTCCATTTTCCTTCCCAGTGAATTACTGAACAACAGGAGTGTGAAGGAGTGAGACAGACAGCTCTGCGTCCTACAGCTTTATTTACAAGGCCGGAGTTTTACGTCACAGCTAAAACCACTGATCAAATCTCGGCACAGACCGATATATCAGCCTGTATGTTGTTTATTAGAAGACAAACCACAGTCCAACGCAGCTATCTGGCTAATGACACATACTGTATTGTATTCTTACTCATTTCAAGAAAGCATTCAATGACTCAACTCAGACACTGACTCAATGCTTTGAAGCCAAGCTGGTCTACATTAGACGGTGTTATCACTCTGCATCGCAGCCCACGTCAGCAATTCTTTTTACTAATTCAGGTACTCTAGACTGAAGTGAAGACAACGATCATCCCGCAGGCTCTACAGCAGCAAACGGTGGAAAGAAAAGCGTGGACAGCTTCAAGTCGAGGGCTTGAACTGGTCCAGGTAAATCCAGGTATCTCCTCAAATACTGCTCCTGCACCATCGAGGGGGTCCTGACACTGTTTGATACAGAAACACCGCCAAACAGGACCGCTAGGCCGCGCACAGAGCGCTTTGTTCAGCTACAATAAGCGATGCTCTAGCTGCTGAAAACACATCTACACCAGACGCTGCAAAAATGAATCTTTAAAGATCCTAAAAACTTGGATAACAGCGTCTTTCTCCTGCTACGATCGGGAAGGTTTCGGGTACAGCAGCCTCAGAAAGAGGCGGTACCCTCAGATCACGAGGACCTAAATCAGGACAGGATCAGACCGTGGGTTGTCCGTTTGTGCTGAACGTAACCGCCGTAAAACAATCAAGAAATAACTTTTTATTTCACTGATTAACTGGCTCGCTCGCTCACTCTCATTCGCTGTCTATGTCTCTTAATCAGTGCTCTCCCTCTCTCTCTCTTTCTCAAACTATCGGACACAAACCAAATTCAAATTCTTCGTGTCTCTGTTTTGGAGCTTAAATTGCGAGTCAGACTCAGATTTAGAAGCTGGTTCATGAAATAAACAAACAGGTAGAGCATCAGAGTTTAGATAGATCGTCTGATTGGCTGCAGCGTGACGTCAGGCTGCGTTTTTCTAAAAGTTGGATCCATCTCAACTTCTACATCGACTATCTGAACCCTAAATGAGACTGCACCTTAAAATACTTTACTCCTCACTGTTTACACTCACATTACTCCATTAATTTATTACAACTATCCTGTTTTACACCAGAATACACTCTGACTGTACCTGTATGTTAATTAAATTTTAAATTAAAGCTCAGCAGCTGCGTTTTTCTTTGTCAGCTCAAACGAATGTCAGGATAGACTCTAAAGTGCATTCTGTGGATCTCTTGAACTGATCTGAAATCTGGCTAATTGCATTAAGTGCTATAATTTGATAACAACACATGCCAAATAATAAAACACTTTTCAGAGCGCGTGCCAAACGTCACATTTTGCATTCATACGGTGATGTTTGGTCGGTGCCACACCCAGCCAAGAGGTAAAAGTACATCCACTGTTGACTAAAAGCCAAAAGAATTATTTTTCATACAGGACTTTTATCCATGTTTAATTCAGGAGTGTGTTTTAGTGAAGTGCTCGACTTTCCGAATGATTCATCTGGCACTGAACGCGGCATGAGAGTCAGTAACGAACATGGCTACGGTGGAGTGCAGGGCAGGTGTGTGTCGAGGTGTGCAGGCTCACTCATTACATCTCTGCACGCTCATAATCCTTACATCACGTCTGCAGCCAAACTGACTGTTTATCTTTGATGTTAAAGTTTTTATTTATTGTTACAAACTTTCTTTAAAAAGGTCCAGTGTGTAGGATTTAGTTGGTTTAATCGCTGCATTGCAATCCTCACATCACCCTCGCCTACGTAGTGTAAAGGAGAAACAAACACTTGAAAGCCCTTGACTAAAGTGAGTATTTAGTTTGGCTGTTCTGGGCTACTGTAGCACGGTGTTTCAACATCCCGCTCCAACTGTTGATATAAAAGTCTCATTTTAAAGCAACAAAAACAAAATTATTGTTATTTTCAGGTGATCAAACACGCATGAAAACACATTACTTATTCTGAAAATAGATCTTAGACACTGGACCTTTAACTCTGTTTGTTACATTAACTCGCTGCCTATAGTTATGAGTTACTTTCCAATCAAAACATGAGTTCATTAAATATCAGCGATCATTTTTTAATTTCCTTTCTTCCTTTAGTGCGTCTGTACTTTTGCTTGACAGTCCCACAAAACTGGAAACACACAGCAAAACTTGTATAACTAAGCAAAATCCAAGGGAGGATTTTATTTTAAAAAATATGGTAGTTTATGTTTTTATCCTGTAATGTTCAGTTTCCAGGATTATTTGTCATATACATAGATAGATAGATACTTTATTGATCCTGAGGGACATTAATTCCCTGCCTGACAGTCCCACAAAATTGAAAACACAAGCTTTAATCCAAACATTCAAAGGGAGCATGTCTGTCTCTACCACAGCTCACAAACACTGACCATCAGATCAACATCTGTACATTAATATCTGCACATGGATCCATGATCAAACCCTGTAAAAACACCAACACTCCTGACTCAAAATAATCAATGTTCCTCCAACTTGTTGACTCAAGTGTCCCCAAAAATCTCAGCAGCCTCGATAAAAACCAAACCTACCATCATATAACATGCAGGTGAAGCCCATATGAAACACCTGTGCCTGCCCATCATCACTCCCCACACAGCATTACATTACAAGCAACATTATCAACCCTACTGTGTTGGTACTAATAATGCAGTTATCCACAGATAACTAACACATTCAGCCGGCAGCATTGAGGTTATGTTAGCAGCTTAGCCTCAGCTTTGTTTACAGATTTTTTTGGAGGCTGCTCACCGAGCACCGAGCACCGAGGCCCGGAGACACACAAGCAGGTATCTCTCCCTGCTAACGCTCCGGCGAGACGCGTTCATAACGCCAGATAAACGTAACCGAGAGGACTAAAAAGCTGAAGACCAAACTCACCTTATAAAAGGCCCCACTTGTTCCCCTCACTTCCACGACTAGTTCATCCATGACGCAAGTTACTACAGCTATAGCTATAGCTATAGCTGGCTAGCCTGACGCTAGCCAAGGCAGAGTTTAGCCTCGCTAAGCTAAGCTAAGCTAGCCCAAAATTAGCCTGTCAGTTGGATGCAAAGAAGAGGCCACGGCAACTGTGTGTGACCGAGATGTGAATCTCGCGTTTGTTTCTCGCAGGTTTTAAATTCCGGTTGTATGATAAATCAAAGGCGACTTATATATAAATATATTTATATATATATAGCAGGCTAGGCTAGGTTAGCTCGCACTAGCTGGTTGTGTTAATGTTGTGTGATTAGTGGTGAAGCAGCTACTGCTGGTTGCATCTCCTCCATGTGACGTCGCTCCGCTCTCTTCCTCTCCGCTGAGATCTGAGGCTGGTTCACTCTCAGCTCAGCCGGTTGCTGCTCTCCGCAGGTAACAGCACAGCAATGCTTCTTCTTCACACACACAGAGCACAGGCAAGTCAGACAAATATAAAAACGACCATGATCTCCATCCTGTTATGTTTAGTTTCGGTTTTATTTGTCAAATAAATAGATTTAAATTAAATAAAAAATATTTAAAAAAATAATATATATAATAATTTAGATATAAATGATAGAAATAGAAATAAGAATTAGAACTACAATATTTAAATTTACAATATTTAAGTTTAGATTTATCTCAGGTTAATTTTAACGTATGGTTACTGTGTTATAAGTTAATTTTAATGTATGTTCAATGTATGTTTGCCGCTACTGGATGCTTGAATTTCCTTCGGGATCAATAAAGTATCTATCTATCTATCTATCTATCTATCTATCTATCTATCTATCTATCTATCTAAATATCTATCTGTCTGTCTGTCTGTCTATCTACAAATAGAGACAAATAAAACTGTGTACAATTAAATTAGGCTGTGGACAATGAATGACAGTCAAAGAAAACAAAATAAGTTAAAAAAGAATAATATAAAATATAACATAATATAATATGAAAAATATGTATGTAAGTACGTATAGATAGATCCAAGCATCCGGTAGCAGCATGAGACACAGTAAACACACATTAACATTAACCTATAAGATAAATCTATATTAGAAAATTATTTAAAAAAAAACACTTATTAATAAAACACATATTTTTTTATAATCTTAGTATATTTTATATTTGGCATGTTTATGTTGTATTGTTCCTTTTTACCTACAATTTTATATTATTGTATTTTACTCTGTAGCTTATTTTTATTCTTATGTGTAGTGTTGTTACACTGTTTTAGTGCTCTTAACACTGAGCTGACCACTTCCTCTCATCCAACACATTTCATTGTATTGTTGACCCTGTGTTAACTTATTGTGCAAATGGAGTCAAGAATGACAATGACAGAGTCAATAGTGCAATGAACAACTACAGTTGTGGTAAAAGCAGTAGATATAAAGCATAAAAATAAGCTAAAGAATTAAATACAACACTAACACTAAAAAAATATTAAATTAATTTTATATATTTTATGTTCATTTTATATGTATTCATATTAATTCTAATAAACCATTTTCAAAAATGACAATGTCAAAAATGACATTTATTTTTATACAGTGTTCTCTGCAGAAATGTGCAATGTCATGAGACAAATTAAATACAAAGTGTGCTCTGAAAAGTTCATCACATATTCAGAGGGAGCAGTTTGCCCGGCATGGGATGAGATCCTGATCCACGGTCATGCAGAAGCTGTCGATCTTGCTCTTCAGACACTCAACATCGAGGAGGTACAGCTGCCGAGCCTGCTGGTTGCGGAAGATGCTCCTCCATGGCTGAGATCAGGAAGCTGAACATTAGACGCAAGAATAATGACACAGAGAAAACTACATTATACCAGTGAGAATGTGATGTGAATTATTATAATCACCTTAATAATATATCTGCTGCATCACACACACTGAACTTTGGAGACTTCAGTCCTCCTAGTGATGGTGGAAGGAGATGTAGCAGCAACAACAGATTTGAGAACAGGGAGGCATTATGAGATAGTTTGAAACATTTATCCATCTATTGTTCATATTTATCCAGAAAAAATCAGATCCACTTTCAGAGATACACAGAATAAACAGATTAAATCTTTGAGTTGGTGACGGTTTAATAACAGTCAGATAACTTACTGTAGACCGCTAAGGTTAGCTCACCTGGACACATTTGCTGTTCAGTCCTGGCAACAAGTCGTTGCATTGTAAAGCAAATATTCTCTGTAGATGTTTCATTGTACATGCTGCAGTTTGCAGCATCAATTAATAATTGTTTCAGTAAATTTGAACTTCGTTGCACTTAGCGTGTAGAGCTGCATGAGAGGAGGAAAATGGTGTTGACTTGTCTCCATCTCTAACTGAAGAAAGGAAGCACGTGGGCGGAGGTGGAGATTAATTACATCTCTGCAGAGCTGATATTAACACCAGGTTAACACGGATGCAGTACACGTGATCAATTCAAGTTGTCTGTGTTATTTCTCAGGGTTATGTTATGAGATAATTTGAGAGGGTCACTAGAGCTCTTCCTTTGTGTAGGACTCTGGAAACTTTTCATTTAATACATTTATCATGCAATATTTTGACTTCCCTACTCAGATTTCGCTACATTTTGTTTTCATATTTTCATCTTTTTCAACGTTAAAATCACTGGTGGTCTGATCCCAGATATCTGTCTCTTGATGATAGCTGACCTGCCAAACCACATCACTTTACTCCAAGAAGAGGTCCAGCCTCTCTGGAATATATCTGCATGACTAAATTTATGGCATAACTCAAAACCCTAAAAATTTCAATGTGTAAAGATGTACGTCTTTTTTAAACAGATAATTGTTTAGAAGACTTCCATGAAGAAGATACTTGGATTAAATCATCTTATGGTTTACCTTTCTGATCTTCTCTCTCAGCATTCAGCAGCACTCATCTGCTACATCCATTAATGGACACAGGATCTGTTGAGAATTTAATTTTCAAGCCAACAACAAAAAACCACAGGCCCCCATGTGTTTGGAGGCAGACATACTGAGGAGTGTGATATGGAGGCAGGGAGGAAGACACAAATTGAAAGTATCAGGGGTCACTGAAAGACTGAAGCATTGACAATGAGATACGAGACAGGCGTAGAAGGACTTCAAGGGCTAAACTATACAAAGAGGAGGACAGAAATAGAGTAAGAGGGCAGCAGAAACAGGGTGACACATGAAGGGTGAAATATGATACAGGTCAGAGAGACTAAGAGAAAAACAGACGTGAAATTTGAAGTTCCTGCGTGGGAGGGAAGCTGACATTAAATAGTTATTACTGTACATGGCCAAAACAGACATGTTGCTGAAAAGTTCATCATGTTAATGTTCAGGGGGGCCACATCATGTCTAAAGTCAAGTATTCAGAGAAAAGTTTAAAGACTGAACTCGTCTCCAAAGAATGAGAATCTGAGCCAAGTGAAGCTTCTTCAGCAGTTTTATCAGAAGTCCCTTTGTGAGATTGTAACAACCACAATGTTACATATGAAACATACAATAGTAGACAATCTGATACAGTCCAAAACAATAACAAACTCACAGCCAGGAAACATTGTCATCTCAGATTTAACGACTCTAATAAAATAATGACAACATCATAAAATCAAGTAACAACACTCTTAAGGCTTTTGTTAAAGGAGTCACTCTGTATTTTGACTTTTAATCTGAAATTTTTCTTGTTTGACGATGACGCAGCATCGAGTGGTCGAGGAAGGGCTGACCTCCAACATCTGTGGTGTCACAATGAGCTCAATGAAGCGCAAACAGAAACATAACCACGATCATACGCCGTCAGGTGAAGGTGAATCACACAGGTTGTGACCAGGTCAAAATATTTTGTTCCAACTTTATGTGTTGGGATGTAACTGATCATGTAATCATCACGTTTTAATTATAACATCAACAAATTTGTTTTGATTTTGTTTTTTTCTGTTTTGCACTTTGAAGACTGTGACACCACAGAGCTCCTCTTGAGGAGGAGGAAGGGAATCCCCACATACATCAGTAAATATGACATTGTCTTAATTTATGTAAGGGGTATAAGTGTTGAAATGATGTTGATATCAAGAGCTGGAGGGTAACTGAAGTCTGAAAATAACAAGCTTTACCTGAACATTATACCTATAACCAAAGGTCTCTGGTCAGGGTTTGTTGTACTCTCCTCGAGCTGCAACTAACAATTATTTTCATTATTGATTAATCTGCCAATTACTTTCTCATTTGAACCCAAAAATATTCAGTCAAGAAAACCAGCAAATGTTTGAAGAACCAGAGGAATGTTTTTGGCATTTTTGCTTGAAAAATCGATTATCAAAACAAAATCAATTGATTGACAGATCGTTTCAGCTCTAGTACACTGTACACTGATGTTGCAAGGATCCATTCACCATACCGATGTGACTTAAAAAAATACCAGACTAAACTTCAAAATGTCAAGACATCCCTTTAAGAGCAAACGTGGGTTATTTAAAAAAGTCTGATATCGACCGCAAAAACATAACAAATAAATGTGTGCGTGCGTGTGTGCAAAGGAAGAGGAAAGGCGAGTGAACACACTGTACATTTGTATTCTTAACTTCTAGACCTGGATAAAATATAAATTGGTTATGATTTCAAACACTCAAGGAAATATGTCAAATTCAAACTGTAATGAGTAACTTAATTACACTTTTTTTCTTTTTCAGTTATTTGAAACCAAGTCAGATGTTATTTTATTCAGATCAGGTAAGTTTATGAAGGAAATTCAGCATGTTTTTTTCTCTCATGAGGCTAGTACAGGCATCTCACATGTATTACAGCGACTAAATTAACCAGGTTACACTAACCTAATGGTAAACAGAGCCATAGATGTGATGTGTGAAAATGGATGGATGGATGTTCTGTTGACCAGCTTTTGTTGAACCTACGTGGGTTGCATGTCACTGATTTGTGGTGAGAATGAATACAGCTCTTCTGGGGTGTTTTACAGTAGTGTCATTTTATTCACCTGTAACCTGCAGCTCGAACAGAGGAGGGACATTTCTGAATAAAAATCACAAGAACCTGTTTGGACACAAACCTCTATGGCTATCACTTGGATGTGTGCACAGTGCTTAAATTGCTCAATGGGATGAATTAATTAGGTCACAGAGTGTCAGCTTGGAGGGGACACTGGTGTGAAATGCTCACTGATCTGATTTCTTCACATATGGCGTCCAAATATATTTATAGCATAGCTCAAAAGTAGGCTGCGATGTTAAAATAGGGTGAGATTAGCGAGTGTGCTATTTGACTGTATCACAGTGAGGCTTGTGGACTGATGGCTTCATAGCTCCAGCAGTGAGTGAGTTATGTACGGTGTCTTCTTCTATACCCACAACACATCTGGGAGCCATCTCAATGTAAAAGCATCAGTAAATAATCAATATGGCTTTCTACAGTGTTTCATGCAGCCTGCATCCACGGCTCGGATACTCCTGGACTCATCCCTTCATACACACACACACACACCAGGCTTAAGTCCACTCATAGCATACATCCAGACTCAGGCTGTGTAGCAGTATCGATATATCCGTTATGTACACAGGTCACAGTTTTCTGTCGTCTTTCCTGACCTCTCTGAGACACGGGGGCAGTGATATTGATGTGGAGAGCACATCATCTAAGACAGACAGAAGGCCTTTACCTTCGCTCATTACAGTATACAGAGCGCCAGTGGCTGACTGGATATCTAAAAAGTCCCGTACGGCAAAGACTTGATGTTTCTGCACACAAAGGGGAAGCTGGATAAGCCGCTCTGCCAGAAGTTAAGCGTGGAGGGGGATTTGTTTACATCAGGGTTAGATGAGAAAAACGAGCTTCGCCATAGCAGCCCATCTTTGTAGGAGGGTGCATTTCTCCTGCATAAGGGTAAGAGGATCTTACAGCCTCTCAATCGATATGTGCCTGACAACCTCTAGATGGTCCAGGAAGCCTTGTTGTCAAGGTCTTTCCTGTATAAGTCCTTTGAGCTCACATGGACTTTTCCTGCCTCCTATTTTGTGATGCGTCTTCTCATCTTTCCCATGTTTTTGTGATCTCACAGTGATTTTAAGTCAACTGTCCTGCGCGTGAAGGATTGACCTAGATAGACATCAGGTACATTAAAACTATGAGACAAAAAGAGTCTCATTCATCCTCTAAAAGAGTTGATGTTTTCACTTAAGAGACTGCCGGAGTGTTTGGTGTTGGACAGTGGCAGCTTTTTAAGGCAGTAGATAAAGTTTGGAAAATGCTGCTTTCAGCTTGGATGTGAATAAAACTCAATAAAGACAAGGCAGCAAAAATAAGACTTTCGAGTTGCGATACGTTGCCTCAGAATGTTGCTGTGATAAATAAAAGGGCTGGTTTAGTAAAGAACAGCCTCGTATCCAGACTGTTTGTTGTGGATCCCCAAATGACTCCTGTGTTAAGTATATTTACTCAGTTTCTGTTGATGTTTGAATAAATGGAGTGTTTTCTACACTACACTGTAGTCTAAAAGGCAACATCGTCTAATCTGAATTGTTAATAAATCCCTTTTTCATCTCTTCTCCCTCTCTTCACCACCCTCCCCCGTCCTCACCCTCATAAACAACAATATTGATGATGTTTCAGTGACTCACACGAGCATCACCGCTTCCTCCCTATCCTCCTCTTCCTTGAAACACATTGCTCTTAGTGTCAGCCTCAACCCCCAGTCCTCCTCCTAAACCAGAGAAGTTGCACTTAATTTAAAAGACCCTTGTTTCAGCCTCACTCTACCATCATCCCTCTCCTCCTCTTCCTTGACATGTACAGTTACTCTTCTCTCTTCCCCTCCATTATGCCTCCCACTCCTCCATTTCCTCAACAGGGACAATTACTCTTTGTTTCAGTCTGTTGTGTGAGCCGGACTCTCCCATCCTCTCTCTCCACGTCTCTGTAGAGAAGGGATTTCTGGGCCTTCAGGCGGCACGCCAGTGACATGAAGATGGAGTCGACGTTCTGACTCTCCCTTGGGTCTTTGGCTGATGTCTCGAACAGCAGCATGTTGTGAGAGTCAGCGAACTTCAACGCCATGTTGGAGGGCACCTGGGAAAGCACAAATGTTTGGTTGTATTCCCGAACTAGTAAGGTAAATAAAGTATTACGCTGTGTTATGATCATTGCTTGTGTACACTCACCTGTATTTGGTCCACAAGGTCACATTTGTTTCCCACCAGGACTCGAGGTACTGATGCTGAGACCCGATGGCCATTACACTCCTGGATGAGAACAGAATATAGCTTTATAAACGTTACAATGTTCACATGATATGAGACCATACAAGCAGCTAAGTGGAAAACAAACATTGCAGCCAGGCTCCTAATTGTATTTACAAGGAATTTATGACAGCTACAGTATGTCCCACTTACTGCTGCCGCCAAAGCAGTTCTTTCCACCAAGTGGGACATACTGCTGCACAGCCACGATTCCCAACAGCTCAGTGTAAATAAAATCCAATACCGACACTCAGAGGATCGATTCAAAGGAGCTACAAAGGCTGCACGGTGTTTTTATATCTGCATACAGGTATACAGCATACAGTACACTGTGGGTAATAACCTTGAAAGTGAAGGTCATGAATGTCTCCAGTCAATAAAAGTCCATTCTTTCCATTCTGCTCACGTTAATCCAGCATTAGTCACACATAATTTACATCTAACACTCCCTCTGCAACTAACAGTGTTTATATTTTTCAGGTGTGACTGTTTTCTTGCCAACATTGCAAAAAAATTAAATATCTGTCTGTAATTACCTAATTCAGAATTCACTGCGCAAAAAGCACCACAGGCTCTAACTTGTTAGCAAACAGCTAAGAGCTGCGTATCACTGAGCTCGTGCATGCCCAGTTTCACACAGCAAATTAGCCTGTTGCCATTGCTATATAGGGACAATCATGACACCAAACATCTGAGAAGTATTGTGTGGGAAATAGTTTTGATTTAGCACCATAAATGTGAATATTATATATTATATTTTGGATAAACGTCAGGGCATTTGATTTAAATCTAACTGCCTCATTAGCTGTTGCTAACTGAGCTAACCTACATCAAAACATAATGTTTTTAGGAGGCTGCATTCAAATTATTTAAATAAATGTCATTAATTCTCAGTCATTCAAAGCAGATGTTTTGAAAAAGTGACAGCTAAAGCTTTAATGTGTACCACAGATATTTATTTTTTTATTGATAATAATATCTACTGCACATCATAGCAGGAAAAGCTCTAATTTACTAATGATATTAACAATGACTCACTTCCCAAAGTGTACCAGCAACCGGAAAATAAACCAAAGCAGCTGTTAATTAGTATTATTAATTACACCTGAGCTTCTCATGCTATGACGTCAAAGTGTCTGCCCGCTACTGCTGCAGCCAATAGCTTCCACTGCTACAGTTGTTGATCTTCACTTACTAGAAGTTGCATGAGCAGTAGTAAAACTCATAAAATGATGAAAGTTGTGTTTGTAGTAATTGATTGTTATGCTAATTATTGGTAATAATGGTATCGTTACAATGAATTGTAGCCACAGTGCCAGGAGAAAATAGTGGAAGTTGTAATAGTAGTAGCAGTCTCTTAATAAACACTGTAAAGATTTTTCCTACATACACAAGGCGCTTTGAATAATTCATTTTCTAAGTGATCAGTTGGGGATTTGTTGGCTCGCTCAGCAGTGCTTAGACATGTCGCTGCATTAGCATTCAAAGATGCAAAAACATGCTTCATGATTGAGACATCACACTGTTAACCGATGACTTGAGAAAGAACCAGTGGGAACACTTGAGACTGATGCTGACGATGCACGTGGTCCCAGAGAAAACACATTCAGTTCATTAAGGAAGCGTGCTTTCTCTGAGCTTTTCTACACTGACAAAGACTGTCTGGTTGTTTCTGCAACGTATCGAGCCAGTTACCAACCTCTATCCACGTCTGTAGGTTGCGGAAGGAAGCCATCTTGGTGACGTCGTACACAAAGACCACAGCGTGGACATTGCGGTAGTAGTGTTCCACCATGGATTTACGGAAGCGCTCCTGGCCCGCTGTGTCCCATACCTGCACCTGAGGAGACAGACAAGATAAGTCTGTTTGGATATGATATGAGGAAACATGAATATATATATGAATAGTAGGGAATAAAAGTCATAACAGGGTGTGCTAGATCTGACTGTCAGGGAAATAACAGCATCCAAAGCAACAGAATCCAGACATCCAAGTTTATTCTATATAAATCTTTTATTAATCTCAGTAAATTAGAAGCAACTGCAAGTATAGCTCTGGCTACAATGACCTGTCTAAGCCTATAAGAGCTTACAGGAACCAGAACATGGCACTGTATCGTGTCAACAGGAATGAGTATTAAGATATTCCTCGCTACAGGGTCTCAAGGGAGCACTGCTCTACAGCACGATGGGCTTTTCTGCTTAATCATGAACACAAGGCCTCAGGCACGTTTACTATGTGCTGTATACGGCATTTGATGCATGCTGAAATTAAATGCAGTGACACGGACCCAACAGCTGGATAGATAGAAAACCTCATTTGGACCCATTGTCACAGTGTGCAGACTGGGTGGCCAAGTTTATCAAATGTTTGGAGTGTTATTCACTGCATTTCTTCTCAATTTACTTCATATTTTGAGTCCTGTCACACCTCAAACCAGCTAAATTCCTCTAGTTACATTTATATTTTGCTTCCAGCACTGTATTCTGCAGCTGTTTGACAAAATAATCCAGTTGTTTGGATCATATTGTCAGATTTACAGCATTTGGGAGCTACTCTACAGTTGTATAATTTCTTTATTGCAGCATTTGATGGTTCAAAGTTAACCAGAAGGACAAAGAGGAAGTCTGCTTTACTTACCCCCCCTCTGCACAAGAGAGGATTTGATATTGATTTCACCTAAAAATAAAATTCACTCTTGTCAGAATGCAGACAGAGTAAAAATTATTTATGGCTCATGCTAGATCACATATCACATAGATCACAGTTTGAGCTCAATTTGTCAGCTTGCTCAGTGTTTCTGTAGCCTGTGTAACCAGCAGCACTTTGTATATCAACATGGACGTCTCCCAACACTCGGCCCAGGCCTGTAGTGGAAAAAGGGACTAGTGATTCATCTGCTATTACCATCTGAAAGCACAACCCTTGTTCTTTAGCATCAGAGATTAAATACTGCATTTAATGACACTCATAACATCAAAGCTCAGTCTTTGTGTAACCCAGTGTGCCCCATAATTTAACACCAAGCTGATGAAGCACAAACTAGATCTATGTAAGCCTGCAGCTAACAATTATGGTCATTCACTAATCTGGTATTTTTTCAATTAATCGATTTGTTCTTTTGTCCAGAAAATAGTGAAAAATGTTGATGTCTGTTTCCCAAAGTCCAGCTAGACGTCCTCAAAAGGTTTTGTTTTGTCTACAACCCAAAGATCTTCGGTTTTCTGTCATAAAGGACATAAAGAAACTAGAAAATATTCACATTTGAGCAGCTGGAATCAGAAGATTTGAACATGTTTTTCTTATTGAGAGCATCCTAAGTAGTGTCATCACAGCGTAGGCCGTCATTTGCACCGTCTCAGACAGCAAGGCCCTAAAGCAGATTGTGAGGACAGCTGCAAAGACCATGTCTCGTCTCTCTCTCCCCTCTCCTCTCTGTCATGGACAAAGCCAGAATCATTGTGGATGATCCATCACAACCCTCCCATGCACTCTTCTCCCTGCAGCCTTCTGGCAGTTTAAGGTGCAATACTGCCAGGATGAGAAAGAGTTTCTTCCCACAGGATATCAGACTGTTAAACAGCAGCAAAAAAAAAAGCATTGTGTGCACCTTGGTGTTGTCCTGTCTGCACTGTGTTTTATCTTTTATGTAGCAACATGGTCCCTGTCTCACTTTATATACCTCTCATTTGAGTAGATGTCTAAGACACACAACATTTTATTTATTTTATCAAGAGACAATTTAAATCTCTGCATGTGCGCAGAAATCTGCCTGTCAACAGCTATGAAACACGAAACACGCTATCTTGGCCATATGGCACACAAACCTGAGAATCATTTCCATTATTTTGACACCTTACATCTATACTTAGTGCTCCGTGCTGCTATTTTCAGTCCCCCTGCAGCTTATAACATTTGTTGTTGCCAATCTGTGTGCTGCTTTTATTCACCTGCCAGAGGACTGGAGAGGAAAAAGAGTCAGTTAATTGAGGTTTAAGTGAATTTAGATTACATACTGTATATTCTGCTAAGTGAAATTTTGACTTGTGCTGCCATACAGTTGTGTGAAAGCCTTCACTGCAGCAGTGAAGTAGCTCTGTTTGAAGGCAATGAAATCACCATCTGGATGACACACACAGAGGAGTTTAGCTTCCTGTCTCAGCTCTGTAAATGAATAATCCGGGAGCCTGCTGGATCTGAAACACCTGCCTGCCTGTAAACCTTCAGTTCTCACAAGCAAACCAACAATTCTGACCAGTCAGATCAGGTCAAATAAACCCTTTAATTCAAAGCATCTTTAAATACATGACTTTTAGGTCTATCTTTCTGGTAGCAAATACTTGAAGCTACAGTGTTTATTACATAGCCAGTTACAGCAAGTTTTGATGCTGAATCTTCTGTACTAAAATTGCTCAGGGTCGAGAGGTCATCAAAACATTGGGAATCATCCGTATGTATGCAATAGTCATCACAATGTTTTGGTCTGGAGAAAAAGGACAGGCTGACCTAATCAATAATGCCCTCCTTGGTCACACTTTTAGCTTGACAAAAAAAAAGGGGAGTATTAAAGGTGACCTTCAAACTTAAGAAGGAAAAATATGAAATCTTTACTGTCTCCTAAAACCCATAATCCGGATTTTCCTGCAGATGTCAGCTCATCCATGTTCCTTTCTTGGCGAGGCAAGGGAATTCATGTAATTGGTGGTTTATTAAAAGATAAAATTTTACTATCCTTCCAACAGCTACAGGAGACATTTAGTATCCCCAAGTTCCCCATTCAGTGCAATTCAGATGTGGGGATTTATTAATTCCACTATTTCTGAAAATGTAAAATGATTTCCAGATTCTGGACACTTATTTCAAAGGTCATCAGTGGGATATTTAAAACAAAAAATTAAGAAAGAGCCTCCTAGGCCTTCCCTCTAGGGATTTACATCTCTCTGCATCACATTAAAAAATGTCTTGAAAAACTCCTAGTCGCTCCACCACGTGTTAGACTCTGGTATAAATATATAAATCTTTAATATCCTCCCACATCAAAGGTTACAAGCTGTTGTGAGGGGAAGTGATGAGCTATTTTTGAAGATCTGGACACCCTTTTTAAACTAAACACCTGCAGACCTGAAAAATCTTGTTACTAAAGGCCAGGCAGTTTTCGGAGACCTCCCTGTGACCTCCCTGTGCAACCCACAAATTGGAGGACACAGAACATGATAGGCTGCTGATAACTGGTTACCCTCAACGTATGCTTGCATGTTGCAGACTGGAAACAATTTTTTTAATTGTTATTCTAATTATTACATTCAATCTTTCTATGTACTTTACTGTTTAGTGTCGTATGTGCTGTCTGTTGTTCTGTTTCTATGTTTAAAACCAATAAAAAGTGTTGAAGTAGAAGACAATGCCTGCACTTACAGCAGCTCACAGCACAAGAGTTAATCACTTGAACAGGCTCAGTCTAGATAACAAAACCTCATCTTAATGTGACACACCAACATTAATCAACATGACCTAATCAAGAACAGTAGACAGATGTATACTGCAGGAGTAGTTACATGAACTACAAATGAAAAGAGTGACATTTAAACTTCCTCACACTGCTGATCAAACTGTTGGTGTATGACATACAGTTTGAGGAGGATTTTAATGATTCAGATGTGCTGATCTAATAGATGGAGTGTAGGCTACAGTGTGTTTGTGAGTCAGCATTAGGGGGCATCTGGAGGTTGCAGACAGACTGTTCTACTAAGGTAGAAAGGGGGGGGGGGAGCCTTACACATGCATGTGTATGTGTGACACAAAGGTTTGCACGCACACTTGATGGCCAAATGAGGAGGGGGAAGGTGTGTGTGCACGACAGAGTAAGAAATCTCAACAAAGAGACAGATATTCAATCGCGGGTCAACCAAATGAACGAGTAAAGATGTGAGTAAATGTTCAACATATCATTAGAACCAATATTATTTATCATGATACTTCAGCTGGGCTGTTATGTTGCCCTGAAATTGATTTTGGTACATCTGCCAATATGCATTGCTGCTGAGGATGTTTGAAATCATTAAATTTTAATTCAGCAATTACCAAGACAGCATTACAGTACTACAGCCCACGTTTACAATGCTATTTGATTTATTTGTAGAATTTGTTGTGACTGGTGTGTGATGCAGCACTGATTTTATTCATTGGGGCACTTGAAGTAGTTACATTATAACAATGTAACAATGCAAAGTAATTTAATTCTAAAAACAAATAAATGAGTGGTGATTGTTAGGGATTGTTATTAGGTGATTGTTTGCTCCAAAGAAAAAATGTGAAAACAGTCTTCAAGCTGCGTTTGTTGTCCTACCATCCATCCAAAACCCAAAAATATTCAGTTTAGCATCACAACAACACAAAGAAAAGCAGAATGTCCTCATAATTTACTAAACCCAGGGCCTGGCTTTGTCTAGCTTTTGCTTGAAAAACATAATAGAATAGAATAATAACAGAATAGAATAATTGCAGATTCATATCTGTTGATTGACTTTCAGCTCTACCCTGTTTATAGATATTTCTAGCAGAATTTAAAGCAGCTTTCCTGTAAGTTGGATTTAATTGTTTTCCTATCAAAAAAATGACTGAAAGGTTTGTCAAACCTGTACAAATATATACATTTCCATAAAAACACCCATTTAGTCACACAAATGACATTTATTGTTTTCTTTCTTTGAGCTATAGGACACACAAAGCCACCCAACATGTCAAATGAGGCTTGAAAAACATCCCTAAAGCAAAGTGTTGTCAAATGTAGTGTGTTGTTTTGTTAGGATAAAATGAAAGGCCCTGTGTGAGAGCCACTGGCAGACTTTGAGCTGCAGCTGATCAACAAAAAGAGAGAGGAGGAGGAGAGGGATGAGGAGGAGGGGGTTGGAGTGGGGAAACACCACTGATCAACATCCAGCCTCTCTGTTGCTTTTTACCTTGATAGTCTCTCCTTCAATCTCCACCGCCTTCTCTCTGAAATCCACGCCGATGGTGGCCTCGGTCTTGTCGGGGAAGCTCCCCCCGGTGAATCGGAAGGTGAGGCAGGTCTTCCCCACGTTGGAGTCCCCGATGACGATGATCTTAAAGATCCGCGTCTGGATGCTCAGCTCCAGGGAGGAGGTGCTCAGATCCACGGAGGATGTGAGGCTCGGGGCGGCATCGTTGCTGCTGCTGGCTCGGCTCCGGCTGGCTCTGTGTAAATCCATGGAGGATGTCAGGATGGTGACATTGTCGTCCGCTCGGTTCCTTCGTGCGATACCTTTCCCACCTACTCCTAATCCTCCTCCTCCACTGCCGCCACCGCCCGGAACCCGGGTCTCCTCCTCCGGGGAATCGTTGGTCATTATGCCGGAGGAGGCGATGCGCAAATCGGTGTGCGTGTGTGGAGAGGAGAGGGGGTGGAAGGATGGATGGATGAGTGAAGGGAGGGGAAAAAGGAGGAGGAGGACGGAAGGAGGAGACCAGAGATGCAACAATACCAACGATGCTCTCTTTCAGCAGCTGATTGTGGCCTTAAAGGGAGAAGCATTGAAAAACAGAGTTGAAACAGGAGATGCTGAATAAACACAACAAGACATTATTTAAAATGATTAAAAATCATTAATTTATTAACATCACATGAAAATTATGCTCTCCGGGACAATACATCATGTGTATAAATAAAAATAAATCATTAAAGTGACACAAAGAGAGATCCAGATGTAATATAAAGCACCTTTGTGAGGTTACTTGTCACATTTCAGATGTCTAGCAGTTAACAAAGCATTATTTCTTCACCAGACTTCTCAGATGTTTTTATTAAATCAATCAAATTCAGTAAATGCAAAGATCATCAGACATTAATCATCATGGGACTGTTATTGCCTGGATCCAGACCTTCGAATCCACTTTCTACTCCACTGAGAGGACTGGAAATGTGGAGTGTAACAAGCTGACAATGCCGCCTAATATCAGGCAAGCACCATTATACTAATAGATGATTAAAACTCATCATAAAAATCTATATGACACAAGTTTTAAACACTACTATGTCAGTTGCACCAGAAGATTATGGCTTTCTTATCATGGGTAGGTCACCTGTCTCTCCCCTCACCCTCTACTTCTTATTAATATTCATATGTAGTAATTTGATTCATTAGATGAACACAATATGTTTATTTTCTTCATACATCATGAATAACTTTAATTATAATTAGCTGAGGTACTGATACTAAAAACAGTGTGATTGTAGCTGTCAGCGGGATTTTTGCAGAGAAAGAAAGATTTTCTCACACAACTGGTCATGTGATCTGATCAGCTGGTCACATTATCACATTCCATAAACCAACATGGCCGTAATGCAAGGGATTGTAATGTCACTATAGATTCTAGGTCTTATAAATTACACAGAATAACAAAAATACCAGGAAATACAACTCAGCATGTACATCATGTATTAATTGCCTTGAGACAATACTCCTTTAAGTCAGTAGCAAATACATAATGCTGTTTTTTAACACAGCTGAGGACTCTCACACAGTTTAGCGACATTATTTGTTATTGTCCATTCATATTTTTTCACACCGAGCAAGTGAATCAATAAGAGCTGAGCTGCCTGGCTACAGAGAGAGCTGCTGTGTTTAAGATAACAAGAGGACAAACAGCGTAGGGCTGTCACATAATCTTACACACATCTTATTTTATCTTTGGCTGTGCTGACCATGTATGAAGGAAGGAGTTGGTGTTGGTTCAGATTCGGATTTAGTATCTTGCTTAAAAGAACCTCAACAGGGAGACTGTTTGACAATCTAGGCTGTCTCATGAATAATGAATTCATGAATGTCCAATCAAAGTCAAAAAACTATAAACATGTTTGACATGCAGACTTTAAGTTAAGTCAGATCTATTGAGCGCTTCAGTCGAACGTTAATTATTAAAAACACAAAGTCTTTTCGTATCCATCTTGACTAAGATTT
Source organism: Sciaenops ocellatus (assembly GCA_033000465.1). Taxonomy (NCBI): domain Eukaryota; kingdom Metazoa; phylum Chordata; class Actinopteri; family Sciaenidae; genus Sciaenops; species Sciaenops ocellatus. The sequence goes on along the minus strand of CP136866.1, from coordinate 24,101,878 downwards.
ACAGTCATGCTGCTCTGTTAGGCTACACTAGTTGAAGGTTAACATCAGCATCAGTGTTGTTGTAAGACCAACAGTTAGGGCTTTGGTGCCTTGCTTAAGAGCAACTCAGCAGTGCCCCTGAGGTCAACTGGCACCTCTCCAGCTACCAGTCCACCCTCCATACTGTGGTCTGTACTCCCCAAGCCAAGTACAGACTGAGCTACTGCCAGTTCTCCTCCTGGGCAGTGCCGCGGTGGTGGGCTGGGTGGGAAATTAAAACAACTTTGACCTAAGGGTGGTGCTAAATGTCAGGTCAGGGACATCACTAAAGTTATTACATTATTGTTATGCATTATTTTTACAATTCATCCAGAGGGAACATTAATGATATCATTGCAATCCATCCAATAAAAGTAAACAAACAAAAATGTCAACCTGTGATCCCCTGACTATAGAAAAAGTGAGAGGATCACCAAAATCATTAGGATTACTACAACAATTCATGATAATCCATCCAACAGTTGTTGAGTTATTATATGGACCAAAGTTGTTGACAAACTATCTGATATTGCCATCCCAAGAGCCCGTCATTACAAACATCTCCATCCCAATGTCACAGTTAGTATGTTTCTCCCTGTGACTATCAAAACAGAGGCGCAAATTTCAACCATCATGTTAATTTTTGCTTACAGGCGATAGCTGAAATTTTCACACGCAGCATTTTGATAATCTTTGGAAAGCCGAGAGAATGAACAAAAAGCAACAAAGAAAGAAAATCAGCGTCACTCACCGTGTGAACTGTAGCTGTCCAAAGTGCTGTCCTGTGTTTGAGCAGCTTTGCTTCCATTTTCACTGACAGCAACTCAAAATGCACACACACACATATAGAAAACACGTGTACACACACACACTCTCCCTGTCTGTTGATATCAGACTGAAATGCAGACAGAAACACTTGCCCTGTTTTCCCTCTCTGTGTTAATGTCTCTACACACACATATACATGCACGCCACTCGCTGTGTTGAACAATCCCTCACACACACAGACACAATCTCTTCCTCACAGACATACACGCTCTCTTTCTCAAAGAGACACACATAATCTCTTTCTCGCACACACACAGACACACACCCACAACAAACACACGCACACACACTCGCACTGTGTTGAACAATCCCGACGCTTGTGTCTGACAAAGCTCCCTTCTTCCTCAGTCAAAGGCCTGTTTGTCTGGAAGCAAGTCTCAGTGGGACATTCACATTCTAGTGAACACAAACCAACAGTGAAATATAGGATGCATTTACATATACACACACATTTATATGCATGCATACACACAAAACAATGTCCTGATTTCACACTTTGTATGTGGTTTTGGTACGGTGCTGTAAACTAGGGTTGGCTATAACTTATCTGAAACATCTTTCTTTTTTCAATTTGGGATCTTCTTAGCTGATTTAAGTAAATAATGGTTCCAACACCTCACCACTGACAGTATAAAGAATGGACAGTGTATGCGTGACCTCCTCCACAGGTTTCTAAAGAGTTGTTTTGGAGCTCAGAATGTGGTGGCTCTGGCCGCCACCATCTTGGCAGGCTGCCTCTTCTGCCTCCTGGCTAATCTAAAAATTGGCAAAGACGAAGATAATTGGCAGACCTGAGGCGGGCTGAATGACGCCGGGTTGCTCAAACAAGCCATCTGTAACAGCACCTACCTGTCAGTCAAAGCGGTCACACTGTTAATTGTGGAAGGTGATGTATTAAAATTTTATTCACATTACATTTAGTCACGTTTGTCGACTTCCTTCGTCTCTCTCTGATGTATCTGTCAAATCTGTGTTTACCTGGAAGTTATAGAAACTAGAGGTAAGAAGCTATCGCACCCTCACCTGAATAAAATAACAGAGTTCTATAGGTTTGAACATCATAATGTAAAAACACAACAAAAGCTATAACATAGGTCTAGTGTTTTAGACATTTTAATGTGGAAATGTTACATAAGGCAGAAAACAGGCATGATAGCTTCCAACATTTGGGCCACAGCAGCTCTCCATTTCCTCAAATGTCAGTATTGTCAGGGTAGCTTGCTCTCAGTCATTTGTATTTCTGTGACTGTGAGCAAACTGAATAAACTGATTTTGTCTACTCTATCTATCCATCCATCCATTTCCTTCTGCTTATTCGGGATCAGGTCGCGTGGCAGCGGGCTAAGCAGGGCGTTCCAGACATTCCTCTCCAGCAAGATTTCCAGCTCCTCCAGGTGGATCCTGAGGCGTTCCCAGGCCAGATGGGCCATGTAATCCCTCCAGCAAATTCTGCATCTGCCTCCTGTCAGTTAGAAAAGCCCAAAGAACCTCAAAAGGAAGGCGCCCAGAATGCATCCTAAACAGATGCCCAAACGACCTCAACTCCTTTGTCCTCTCATTCTTGTAGCAAAAATGAGGAAACCGACAAATAATAAAACAACACATACATGTATGTTTTATTTTTTACTTATAAATTATATACTTACATATTTTTGTTATGTGCACCTTTGCTTTGTTTTTGTCATTAATAGCTACTGTAAGCTATGATGAGGCATTCCTTTCCACACTCATTATGAACATGAATAAATGACAATGATACATACAGTAATTCATTCTCTGATACACACTGTAGATCAGCAATCAGCTGTATTTGTATCGAGTAAAGGGTCACTTGTTTCCTACAATATGGCACTTTATAAGCAGAATTAGTATCACTCCACTACTCATTACTGCTTGTTGATGAATTGTAAGGTTGTTTGCTGTAAAGTTCACAGGGAAAATTTGGTAAAGTGCCTACTTTGTGGTGTGAGCAATTGCATATTTGCCGCGTACAGATGAAGTCACTATAGACCTAAATTGTACTTCTACCAACACATAGACAATAATACTCATATAAGGATTAGGCATTACATTTATATATATCCATCTCAAGAGAGAGGAGTTCAGTTATTTCAGGTGCAGAACAAGCAGTGTCAGGCTAAGATAAAATTTTACAAACGATCATGTTGTATGGGGTATGTGAAATCACATCAATGGGGTAAGGTCGGAGGTGAAAATGCATTTTTAAGCACAAAACGTAGAATTAAAAGACTTCTGCAACATTTGTACCATAAAACAGAATACTACAGTTAAAAGTCACAAAAGGTGAATGTTAACTGTCAATATCTGAAACTTCATTGTTCAGTGGAAACTGCTTTGCAAGGTATCTCAAGCCAAGAGTCAGGCAGTTTTAAATCTCTCTCCAGAGTTTCTTTATTATGCAGCATATTCAAATCCTGTTCTCCAGTCCAGTCTCAGTAATGCTGCGAGATTTGCTCAGTATAATTACTATAACTGTCACTCAGACCACTTGTAGGTAAGTAGATTTAAAGTCAGTTCCGAGTGCATTCTTTGCGTTGCATTTGTAAATGCCAGAGTTCATGAGTACGGGGTTCTGTATGATCAGACTGCCCTCCTCTGTCATGTGAATCCCTCCCTGCACTGTGAACCGGTTATGTGGAACCAGCGTTGTGCGCCCAGGCAACGTCCATGAAATATCCGGCTTGGGAATGCCAGTTGCAACACAGTTTAACGTCACTGCGGATCCCCGGCTGACCCTTGTTATTGAGGTCAGCGTGTTGGTGATTCGTGGTGGGAAAACCATCACCGCAACCGGGTAGGATAGTGTTGACGAGCCAAAAGAGTTAGAAGCTTTACACATGTATGTTCCTTTGTCAAAGGTGGCGACCTGCCTGAGTTGGAGGGTCCCATTGACGAAAAATGATATCCGGCTGATAGTTTGAGGTTTGTCCAAAACAAGACCATTAGGTAGGGTCCATGTGATTGTTGCCTGTGGCCAGCCATCCACAGTGCAGGGCAAGTTGAGAATATTGCCATAAGTGATCTTCATCCCACCTGGAAAAGTAAAAAGAGTATATTTTATGCTAAAATGATTGATACAACAAACAATACAAGTCAGCCAATATGACCAGATTTCACAATGATTCTTTATGTACTTTTAGGGAGTTTTCAAACCTGTGTTGTTTAGTCTAGTTCAGTTATGCTGTGGTTGGTTTGCTTTGGCATGATTTGTTTGGGCAGATCTGAACACACAAATCATCCTCAGGTACGCACCAAAACAACCACACCAAAGGTGTAGTCTTCATTCTTCCTGTAGCTGTAATTCATTGCTTCCTCTCTTGCTGCCCAAATATCGAGGACACAACAAAACTCACAGCTAGTCCATGTACTTTTACTTTTATGAGTACGAGTCAAGCCTGTAATTTTACTTTTAAAGATGAGTTCCTACTCAGTAGGCCTACAATTTGAATTATATCCAAAATTATATCCAAATCTTTCATCCTCGACAGAAAGCAAAAGCAGCATGAAGTGCTGTCTGTTTTCTTTTCATTGTCCACCAATTGGGCTGTCTTGCCAGCTCATAATCTACAACAATAGTTTCAGCCTCTGTTCAGTTTTTTTCTGGGCGGCACAAGCAAATCAGGCAATGGAAACCAGTGAAAAAAGAACCCTGTGGCATTCCTAGGTTTGGAGATTTGACTGCACTGCTCCTAGCTAGATTTCGGCCTTACCATGGCACCGACACATTCAGGTTTGAAAACACCCTTAGTTTCTTTACTATCCATCCTGCTTCATTAATTTGAGTTGGACAAAAAAATGCATACCTGTAGATCCTCTGATCGCTGGCTTTCTGCCTGCCTCGAGGGCATAGCGTTTCTCTGCTTGTCCTGCCACATTTTTTGCAAGGCATCGGTACACTCCCTTATCACTTGGAACCGGTTGAGAGATCTGTAGCGTTCCATTACCCAGATGATGTGTGAAGCGTTGGAGTCTAACACCAGGCATTAACATCGTCCCGTTGGGCAGAACCCATGCAAACTCTGGGTTTGGCTTGCCACGAGCAGGGCACTCAAGGCTTATTAGCCCACCGTCTTGCTTTATTGGTAAGATTTCTATATTGGGAACAGCAAAACTTGGTTTCTCTGCTATTGATGCAACGTCTAGTTCAACCAAAAGTGAAGAGTCACCCAAATTGTTTTTAGCCAGGCACATGTACCTCCCTTCATCTGTTTTCCTCACCCCTCTCAGCTCCAAGCTCCCATTCCGGTGCACTTGGAAGCGACCACCTAGGTAAGGTGTTGGGAGCGACTGGCCATAAGGAGTGACCCACCACACTCTTGGTTCTGGTTTCCCTTCCACTCTGCAGTCCAGGAGTGCTGTTTGGTAGGAAACAGCCAAAGCCTTTGTGGTGGTCTTGCCTTTCACTCCATTGATAAACGGTTCCTGGGGTTCAACTTCAAGTTTCATGTTTTTAACATCATCACCAGCAGAATTTCGTGCCACACATGCATATTTCCCTTCATCAGCCAGTCTTAATTTTTTCACCAATAACCCATCATCCATAATCTGGAATTTGTCTGATGACATTGATATCACATCATTTCTTGGTGAGATCCACATGATTTTTGGTGCAGGCTCACCTGTTGCCTGACAACTCAACTTAGCTGATTCTCCTAACTTTACTATCACCAGTGTTTGTGATTTAAATCTAATTTTTGGAGCATTTGGTCCAACTTTGACGCTCACTTTTCTTTCGTCCTTGCCCAGTTTGTTCTTGGCAAAACAAGTGTAGTCACCCTCATCTTTTTTGCCCATTTGCTGGAGAAGTAAAGTTCCATTGCCAAAAATAACATAGCGGCGGTTGCGAAGGCCGCTGTCGTCTGATTGAAGAGCATTGTTGATCATTGTTCCATCTGGCAGACTCCAGGAAACTTCTGGATCAGGGAGACCTGTTGCAACACAGTCCACCTAAAAAAGAAAACAACATAATGAGAAAATCTGAGTAACGTGTAAGGAGGAATCTAGGCTCATTTTTTAATTAAGGTCTTACTGGGGTTTGGGGGCGTTGGTTCAAACAGTTGGTGAAACAGCTATGTGTAATTCGAAATGGGTCACTCATAGTGACATTTTAGCATCTTTCTGCTTATTGTTTTATTAATACAGCCACTAACTTTACTGTTTTGGTTCACTCCCACTGCCCTCGTAATCCTTGTTTCCAGCTGCAGCAGACAGCTGTATACTGTGAAACCACTGTACTCTACCTGCCCAGCACAAAGTTATCAAAGTAAGCTAGTCAGTTAGTTAGTTAGTTAGTCAGAGAGAATAAGAATATTGAAATTACATTTAACGGAGGTTAAACTCTAAATTAATGATAATGTTTTATATCTGCAGGATGTATAGGTAACTGTTTGCCAATACCTTCATTATATGAACTTTATAAGGTATTATGTCAATGTGTTTACAGCATGTTATGCTGCCCCCAAGTGGAAAAAAAAAAATCCCGCTACTCTAAGATGGTTTCAGGAAATGAGACCCCTGAGGTCAAATATATTTGTACATATAAAATCATAAAATGCAGAAAAACACTTGATGCACTTGATATGGAAAAGTACCTACAATGACCTAGCTAATCCTACTTTGAATAAATTTGACATGAGCTAGCTCCCCACCTGGAAATTTTCTCCAAAGGTGACCCTCGTCTGCGCAGTTCTCACATGTTCGATTCTGGGAGGTGTCATTAACACCTCTACCTGATGGATACATATAGAAATATGAGCACATACAGAAAGAAAGCTTGGAAAATGCAGAGACAGACTTCAGTCAGGTACTGATTGAATGTTACAGCATTTGATAGCCCATATACAGAAAAATATCCTATTTTTTTAACATGTTTGATTCTTGAAAGAAGGTGTAAAGACATGTCTTTACAACAGTGATTTTGATACTTGAATAAAGCAGTGATTCTTAATGACAAACAGTGTTCTCAGCCAGAAATGAAACATAGACTAATGGAAAAAAGTTGGCAGCAAAATGGATCTGCCTGAAGTTGTTATCTGTCCTGTTCATACCTGGAAGAGCTCCATGTCTTCCCCATTGGGTCGCTGAAAGACACACAGATAATTTCCACCATCCAGCTCTGTTAGCTGAAGTATCCTTAGAGTCCCATTACGGAAGACTTTAATTGGTCTCTCCGGACTGCAGGCAGATGGGGGGAAAGAAATGAGGTTGTGATTAAAGTAGTCAGCCAAGTTTAATGGAAGCTAAAACCTTTTAATGTATTAATAATTTGGTCAATATTGTACCTATTCATAAAATGACAAAAGTAAGATACCTATATCGATGTTCCATGATGGTTTTGGAGGGTAGCTGCCAGATGGTCCCTCGTGTGGATCCGGTAGACTCTGGACAGTGGAGGTAGACAGCAGAACCGTACATAGCTGAAACAGAGTGCTGGCGGGATGGCACACCATGTCGGTGGGTTGGAGGAATGGGAAGAGGAGCAGGAGACTGGTGGGAGACAGATGGGGAAATCGCCCTCACCTCCAGTTGGACGGTTCTTTTGGCCATGCCCACAGGATTCGTGGCCAAACACTCGTACCTGTGGAACACATTCTGATTGATAAGTAGGTCAACTAAAACCAGAACTATAGTGTATGATACTTTATATACATATTCAACCAGACATTTAACCAGTTCATAGACAGAAACACTGCATCATATGAAAGTAGAGTAATAGAAAAGCACATTTCATACCTCCCAGCATCAACTGGTGAAACATTCTTCACATACAGCGTCCCATTGGGAAAGACAAACAGCCTGCGTCCAAGAAACTGTGATGGCTTAACATGGACACCACCTGGTAGCGTCCATTTCAGAGTGGGGACTGGTTCACCCTTCACGGAGCAGTGGACATACACACTCCTGCCTGGTTAAATAAGATTTGTTTAGATTACTCATTGAGACACTGAAAATATTTCTTTCTCTACTAGCAATACAATGAGGAAAACGTCTTTCTGTACTGTACCTGGAGGAATGATCACAGTATCCATTGCTCCTTCACTGATGCTTGGAGGCAGAGCTGCCACGTGGAGATGATAAGTAATTGTATCAGCACCTGCTGCATTGCTTGCAATACATTTATAGTCCCCTTTGCTGGAGAAATTGGGAGAGTGAATTTGCAGGGTTCCATTTTGAAGCAGAGACATTGGAGAAAGTTGAGTTTGAACAGTCCCGACATCACGTACAAACATCCTGTCCGGAAGAATCCAGGAAATTTGTGCAGGTGGTTTTCCCGAAGCGGAGCAGTCAAGAGTGACACCTTTCCCTAAGTAGACTGCTATCTCTGTCGACTTAGGTGGCTGGATCTTGGGTGCCTCAGTCTGGACGGCTAAGGTGATGACCATGCGATCTGATCCAAACCTGTTCTGGGCTGTGCAGAGGTACTGACCTCTATCCTGAAGTTGGATGTTTTTAATGACGAAAGTTCCATTTTTGAAGACTTCAAAACGGGGACCATGCTTTGTGTTTGCTGGGATTGTAGCACCTGAGAAGGGAAGAGAAAGGATAAGGAGACAGCGAGGTAGAGATTTCAAGTCTGTCATGATTCTCACTGACTATACCACATTTGAAAAATTCTGTCTGGCGTTCCCCAATGGTAGTATCAAAACAGACACATTAGCAGGCAGATTTGATTTGAGATATTGAGTTGAAAGCCTTAATTTTCCCTTCAACTGTCTCATTTTGCTGCATTAGGTAATTTCCTTTTTGTCCTTCATCCTTTTTCTGTCTTCTTCTTACCTGTGGAGACTTTGGTCCATGCAATGGTGGGTTCAGGATTCCCTGATGCTTTGCAGGGCAGGACAACATCACTCTCTGCCAGTACTGACACACTAGCTGTGGCTACTGTGGTAATGCGAGGTTTCATCCCACCACTTTCAGCTCCCAACACCCATGGGAAAGGAGGTGCAGCTGTGGGCCGACGAGAGCTGATTCGTCCTGCTAGAAAATCATCAAAAAATAATAGCATTCTTACTGATTGAAATACAGTATATTGAATTTTAATGCTCATTTCTTTTCAATAGTGCACCTACCTCCAACAGGCCATGGACCTCCATACAGAACCCCAGGGGTGGTGGGGTGGTAAGGATGAGGGGTCGGGATGAAACCAGAGAATGATGATGAGGAAGGTTTAGCAGGTTTCAGGGTGTAAGTGTAAGAAGCAGTGGGTGCTGGTGGTTTGGGTGTGTATGGTCTATGTGGAGATGGGTTCGGTTTAGATGTGATGGGGAATGGAGGATTGTAGTAGCTAGTGCGTGGTTTGGGTGTCACTATCCTCCCTAGCTGAGCGATGCGATCAAGCTGCACCTGGAAAATCAAAATCAAGATCAGTTATTACATATGGCATTTAACCAATTTACTTGGAATTAAATACTATTTCTGAGAGCTGATTCATCACCAGAGAGAATAGAGTATATCCATTAAATCATTTTATTAATTACCCCTGTGCTTTTCCTGCAATTACATCAAGATATCTGCTGTGACAAATGTTTTCACTGGGATCCTAAATTTATCTGAGTTAATGAGTCATGCATACAGCAAGGCAAATTAACTAACTAAACTAACTCCACTTTCCATTGTTTACTTAATTTTGCCATTTGCCGTCAACATGCTGCACGCCTCATCATACCTGTCTGTATCTGTTCCTCAGCCTCGATAGAAACAGTTGATCTCTGGTTTGGGTCCTGACATCCACATGATGGTTTTGATGCTGATTATGATGTGATATGTGAGGATTAGAGTGTGTAAATCTGGAGTTTCCTGTTGTTCCAGGAACAGTAGGTGTGGGCTTTACTGTTTCAGCTGTGATCTCTGGTCGGTTGGTAACAACCAGGTTGTGAGCCCAGGGGTGGGGCAAAGGCCAAGGTCGGTGTGTGGGCACAGGGTGGGACCCAGAACCTGAGAGCAGAGAGCAAACATTTAATCAAATGTGTATGATCATGCATTCAAACCAGGATTAGAGGAACATATCATAAATAACACCAAGCCAACATAATATTTTGGATGTTTTCTAGTCAAATCAATATACTATTTCAGCATTTCATACATAAATTACACAGTAGCTGTATTTACCATGCCTTGGAGGAGGAAATGACCTTTGACCTGGCCAGGAGGGGTAGTGGGGGAAGTAATGGTGATGATGGTGATGTGAAGGCCAGCGGGAGGTCGGGGGGACTCTGGGAGGCTGGGAATGCCTGCCTGGATTCACTTCACCTTGTCTTTCTGTGTTTCTGTCTCGGTTTGTGTGCGTTGTCCTCGAATTGGTACTTTGCCCTCCTCCCTGTTTGTTCTGGTGAAGCCAGGGGTGAAGTGGTTCCATCACTGGGAAACTGTGAATGTCAGGCATCGCTTTTGGCTTGCTTGCCTCTTTATCCTCTTTATGTGTGACTTCTTCTCTTGTTCTGCCTCTTGTTGAATTTGAGGTAATGACCCGGGAAGTTGAAATTCTTGTGTGGGTTGGTGTATTCTGTGCTAGTGAAGGTCGGGTGTTAGGTCTTGGTCTATTTTGTGTCGTTAATCGGACGCTATCCGGTGAATTTTTGCTCTGTGTAACCTCTTTAGATTTCTCCGTGTCTTTCTCATTGGCTTCTGTGTCTATTTGCTCTTTCATTGCTGGTATTACCTCCCTTTCACTCTCGCCTGCAAGCTTTTTATCATCTCTGCTCTTTTCTTCAGTTTGCGTTCTGATCTCGACCCTCTCTTTCTCAGATTTCTTTACAGTATCAGTGTCTTCCACACTCTTTTCAGTTGGATGAGTGGTGCTATCTAGCTTTGGGGTAACAATTGTCTTTGGATCTGGTAAATTATTTCTACCTGAAGATGTACCTACATGGGTATCTTTTTCTCTAACTGATGGGAATGGGGTATGGCTACTGTCAAGATCATTAGTGGTATGAGAGGTCTTACTATTTAAATCTTCCTTGGCATCCAAAGTATCACTATCCTTGTAATTATATTCTTCACTGTATTCGCCTTCATCTTCTTCTGGCTGATACTCAGCAGATAATGTTTCATAGTTTTCTACTGTGGTTGGAACAGGTGTTGTAGTAGTAGTAGTAGCAGCGGTAGTGGTGGTAGTAGTAGTGGTAGTAGTTGTAGTTGTGGTCGTTGGTGTGGTTGTTGTTGTTGTTGGGGGAACAGTTGTTTGTGGCTTGGGTTGTACAGGCGGACGGACTCTTCTCATTGGGGGTTTTCTACGTCTATAAGGAGGCCGTCTCCTGTTTGACTGACCAGGAACGAGGTTGTAGTTTCTCCTCCCCTCTCCAGAGTGCTTATTTTCTGAATGATCGACTGGCTGAGGAGTCCTAACAGCAGGAGAGTCTGTCACAGCTTCTGCTTTTTCTGCAATCCCACCAACGTGGCGTGGGGTTGGTTCTGTACTTCTCGGAGGTGGAGGTTGTAAAACCTGTGGCTGACTTTCAGATGTTTCAGCTTTTTCGTTATTTGATATCTTTGCTGTGGAAGAGGCCTCAGTCTTTTTTGTTGGGTCTATCCTAATATCAGGAGAGGTGGCAGTAGGGGGTGAAGTAGTAGAAGCAATTGTAGTGGAAGTTGTAGTAGTAGGTTTGGGTGTACTTGTTTGGACAGTTAAAGTGCTGGGCTCCGGTAGTGACGGCTTCGTGGGTAGAGTAACACTTGGTTTGGCGTTAGCTTTAGCCAATATCTCTGCCCAACGATTTGGATCTAACTCCTTAACAGATTTATTGGGTTTTCTCTTTGAATCTTTGGTTCTTATCCTTTTAGAAAACTCATTAGGATTCCTTTGCTGTGTTCCTACCTTCTTCGGGAACTGTGTTGCAAAAGGACGTATAATTTCCTGGTAATCTCCCCCTGAACCCTCTCCATCCTCTACACCAACTGACAACAACTGCTGACCTCTCTCAGTCTGTACTTTCGACCTATCAGAGGCCTTTTCTCCTGTGACTTCCACCATGTGCGATAGCATGTCAGCTCCATACAGATTTGAAGCCAAGCAGCTGTATTCCCCTGCATCTTCTTGTGTCAACCTCCTTACCACCAAAGTGCCATTTTCCATCACTTCTGCTCGTCTTGTCTGTTGTGTGGGGAGAAGAATTTGGTTTTTAGGTAGGTACCACATAGTTCGACTTGGCTGGACTGAGGTCACCTCACATGGGAGAGAAAATGAATGTCCCTTTTCAACTACAATTTTCTGACCATTTAAAGCAGTGGGGCTGAGTGTGTGTTCTTTTATGGTGAGCCTCAAAGGCATCAAGTCCACACCGGCTTTGGTTCTGACCATACAATGGTAGAGGCCTGAGTCGGACAGTGTGGCATTTAAAATCACAAGTTCCCCTCTTTCAGAAATTTCAACTTTTTCAGTTGCATCTTCCACGATGGACAAATCTGGAAGCATCCACTCCACCTTCACATCCGGATCTGAAGTCACAACAATGCACTCCAAGTGAACCTTTGTACCATCAAGTGCGGTCTGAATTCGTCCTGATGTTCCTCTGCGAATTAGAGCCCAGGACATGGCATTGTCATCTTCCTGCCCTCTGTGGCTGTTGATGCTCTTAGTAATTATAGTAGTGAAATCCATCACCAGCTTTTTGGTTGTTGTCTGCCGTCTGTTGAGCCTCAAAGTGACTCTGGGTTGAAGCAGCCACGAGGGTTCTGCAACCAAATATCCTTTCAAATCAGTGAAATATGGGGAATTTTCATTTACAGCTTGGGAATATTGATAGGTTACCCTGCTTGCATTTCCTCTCTGTTGACCTCTCTCCAAGATAGCAGGACTTTCATAGTAATATGCAACCAATTGCCAGAGATTTTGCAGCGTCTCCCGATCAATCTCACATTCAAGGACGGTCACCAGTGATACATTGACAGACAACTCCCCAGGTGAAAGTGGATTTACTATCCAAGTCATGGGTGAGCTTTCTCCGGGGTGTCGTACGCCACATGCCACGTGAGCACTGTTTCCATGGCTGTCGGAGAGAACGAACGTTAGGTGGCCTAAAGGCTTCTCAAAGTCACGGGTGTATGGGAGGTCAGGCTCTGCTTCAGATTCAGCCCACACGGGATTGTCCCACTGTTTGAGGGAGGAGCGAAGAGCTGGTCGTTCACAGGTGAGCTTGTCTGGAGTCAGTCCAAGCAAAGAGGTGCCATTCAGGGGTTGAGGAGAGGAGCACTGGGGGCAAACCTCACTGGCACCACGTTCCTTCTTGCACTTTATTATACCTTGGAGAAAGAAAGGGAGAGATGAAAAGGCAGGAGGACAAGGAACGATGGAAACAATGTGAGGAATTCGAGGGAAAAACAAAAGAGGAGAAAGGGTTGGAGGGAAAGGGCAGCGAGATGTAGATAAAGGAAAACCTAAGTAATAACTTCAGATGGGAAAGAGGAAGGGGGCGATGGCATGATAAAACATGAATCAGTGATTATAGGAGTCTGCAGATACAATTTTATCACTTCATGAGTTTAGGTTAAGTGAAAGTTCATGCATCCACTAATAAAGTTCTGGCAGTCACAGCCTCTTATTTTCAGTCGAAGCAGGCTATAAACATAATGATTTATTATCAACTGTTCTGTTGATACAAACAGCTAGCATATGGGACTGGTTAAAGATTATTTATGAAAGCGAATGGAAAATGAGACAAAGCACATGTGTCGGGAGAAATATTGAATGAGAAAGATGAATACAGAAAAAGTAAACAATTAAATACATTTTCTATACTGCATATGGATCAAAGACAGTCCATTTACTGAGAGTAGCTGTGGCTTTCATATGTGCTGAAGATGGATGGCAGACGTGCAACATTTCTTGTCAGTACTTTGGTTTGGTTTTGCTTCTAATCGAAAACACTTGACTGAAGCCCAGAGAAGCACCATTTTGCACCATATATAAATAAGTTTATGCAGTTACAGTAGTGTTAATTTAAAGATTAAATGGTTGTTGTTTGCCTTGACAGGAGCTCATCAGTTATGTTGCTCAGTGCCTTGTTTTACAGTCCCACTTCTGCTGTGACAGATATTGTTCCTAAAAGTGGGTATAACCTACATTTATTGTAATGACAATGTATCAAATGACATGCAAATGGTGTGAAAGGGGTCACTCGTAGTGATGAATTACCACCTGGATTTGTAGATCACCTTGGCTTTATGGAGCTTTGTAACAAGTTTCAGCTCATTTTACACTCACCACTCTCATATCGTTGATTTGAGCTGCAACAAGCAGTGAAAAATCTCTAAAACTCACGAAACACTATATCTGCACAGCACCAAATGCCAGACTAGGAACTAGTTTGTGAACACAGTGGAACATTTTCGCAGCTAAAGCACCAGAACCTCTCCATATTTCACCATATTTCTCTGTAACTTTAACATCCTTACCTTCATGTGTGGTGCTCCATTCCACTAACCAGTTGAGTTGGCAGTCGCAGGTCCAAGGATTACCATGCAGAGAGAGGAGCTCAAGCCTGGGAGCTGTGTTCAGTGCTGCGGCAGGGAGCTGCTCCAACAGATTGTCTGACAGGTGTAAGTGTCTGAGGCAAAAACATTGTATGACTTTCTTCACTTATTGTTCTGCAGGGTGACTGTACTTGAATGCATTGTGCAGAATGCACAGAGACAAATCCTGTAGTACCTAATAACGTATGAGATACAGTTATAGCAACTTTATACCTATAAGCAATTTGAGATCTTTAACTGACAATCCTGTAAGCAAGACATCTTCCTTGTTTCACATTTATTTATCTCATATTAAACAAATGTAAATATTTATCTTTTATTTCTTACTTGAGTCCAGAGGTCCAAAAGCTTCCCAGTAGCGACACTGTTATGAAGGTATGAGGGTGGATCTCTTTGAGAAGGTTCCCCTCCAGCTGCAGGAGTTTTAGGGCGGTCAGGCCTGAGAAGGAGTACGGCTCTATAAAATCAATGAGGTTGTGGTCCAGATGGAGACGGATCAAACCAACAAGGCCTTCAAACAGACCAGGGTTCACCGATGTTAGCTTGTTGTAACTTAACTTCAAGATCTGGAAAATAAAAATGAATACACTGACATTTAATGAACATTAAAACTATAATAAGCAATTATTAAACTTAGGACAGAAGGACTCAAACTCAGAGACACAGCTCGGATATACAACTGGCTTATGAAGTTGCTATGACTGAAGAGTAACGAGACTTGTTGCAGATGTATCTCTGATATCCACACTAATTTAAGTCTACATTCAGCAACCTTTTAGGTCTGGTTCAGTTGAGAAACTATTCACAAAGTTTAGCTTAAATATTCAGCGACTTGTGAACCGTAAACAATGAGCTAAATGTGGCTGCAGAGCAGTTTCATTTAGAAACTCAGCCTTTAAATGTCCAGTGTGTAGGACTTCTAGAGCCATTGCAACATTTTTTTTCTGGGGACACATAACTCAAAGCCAATCCAATCTGGGTCTTGATGTAATTGATTCTGATGTATTGGCATGGATGTTGAGTCTGTTTAAAATACAAATTTAGATTCTGATTGGACCCATCTGGACCCAACAGGACACACTGCATTTGTAGTCAAGCATTCAAAAGTGCAACTAATTTCTGGCTTAAATGTGGTTAAAGGCAGAGTGAATTTGATTAGGCTCTATTTGTACACACACTGTGTGTGTTTTTGGTATTTGCAAGCCCCCAGTGTGGTTCACTACTTTTACATATCCTTTTATACATACCATCTCTCTGTTGTGTGTGTTTTTTCACACACTTGAAATATTGTTTGACTCATATTCCACTTTCCACCAATGGCCTATTCATGTTTGTTTTGCTAGGAATTGCTCCAGCTACGATTTAGAGCCAGATCTGGAGATCTGGTAACAGATGTAAACACTTAAAAGGGTTTGACAGAAACTGAAGACACCACATCAGAAACCTTAAGTATTTAACAACTTTCTGGACCAGAACAGAATGTAGGAAACACCATATGGTCCAGAATGGGACTGGGTAATTTCTTTCATCACCTTTACACATATAGTGTAAAATAGTAAGGAATTAGAAGTCTGTCTCATTCTGAGGACACATTTAGTAGTTAAGTATGAGTACACGGACATACATGGCACACACAACACTGGTATATTTTCATATACAAAGTGATTCTGGGGTTGTTTCCATCATACCCCTGTTTTTTTTTTTATTTCTAGGAAGTGTGATGGACAATACTTCCTGCGTTTAAGGGACTTTCACATGCTGTCTGTACCAAATGCTCGTACTGAACTTGGTAAGAGGGCGTTTGGATACTCTGCACCCTCAGACTGGAAAGTTTTACAGAACGTTTAAAACTCAAAGATCTGATTTCTTTACATACTTTTAAATCCACATTAAAAGACCTAAAGACTAAATCATTGGGGTGTCATTGTTTTAGCTAATGTTGTTAAATTCATGGCTTGTATTTTACTTTTATTATTTTTCTAGATTGCTAGATGTTGTAATATCATCTGTGTGTCTTGTATCTGTTTTAATTTGGCTTTTTCTTGTGCTGCTGCCTGTCTTGGTCAGGACTCCCTTGAAAAAGAGGTTTTTAATCTTTCCTGGTTAAAGAAAGGTTAAAGAAAGAAGAACAACTCTACCTGTAGTGATCTCAGGCTGTAAAACGCCCCGGGGTGGACTGTGCTAATGTCGTTGCCATGCAACATGAGCATTTCCAGTTGCCGTAGTGACCTGAATTCTGACCCCTCGACCTCCGTCAGGCTGTTATAACTGTTAGAGAGAGAAAATAAACAGGACCAGTTACTGGGATGAAAGGCTAACAGGGGATCATCAGGGACAGGGGGTCAGAGGGATAGGAAACTAAAATTAGTTAGCAGTCGGTGTTTGCATGTGTGTGTCTCAGTAATGCGGCTTTATGTAGCGGAAAAGGATGGGAATGGAAACAATGAATGGAAAGAAGACAGAGACCTCAGTTGGTCAGTTTGACCTGCAATTATTTCCTCATTCTGGCCTTCACTATGTGAAAGACAAAAGCACAAACACCACACACATCAAGAGCTGCTCTCATGTGGCATCTTTTCGCGTCCTTCAGGAGAAAACACTAATATACAATCCAGTATAGACAGGTATAGACATTTAAAGCAGCAGGGGTCTAGAGTATGTGCATATGAACATCAGCAATGAAAAGAACTATTGAAAAACCTCTCACAGTCTTCAGGTTTGTGCACACACATCTGTCAACGAGTCAAACTTATTGCCAAGTACAGTATAGAACAGTAGATACCCGAGCCAAAGACATTATTTATCGAAGGAAACACAGCAGAGCATGTTGTGTGTTGGCAGCGTCTGACAGCGTTTGACAGATTTCCGTGTGTGAGAGTTAGTCAGGTCTTCCAACACCAGAAATCAGAACAGTATTGTCTACCAGAGTCTACTATCTTGAATCTTGAGCTCCCAAACTGTAAAACACGCAACATTCCCCGGGTGCAGCTATCCCTACCCAATTGAACACATATGGGAGATTCTGCGTTCTTCCACTGCCATCAATAAAACAGCCAGCTCACAATATATCATCGAGTGGCCACTTTCATCCAGAGTGTCTTTCCTTACCATGATGCACATATTTTTAGTGTAGGTTTCCCCGTCGGGAACTGAACTTTGGCAGTGTCAGTGCTTTGCTTTTATAGCATAATGAAAGCTGTTGCATTCCTTCAGTATACAGGACTTCCAAGCATTCGCAGGCCACGTTTCAAGGCACAATGAAGCTGGTCAAACACTCGACTGTCATCGTATTGAAGAAACGCCAAGACAATGAGTTGACATTTTCAGAGATGGAATGCAGCAAAATATGAAAAGATTGGCTGCTGTGGCCAATTATTATCCTGATACCTTCAGTATTTTAAGGGTTTTCAGCTAGATCTGTCTGTATGAAGCTTATATTGGTACTAGAAAATGACAAATGCTTGCCTTTACACAAGTCTGAACCTAAACTGAGTCTGATCAACGTCCTAGACTGTCATAGATCCTTGCAGACTAGCTGCATCCCACTGCCTAACTGATCTCTTGCTGTGTCTCAATCAGCTTCTATATAGTACATTGTGTGCATGATGTACTTCCTGGTGTAGTGCACTATTTTCAGCAGCGTAGTGTGTGTCTCAATTCATGTACGGTCATTGTGCACTTATGGAAATGACGACTGCAACATTTAACCGTTTCTTCTTCTTCTTCGCCAAATTGCAACCAGCACCAACGATTGACCGCCAAAATATCTATAAGTTTTTTTCACCAGGACTTCAATCTTATTATTAAAAAAGACCTTGCTAACTTGTGAGCTTCCCGTTTCTTTGAAAGGAAATTGTGGCATCTTTGCCTCCTTCAACCTGCTGAAAATGTACCAGTAAGTTTATTATGTAACAGATGTAAATATTTTTGTTGTAATCTACACAGTTTCCTTGCTCACCATTTTTACAATGTCGGTGGTCCCTCCCCTTCTGCTATGTAGCCGAAGTGGCGATCAATGAGGGGGAGAAGTGTCCAGTGTTTCTCAACTGTTTTGAGTGTGCCATGCATGTACAATGCGTTTTGCCACAAAGGACAGTGTGAACGCATTTATGTACAAGAAATAGCAAGTGTAAGTATGCAAATTGAGGCACAGCGTGTGTGTCCTTCGCATATTTTTGCAGTCTATTCTCAATTAATTGTACACATGGGGTATCCTCAAAGGTATTCATGGTGGTGCTCTCGATTGTACCAAACAAAAATTGATGGATGTTGCTGGGTGAAGTAAAGATAGTTTCAGCACCCTATTTTCTTACCTTTGCACACCTGGCCAATCAGTGTTTGTTTAGAAAAATTGTTAGGCATAGCACCCAAAAATCAGATGTGGGTCACTGTGGGGAAAGTAGTTTCACATGCCGTTAGGTCTAGTTCACACACTCTCATTGAAACAGTTTGCAGTTTCAAATTGTGACTGGAGATCCCTGGATTTGTTTTTTTAGCTTTAAAGATGGCAGACTTGTCTGTGATGTTTTCCGTAATTTATCATGACTGTATCATGATAGAGTGCATGGAGAAATAGCTGAATGAACTAACTAAGCCTCACTGTCACTATGCCAGACTCTCTAAATATGATGAACTGCTGGTTAGTAGATATCAACACCCACATCCTCCCAACCATGAATCCCTTTGCGTTGGGGTTGTTCCCTCTAGGTGGTCGACGCCATCATCCATGCTACTCACTAAACAATGGCACACAAGTTTCTTTGAAAGAGGATGGACACCTGCACTTCTTAGAGCGGTTTCCTTTTGAATTCAAACAGAAATGCTCTGAAGCCATACTAAAGGAGGGTCTACACAGTCCCAGAGTGTAAATAAAACATTATAAACATGCCTGGTGTGAACATATACCAACAGTTTTGCATTAGAGACTTAATCCCCCTGGTCTGCGCCCCATTTTACAGGGTGGTCTAATGTTTAGAAAGCCTGTTAGCTCCCTAAAGGTTTGGTCCCCCTCCAAATGTCTGCTCTGCTGAAGTGTTCCCTTTATTTCCATTAGAACATACACTGTCTTCTGCCCCACACAAAGAAACAAGCATCAGGAATCAATAGGGGAAAGAGTACACATCAGTGCAACATCAAACAGTACTCAGCAGTGAAATCCATTAGCATATATGGTAAACTGAAAGCTGTGTGCTCAGTTTTGTAATCGACTTACAAAGCTTCATCAGCATGTAGTTTCTGTTGCTATGCCTGTGAAGCTGTCTGCTCTCACACAGTACATACGCTGTTTGCAATAAAAATGGTGACAGATTTACCACACCAAATCTTTTGTAATTTCTGAAACAATTAGTCCTTAATTTCAGACAGAGATAGACAAATGCAACCTTCTCATTTCTAACTGGCTCAGGCTGACTAAACTGTTACTGGCAGCTCTATCTAGTGAGCTAAATAAGCTAACGTTGGCTCCGTAAGTTGTGACGCCAATGCAGAAGTGCCAAAAACTGTATTTCCTTGAACGGTAACTTGAGGCTGGCTACAGAACGAGTCAATCTCCGTAAGCCCCCATATTAAAATGCTCAAACAGTACGTGTGACTTTACTGTTACCAGAGAAACGGCCTTTAGAATTCAAATGTGTTCGGTAATGCTATCTTGGGTAAGAAGTTCGGCTGAGGTTGCTGGAGTATAAACTTCCCCAAATGGAATAAAAAACAGGACAGAGCTCCTAAAGTTACACTCTATGGTACAATTCAGCATCACTCCCACACCGTGGGGAAATACTACACCGTGGATGTGCTATCGTTTAGGATTTTCGTTAACCTAACTCCGTAAGATAATGTATTAAATGCTCCTTGGCCTCGCAAGCAACACTGAGTAGAGCTATGCTAACATTTGCAACTTAAATTAGGGCAGACAAACACACTGTTTAGCCCTTTCATTACACTTTTGTATTTTTAAACAAGTTAAACAGACTAAAAAAAAAGACTCATAACTATTTATACTCTGACTGAGTGATGCCAAAACCCCACCATGCACATCTTGGTCAGTACTCCATGCGACTTCAGTCCCTACCATGAGCATTTCAGAAGCAGAGTGTTTCACCTACCAGACTTTGTTTACTTTACTTACTCAGATTTGTTTTTTCCTGGTTTATGTGCTTCTAAATATGTTTCTAAATATGTAAATATGCTACGTAGTGGGGCCACTGAGGTTTGAAACATTGACTAGATTGGCCGTGATTAACTCCGGTGGCCGTGGCGCACGTAATATTCTTATATGCTTCAATATTTAGACATTCAGTTGACAACAGTTGTTAAGCCATTTATATTTGCTCTGTGTGTGGTTTTTTGGATGGAAAAAGTTTCATAAACAACAGCCAAAAGGAATCTATTACTTTTTTTCAATCGGGCCTGAAGGGGGTGGTGTGAATTTATAATTATATAACACATTTGCTCTCGCCAAGCCTTTTCCAGCATCGTTAGTTAGTCCCTGTGGTGTAATACTGGCTGTATAAAACAGCACATGCATTTTATTTTGGTTTTAGACCAAGATTATCTGGAATGCACTGATAGCTCCCACACTTCTGCTTCCACAGTATAGGAGTGCATATGGAGACAGTTTACCTCCTGTAGACTGTAGCTTGCCCCTGCATTGTAGATTTTGTGACCGTTTGCCTACTGAAATGTTCTGTGACATCAAAGTATCATATCCAGTAGTGAAGAGCAGTGATAGCTGTTCCCACAACAGAGCCCCACATGTACATGTTAAGCCTCCCGTCAACAAAAAGTGGAGCTCTGACTGCTGCTTGCCAAGTGGTTCGACATGTCGATATGTATTGTCTGGAGCCAATATTAGACAAAGCAATTTGTTATATACAAAAAACAGTGGCCATGGTGATTTCTCTGCTGTGCTGGAGGCACCAAGTAAAAACTCCATCCATAATACAGAAACCCACATGGAAGTGATTAGGAGATTTTATCCCCTCCGGAGTCAGTTCGGCACCACATGCTGGTGCTAAGCCCTTATCTTCTGGGTTTAAAGCAGATGTTGTCAAATTAAGTGCACCATAGGCGGTGTGCTGATTATCTCGGTGATGAGGCTGCTGTCTTTGGTGCACAATCGGCGTCTTTAGTTCATATGAAAGGTTGACATGTGATAAACGGATGGCAAGCAGCAATATGTTTTTATGATTTTAACCCCTGAGGCAAGAGAGTATTTTTTATGTTCATGGCATTAAAAAAAAAACAGTCCTGATGCTATCTTGCCAACAAAAAAGCACTTGTCTCAGCATTATGGTTTGTGAGTTATTAGAGGCAGTGATGCTCATTTGTTAGCTAAAGAAAACACTTCTCTGACAAATTACCTGCGCCACATTCCACGCTATTTCCTGTAGAGTGTTTACTTTTCATTCCCTTGGGGCCGCCATTGATAACAATGGCTCAATGCTTCTGTGTGCATGTGTGTTTATGCACAGTGAATGAGTCTTACCCGAAGTTGAGCCTCTCTGTGTCTTTAGGAAAAGTTTTTGGTATGGTGGTGAGGTGTCTGAACGTACAGTGGACCTCTTTAACGCCCGGACAGCTACAGCTCTGTGGGCAGGACGGGATGGCATCTGCGAGGGAGATCTACAGAGAGGAGAGGAGGCATGCGAGGAAAGGGAAGGAGCCGATAGGATGAAAGAGGAAAGCGATCAGATGGAGTTAAAGGAGATGAGATAAACGAGGGAAGGTATGATAAATCAGTCAGGAGAGGCAAATTCAGAAATTCAGAAAAGATGAGATAAGAGAAGGAGAAGCAAACAGATGAGTTCAGACCTGTGTAGGCACTGACAGTTTGGAAAGACATCAGTACTAAGCTGAATAAGGCGTATTAACATTGTGCCCTAATCCCATCAAGCATTTTTTAAAGATGATTTATTCATCTGTGAGTCAATATTTTTCTAAAATTCAACATTTCCTTAGAAAAACTGCATTTTTTAAAGAAAAAAAAATATTCACATATGTCAGCCTCCTTTTCTTCTAGACTGTGTGTTACGTTGTGACTTTTAAGCATTCACTGGCTTCCATAAGTAGACGAGAGCGCTCCTGCAATCAACATTTACCGTTTGCCACAGCAGTGATGAGAAGAGCAGAGGAAAACACGCTGCAGCCAACCTGCAGAGGATGTTGGCGCACCACCACAGCGCCATGACTGGATGGCTGTCTGACCGCTCACGTCATTAATACACCTGCAGGAGGGGATGGAGTGATTTAGATGCATGTCAAACACAAACCGAACAAACATAAAATAGAGCAGATGCAGGGCTGTTAGGAGTAGTGGATTGTATCTTGTAAAAGTTAACCTGATAAAAACTGGCTCAATATTGTGATACTGCTGCTTGCTTTTCCATGTATGAGCCGTGCAAGGTGTACTCTACTTTACCTCTTGCCTATTGCATGAATAGGAATGTAGTTTATAGAATGGATAGATACATTATAGAGGACAGTATACATGATAGAAAATGTTATATTATACCTGCATAAAGTGATTTGTTGGCCACTTGGGGGCAGCAGAAACCAGCTGTCAACACAACGCAGAAATCACTTTACAAAAATTATACAACGAACAACATTCATCACTTGCAATCTTGCAATTTTTTTGGTCTCCAACTCATTTATCAACTCAGTTATCTGATGTGTTAGGTGCTAAATGCTTCACTATGTACACTAGTTAGTCTCTTAATGAATACAGTAAAATTTCAGGACGTAGAAACCAAAAGAATGAGCTAAAAGAGGCTACATATCACCACCATATGGTTAAGGGGAACTGCAGTCAGGGCAATAATTATCTGTGGGTTTGTTGGGTTTGCTACGAGCGACCACTTTCACATGTAGTCATGTGATCTAATAGAAAAATATTGTTTATAGCAGCTTTAAGGTCGTAATTTGGGCGCATATCTAAAAGATTATTGTGCTCTTACTTACTAAAAACAGGGCACATTCACAAGCGCAGTGCCATTATAGTATACACATAGCTTTCAGTGCATGGACATGCCCTGTCTATATATATATATACACACATGTATGCGCCCATACATATTCAGCTGATTTTTCACCCTTTGACTTCTGACAGCTGAGAAGCTCTCGAAACGGCAATAACTAACTCAGAGATTCTGTCTGTAGCTTCGGCTAGTCGCGATGAAAGAGAAAATCCGTATAATGACTTGCAAAATGCATTACATTAATAACCACTTCACGCAGGCCCAAGCTTGTGCACCCACAGATGTTAGACGAAGAAAGAAAGAATTAGCTAGAGAAAGAATCAAAGACTGAGTAAGCCGACGACTGCAGCAGCTCTTTTTATACCAAACTAGCAAACTATTCGCCCTCAAGGCTGATAAATCACGTCAGAGAGGTTTAATTCCTGCACACCTCCAGCAACCCAGTTGCTCTTTTGTGTATTTATTTGAAGACACACAATAGACAAATCATCTGTCTGTGATGGGGATTAAAGACTCAAAGCCAAACTCTGGTAGCCCCAATAAATACTGGAAAATAGAATTCAATACATGAAAAACAATGCGATAGACAGGAGAGTGGAAAACCACTTAACACGGGCAGCTGTGGTTTCCTACAGCGCCAGGTGGTTTGGCACTAATTACGTTGAGTTAAATGTTAACATACTCCTTTAAGGGAATTACGTACCAATTACATACCAATTACATACAAGCACACTCATCGAAACACACTCACAGACACCAATCAGATCACAAACAACACACACACACACACACATACATGAGGTATTTTAAGCCATTAGAGGCCAGTTTGGGGTTTCTGGTTTCCACTTCTATCTCTGTGTTTTCTCCTTGCAGGGAGGCTAATTCACTTAACAGCTGTGTGTGTGCATGTGTGTGTGCATGTGTGTGTGTGTGACAGTTGTGACAGGAAGACAAGAGTGCCCTAGAATTTGACCTGGATCGTAACATGTTTGATAATCATGCTCTCTCTCTCACACACACACACACACCAGTTTGGACTTCCTGATCTGTCAAATACATTAACCTACATAGAGATCAGTCAGTCAGGCTCACTGTTTATTTGAGTGACGACAGTTCAGATAAATTGAATTGTTTCAGACTGTAACAAGTGACAACTGGTGAAAAGATTAACTAATCTAACGGCCTCAATGCCAAGTTATGTTTCTTTAGTACCAGGGTCTATAAGGTGGAAGCCAATGATGTGTTGGCTTTGCAATATGACATGTTTGGCACTGTGGCGAACGTGAAATATGAATTAGCCTGCTGTGATTTACATCGTCTGAGGAGTCTACACATTACACATTACACATTAGCAGCTTTTAGGTGCTAGGCTTTAAGGCTAACATTGGCTTGCTAACATGCCAATGTGCCAATCTTAGTTTAGCATATTAGCATGCTAACATGTTCCTATTAGCCTTGAAGACACAGTACTGCACAGACTGTTGGAAACATTAGTTTGGCAGACATAAACTATGACACTGGACTCAAAATTCAAGGAAGTAATTCAAGTAATTTCATTCTGAGGTGTCCAAAAGCCATGGTGACAGCATGGCTAAAGTGGTAAAGAGCTTTCAACCATATCCCATGGCTGTCATTAGCAGTTGACCGTGACATGTAGTTGAATTATCCGAAAATAGCTAGTAATTGGACCATAACCCTGCCTTAACCGATTAGGCCACTTGGGAGCAGAAATGCGAAGACGGCATTGAAATTTTACGACCTTCCAGACCAATATTCGCTCTCCTCTTAGCTCAGCTTTTGGTCTCCACCAACTTCTAAGAAAATATATGTCTGTCTGATCAAGTATCAGCTGGGGTACAATGACTTTTTAGAGCTTGTCTTTGCTGAAAATAGCTGTCTACATACTGCAGCACTTCTAATCACACATAAATCAAATGAATGAGTAGAAAGTCTGAAAAGCTCAGTAGTGCTGAGAGGAGACAGGTGATTTTGTCACGACTAGATAAATTATTTACATACGTATTGATTCAAGAAGAATGAACTTTCACACAAATTCCATGCATTTGCAGTTAATACAGTATGTGCATTAACAACCGCCAGGATAGGAATGATTTATTGATCCACAGTGGGAAATCTTCTCCTCCACATGGAGGTCAGAGGTCAGGGTCGGCTCTGGAGCTGCTCAAGATTCATTACTGTGGTGAAGGCAGCATGAGGGAGGCTTTCTGTCATAAGAGCTTGAACTTATCCCCACAGGTCTCTAATGACTTTGACACCTTGTGGCCAGGTTAATTAAAATTCACCCTTTACTTTTACTTTTATTTCATTTGGTCTCATGAATGTCCTATATTGTCTGTGTAAATCTGGTCTGTGATCTAAATGACACGTCAAAAGGATGCTGGATGCATTTAATTAGGTGTTACACACATCTGTTCAGTGACCCTCACTTTTAATGTGGCTCAGGTAAGACTAAAACCTGATCCTGCAACAGCCTTTACCTTGACTTTACAGCACAATAAAGGTGTCAATTCAGCCAGTCTCTAGTCTCGAGAGTTATGATGATCACAGGTAAATGCTGTCCTCTGCTCCTGCCCTCCTCCTAATGGCTTTACCAGATCTCCTGCGTTAGTACTTTGGGCAGAGAGAGCGGAGAAACAAGAGGAGGACGTAAAAACAGAAAAGACGAGGTAAGGTGATGCAAGGAGAGAGAGAAAATGGAGGGAAGGGACCAGAGGAAGGAGAATAGAAAGAAGAAAAAGACACTTAGTACCCCTCCCAGACTCTCACCTGACAGAGATAAAGTGCTATACTTCCACTGAGAGAGCCAGAACACTACACTGCCCGACCTTCTACTTATCAAAATCACATGTTCACTGGCACTGCTTTTCTCTAAGTCCTGCCAAATTTCATCATTCACGCCTTTGTTCCTTTCTATATGCGCTTCTTCGTGATCAATGTAGCATGCAAGGAATCAAAATCATGAACGGTGTTATGAAGAGAAAAGAAAATATAATGTAATGAATGAAGGATGAGCCGAAACAGGAAAGGCTGTATCTGTACCGTAAGGGGAATATACTGTGGAAACCGTACCAATAGATCATTGGATCATAATGTTTTTTTTGCATCATCTTCAGTATGACTGACGTGTTTAGCATCACGCTAAGGCACTTTGGGCATTTTCCATTTTATTGGCCAAAAATGCACCTCAGTCTGTTCAAGTCTGAGCAAATACTGTGCCATCAAATCTTTTTCTGTGCTGTCCAATATCTACAGGAAAATCAGGAAATAGAAGTACAGGTGTAACTAATAACACAGATGCTAACTCTTCCATTATGTCTCAGTCCCTGCCATTAACCAACTACTAATGGCATAAATTACACCTTTTGTTTATTACTGCTATGCTGTATCAAAATGTATGAACTACATTTATCTGAAAATGGAAGAAAAGGCAGTTTGATGACAATCTGGAAGTATAAAGAGCTGGGTAGTTTCTTTTTTTTTTTGCCTTTTGACTGCCCGAGCTTGGCTGTTTTTCATCGCTAATGTTGGCACATAAGTGTTTGACATTCAGTTATACAGTTTACTAACACCAGCCAGGCGTACTACATCTCGCAGCCTAGAACACGTTAGATTAATCAGCATAGTTGGCGGTAAGGACAACATCACCACGTGTCTTATTTTCGAGACGTCGTTCAATAATCTTCCAACAAATTTCTTTGGTAAATTTCCGTGTTTGTACCTAATCACTTCAAACTGATCAAAAGCCAAATCAGTCTCCTTAATATATGGTGTATTCTTTAAAGAATGTCTGAGCGAGGCCAATACGTCTTTATGTCAAAAGCATTACGCCGACTGCCAGCCAAGTCACAGCTGCTCGATTCAAGATAACACATGTCATGAGAGGAATACAATATGATTCCCACATGTTTTCCATGCAAGTCTAATATCATGTGCTGCCCATATATCCTCATTCAGAAATCGCTTTTAACATCATGTGCAGGGGGGGTTGCTATTGGATACCAACCTCGTCTCCAAAATGTTATTTAGGAAGTTGAACATCTGTGTTTAACGACTGACAAACATTTGAACATTAGTATTCAGGGGCGTTATTTGATATAACAATTATCCTTCAACCTACTCACTTCAACATCGCCTTGCTGATGGTAATTTATTTAAATTTATTACAGCGAGACATAAAATTTATACTCTTTATAGACTCTGCGGGTAAATAGAGACGGCTTTGGTTTTAGAAGTCTACTTTATTTATAGATGTTGTAAAATGTGTCATAAAATCATAAAATATGGAGCAAATGTCCCTTTTTTCCCCCCTTGTTGTGTCACGCAGCTAAGTTTTGTCTTTACATACACGGGATGAGAAACAAAATCCTCTGCCTGGATGTTAATCGATCGCTTTTAATTATTTTCATAGGCAGATTCCTTGCCAGAATTGCCTTCCGAGTATTGGCTGTAAATCTCTCAAAGGTTTTAGGAAGGCTTCCTGCAGTAGCACGGGGAGAAGTGGCATTAAAGCAAATCTAGCAAAGTCGAGCACACTTTATTTAGCCTCTGGCTTATCATAACTAAAAGCTGGCTCCCTTTAGTCATTAAAACAAAGCTGCATGTGGCTAATAAATACTTGGGTTTATATAGAGCGCCTGTTTGCCTGAAGTGCTCATTGCTCCCAATATGATTTAAATACACTTATAATAAATATCGCTGGTAACAGGCTGGATTTCTGTGCCTTGCACACAGTATATGCAGTATGAATATCTCCAATTTCAAATGCTCCTTGGACAGAACCTTGTGTCTATGTCTGTCTTTTTTACGTGGGTGTTGGATGCACTGTGCAGGTCAGAAAAGTACAAAAGTTTTCAAAGACAAGCGCTGTTTCATAGCTGTGAACAAAGAGTCGCTCAGTGGACCAAAAATAAACATCATCGGACTGTCTGCCACTAATTTCACTTGACACGAGTCAATCAACGCAGCACCAAATCAGATTTCAAAGTGAGACAGCATTCTTTGATGCCGCAGAAACAAATGCGGCTCTAAAGCTGTCACTTCTGCAGCCTTTTGACACTCATTAGACAACTTCGGTTTATTTAACTGACAGTTTTAAGTGAGGACAATTAGTCATTAGCCATACATCAGCTTCAGTTAAGTGTGTGGCTCAAAGCCCTGGAAGAAAAAGACACTAAATGAGAATCTTCAGAGGTCTTCACAGAAAACGATGCCCTGAGAACGAGCAAACCTTAACCAAACAAACCAAACTTTTACATCTGGGAGCATTTAACAAGTCCTCATTATAAAAACCACAAGAGACTCACCTGGAAATTCCTCCAGAAGGGGGGACAAAATAAACAGTTTGAGTACAAAATAGACCCCAAAACAAGTCCTTTAGTTTTGACTGCAGGCTGGAAAGTCAAAGTTTTACAAGAAAAACAGGCGTAAAAAAAAAAAAAGTATCCAGTTGATGTTTAAGTCCTGTGGATGTTTGCCGACTTGTAAAGCCTCCGAGGTCCTGAGGTCTGTGAAAGACAGAGCAGGAGCGGGATGGAGCTTTCTGTGTGTGTGTGCGTGGATTAGTTTGACCCTCTGTTGGTCTTTAAGGCATCTGGATTTCAGATTAACTTCTTTCTCGTCCCGTTCTGTAACTGTGCAGTCAGGAATGCTTCTTCTCCATCCCCTCCTACACCTACGCTCCTTCCTTCACCTCCTCCATTCATCTCCTCTTCCTCTCTCCCCGCTTTAACTACCCCTCGTCCTCCCTCTCTGAGATTCTTGACTTCCATTTCACACAAGCAATCCTGGTGGAAACATTATCACTTTCCTTTTTTTTTCTTTCCTTTTCACTGTTTTCTTTCTCTCTCACTCCCTCTTGTTTGCCTCCTCTTTCAATCTCTGCTTTCTTTCTCTCTTCCCTCTGTCTGTTTTTCTCTTTACACGCTCTCACCTTTCCAACCCTCCACCTCCCTCTTCCTTCTCTTTTCAGCCTCTTGAGGTACATTACAGCTTCTGAATACAGATTAGCCAATTATAATAACCTGTCTTTAGATATCAAGCCTGCGCCGGCGGCTACACACACTGACGCGTACTTTTCAAAAGTTGGCAGGCAGTCCGTATTATTCATATGATCTGCCCAGATAAAATGTACAGTGAATTAAAGAGGATGGGAAGGTTTAAGCAGTCCAATTGCCCTTTAAGCCTCTGAAACCGTACCTAATACCTGCAGTGTTGAAACATTGTGGCACCATACATTGCTGTGTGTTGACATAGCATGTCACAGGATTGATGCTGGCTTGTTTCATGTAGTAATGTAAAGTCTGGGCTTTTCATAACACGACTGAAGGCTAATTTTGAGTCTCAACATATTGTGCACGTTGACTGTGTAATAGGTTTGATCTTGTTGGTACCATTTGGAAACACTTAAAGTCACTGACCTGCTCATTTGTTGCCGTCATACTCTAAACAAACCTATATGAATAGGCTTTTTATAACAGAGCTCTTTTGTTTAGTGCCCCACCTCTCGCTTCACTTTTATTTACTTCGTTTAGGGAAGAAAAAGATGAAAAAGCTTGTAAAAACCTTTGCACAGGCCTGTTAAAAACTGCTGGAGCAAAAGTATACATACACCCACAAAATGAAAATTCTTGGTGGTCATCTGGTTTTAAGTTATTTACTCATATTATATTTTTAATAGTCATTGTTGAATAAGACCTAAATATATCTGACATAACAGTCAGGGTACATGTCGAATGTGTTCTTGAGGTTTTGATCATGTAACATGAGCTTAATTGGCAGATAATCTGCCCAGTTTTCGTGGAAATGTTTTATGACTTTAGAAGTTCAAGTTTCCATTCTTTAGCCACATTGGTGTAGCTCTGCATGGACCAACAGTTTTGTCCTAACTCAACTGATTTTTGTGAACCTCTTTTGTGAAATGCTTTGCAACCATTGGTACAAACCATTGTGCAACCATTCATGGTTCCCAGGTGATTTTTTGGTGATCTTTTCATCAACACTTACGCCAAAACCCACGTCTTTATCTGTCATGTCATGACCACAATGCTCTTTTGTTTTGTTCGCCATGCAGCTTCAGACCCTACAGGGAGCGTTTCATTAGCAGAGAGTTTTGCCCACCAGTTTTGTTAACTTTTTTGTTAAATATTTCTTTGGTTTATGTGCTCCTACCATGAGTAAATGTGATTCGGATAGGGCTTTAACGAACGGCAGTTTGCACAGGATGTTTTATTTTGAAAATCGTCCGGATTCTCAATGCCATTTCTGTGTCTGACTTCCGGCCAGCTTGATCTACTCTGTACAGATTGATGTGACTATCTTGCTGAGTCCTTCAAAAAACAGAACAGCTGAATATTCTCTGCAGAGCCGAGCAGAGACCCGCTTCTGGGATGCTTCTGAACTGGACCGAAGTGGGACCGGTGGGGTTTCAAACATTGACTAGAACAGCCACGATTAGCTCTGTGGTGCACATGGAACGGGTCGCATCCATGCCTGGTGTCCATTAGTGCCAAAGCGGCAAACCTGTGATAGACTTTTCATTTTTCAAACCATGTGGAATAAGAAGTCCTTAAAGTGCTCAGAAATATGAACTTCTACAAACACTGAGGAAATTCAGCTACTAAATGCTACTAAAAGAACATTGATGTGAGATTGTTTTGTCATCTGCTGTTTACAATGTAAAAAAAATAACTTAACTTAACTTTAAACCTGATTCCAGACTCCTGAATCACTTCGCTTGAGCTATTCAGATGGGAAAACAGCCAGGCCAATCAGTTTGCAGGCAAGAGTATGGGAAGCTTCTACATGTACATGTACCAGAGGCAGAAAGGGCAACAGGAAAATTACTTCAAAATGTCAACAAGAGTGGACCATACTGACACAGCTGTTGTTCTGAGTGGAATTGTATATGTCACTACTAATTGGTAAGATTGGGAGTAACAACCCAAACAGAAAATTGCTAACATGAATCAGCTGTAACAAAGTAACAAAGATCTTGAATAGATCTTTTCATCAAGTTTGACAAACTTGACAGGATAGAGGGGCTATTCATCACAGAGAGCTCAGTATATTTAGATTAAAAAAAAAAAGATGTACATTTATATTAAATGATGTGCTTCATCAGATGTGTGCCAGATTTTCGACATGAAATCATTGATTCTTTTCTAATCCCTAGGTGTCTCAAACAGGAGACAACTGTACTCGTACATCACTCAGCACCTTCTTTCTGCACTTTTCTGCCATCCAAAACTATTGTACTGAAACACACACACACACACACACACACACACACACACACACACACACACACACACATGAAAATAGACATTTCAGTCATCAGTTTATCATAGTGATTATGGTGCCTGGTGCCAAGTTCATGGGCTAAATCTCACTAGCATTTTTGTGCCACATTCTTCTTCTTTCACAGATACAAGTGGGTCATTGTAAGCAATAACAAGCTTTGCATCCTGTTTTGACAGGATTATTGCAATGTTTTTTTATGTCCCTGCATCTTTGGAGCAGTATGCTCACACTCTTGAGTATAAACATCCTTAATGTTGGTGTCTCCTGTGCCAAATGGTAGAACAGTCCCTGGGCAACATGGGAAAAACATCTATTGACTTTAATTGATGAATACTGTAAGAAAGACATAAACGTCACCAACTTCCACTAGAATATCAATACAGAGACTTCTTTTAGAAACAGGACATGTTGGCCAGCCAACAAGACTTTTATACTGTAGTAGGTAACTTAATGGCGCCACAGTTACAATATCTGTATATCTGTAATATTTTGACCTTTCCAAGTAGCATTAAACTGAAAATCCACAGTCTACAATCAAACGTTAAATACCACCAATTAACCTTTTTCACAGCAGCCATTTTGACTCGAAATAGTAGGGTCAACGCAGGTGTTTCCAATGATACTCATTAAGTTTCCGTTTCTACTTCACAGTGAGTCAGCGTGCATCACAGCAGCAACCTGACTGTTTGACCTGAATGGAACTGAACCTTAATTAGTATCATTGGTAACACCTGTGTTTACCCTGATATTTCAAGTCAAAATGGCTGCTGTGAAAAAGCTCTATTGCTGGTATTTAACACATTTGATTGTAGACTGTGGATTTTCAGTTATTACCACGTGGAGAGGTAAAAACTGAAATCTGCTGGCAAATTTGTAAAGTTGCCAACTGCAGTGCAATTATTAACCTCTGTTGGTGAACAGCTGGAAAAAACAACACAATGCACTGATGATGTGTCACAAAGAAGCCTCTGTACTGATATTGGAATTAATTAAGTTAATGTTTTTTCATCAATCTAATCTCTTTTCATTATTTCTGTGATTAAATGTTGTCATTTACCACTTTTGATTAACTCTCTTTTCTGTTTCTGCTTCAGCGAGTGACTTCCCAAAATATCTTTTGACATCAGCCTGAGAAAGCTCCTGAAACTTGATTGATTCAGTTGTGCATGAGACTGCAGTGACATAAGAGAAAAAAGCTAGTTTTTGAAAGTCATACCCTTTACTTTAAATGTCTTTTGGAGGTTGAGCTGAACAAACACAGACATACTTCCACACCGTACCACCAATGTAGCGGACTAAGCAAGGTGGGCAATTCCATTGATATTAAAGGATTAATGATCAAAATGAATCAAGTTATGCAACATCCATCAATTTCTTTCCGCTTATCCGGAGTTGGGTTGCGGTGACAGCAGGTTTAGCGGGGCGTTTCAGATGTCTTTCTCCCCAGCAATGTATGGTGATCCCAAGGCAGTTGGACATGCCCACACCTCCAAAGGAAGGCGCCACTGGGGCATGAACGCCTGATGCCTGAACAATCTCAGCTGGCTCCTTTTGATGGGAAGGAGCAGAGACTCTACTCTGAGCTCCCTCTGGATGTCCGAGCTCTTTATCCCATCTCTTCCTCTGACGGAGCAAGCTAATTTTAGTCGCTTGTATCCGCAATATTATTCTTTAGGTCACTACCAAAGCTCGTGACAATAGGTGAGGGTTACGGCATAGATGGACTGGAAAAGAGCTGACAAAGCCCGAAATAACCTCCACCCTGTGGGCCCATCACCTCCAGGGAGAGGCACAGGAGTTGTGTGTTTTTGCAGCCTGGTGGCTGGGAGGCAAAGACAGGGGCCTGGGTGTGCTTTTTCCCAGCAGACTGGTCCTAGGGACATTGAATCTTACCTCACTGGTGGGGAGGGAACCGGAGCTGGTGCGTGATGCGGAGCGATACCAGCTAGATATAGTTGGGCTCACCTTTATGTATAGCACTGGTTCCAGAAGGGGTTTAAGTATATCGGGGTTATGCAACATGCTTATAAAATTCAGAGGATAACATTAATGTACAATTCAACTTGCAAGGCAGGAAATTGAGGTGCCAGCAATGGAAATCTGTTCAACCAGCTTAAGGGAGGCCTTTGTCTAACCATGTTTTGATGTAATGTGTCTCAGACCCACATCGAACAGTGCCAAAGAAACATGTACCAATCATGTTTCGCCTTAGGGTAGGTAATTTGTTTTCTTTGTTTATTGCAACCCTCAGCAGAAAGTTCGAGGCACAGTTGTATTATTCTGTCTTAACCTTAGTATGATCTTCTGATGATCTCCTCTATTCCCACTCATTCCTTTTAAATCTCCACTGCTGGTTCCTCATTCTCTTAAATCTCCTTTCTCTCGACTTAATCTCCCCAGTTCCATATTTCTATAAACTGCCTTCGCTTGCTCTTTGTTTCTTTACACTGTGTTGTAGTCCTGCAGGCTGAGAAGCAGTTCTCAAAGCAGATCCCCTTTGAAAGGAACTCTTCAGTTTATTTGGACAGGCTTTAGCACAGAAGAGGCTCCCTTCCAAATATTGGCCGATGGATTAAACACTTGTTGACCGTAGCTCAGCTGGTGTCTTGATTCAGCTGGTGGGTCCTAACCTTGTGTTGTTTGATAACTTCTCTGCTTCTCTGAAGAAAAGCTCAAATATCCTAAATACACATAGGAGAATGACATTGCGTGCTACCAGTTAAACATTTGTTCAGTTTGTATATAGCATAACATGAATAAGAATATTCCACGTGTGCATTTAAACAGTGTTGTGTAGAAAAAGTTTGATAAACATAAATACGCTCTATGTTTAACACAATAAACAGCTATTTATAATGCTTTCATAATGACTCATGGGAGAAAGTTTGATCAGAATCACAGCAAATTAGTTCAGTTTTGTTTTATTTACCAGGGAAATACTCAACACAAACAAGAGCAAGACTAATGGCGTGTCCACAAACACTCTGACGCGATAAGATTACACATAATGTCAAAGCAAAGATGCAAATTTGTATCCGATTGTGCCAGGCAGCGCAAAACGGTAGAAATTTGTCTGTGCAAGTTGAAAATATTCAGTTTTGAGCTAAGAGTTCACATGTCCATGTTCATGTTCCGGTGTCAGGGCTTTGCTGAGTATTGTGACGGTCCTGCCTATACTGTTTAGGCTGCCATGGGTTTTCACTCTGGTGACGTAATGGTCTGTCTTTTTCTGAGGTGATCAGCTGACTACATCAATCTGATCGGGAGCACCTGGGCCCGGTGTTCCAGCTGGATAAAAGGGCTAGTGGCTGCCTGCCGGGGGTCGCTCGCTTCCCTCGCCAGCATCCACACCTTTTTGGTTCCTTCGGCGTTTCATTTATTTCCACTTCACAACCCCCCACCTTACATGACTGAAACCACTGACGTACACACCTCATACCTGCGTTACTTTAGGTTGTGTTACTTTATTTAAATATATTTTTCTATTGGCTATGCACTGCGTCTCTCCCGTTTTTGTTATCTCCTTCGGGCCAGGTCGTGACAATGTTGTCGACAGACATTGAGTGCTGTGGACGTCTGGAGTGACCCGGTGGTAAAGCCAGAGCTTCTGGAGGAATTAACACCAGATTCTGCTCTGATTTGGTAGGTGAGCTCAGAGTTTATGTTTTAACCTTTTGGTAGCATAAAGTGGGTTGGAGGTACTAACAATATCCAACTGGCTATAACCACCCAGAGCTCTATAATACTTCTACATATATATGGAGAAAGTGGAGTCAAAAGGAGATTGGTAGGAGACAAGGAAGTAAGGAAGTTTGACTATCTGGTAAGTTCTTAAAATATGTGTCTGTTACTTGATTCCAGCAATTGATTATAGGCCTTCTTTACCATGAACCAAGTTAGACGCATATAGCCCTGATTGATCCGAACTCAATGCAGAGTACAAGTAGTACAAGTCTTGTGGACAGGCTGATGATATCTTTTAGATACAGTTATAGCCATTAAATGACAGCAAAATGCTTATTTTGGGCTCATACTGCTGTAGTAAGCTAGATCAAGATAAACACAAAGTAAACACAAAATGAAATTTCGTTGTTTACCATGTCTAATGTGGCACTAAATGCAAAGCCTAACTAAGGCTGATGGCAATGTTGTTTGTTTTGTCAACAGCACCTCACAAATGGACACTTGTTCTATGTGTGTTTTACTATAATTATTATCAATAATAAAGCTGGAACATCTGTGGACAACAAGTCTGTAAGATTTCATGAGAAAGCTGTAACCTTGCGATATCTCATCCTTACTTTGAAGCTGCCACTGGGAGCGTGTCAGATTACACAGATTACAGAGTGATACACGGCGGTGCGTTTGTGTTCTCAGGGGTTTTCTCCTCTTCTTTCTCTCTATTATTGTTTTTTATGGTACCGTACTTTCACTGGATTATCCAGCCCAGCTGTGCTGATTTGTCGGCAGTGATGGGAACAGAGACAGGAGAAACTGAAGCACCTGTATGTCTCTCATCTATTCCTCTCCTCAGCTCTTGTCACGCACTTTCCGTCTTCTCTTTCTCACTCGCTCCTTCGCAGAGCCAAGATTCCATCAACTGACTGACCATAAAACATTAATGTTCTCAATTTACTGTGTGTTGCACTATTTTATCTTTCCACAAGGTCAAGTTTCTACTTTTTAAGAAAAATACAGACCAACTGCTTTCCTTTTTACCTTTTACCACGTCCTCTCTCAGCATGAGAGATCTGCTGGAAGCTCACGGTTTGATTTTATTTTCACGATTTGATGCAAAAAAACAGAAACCAGAGGAATGTAAATGTCATCCTCCATGATTCAAGTCAGCCAGACAAACATTCAGTACGTTTACATGCAGCAAAAAATTCAAATTTCTGATCGTATCAGACATAGTTTGGACTTTTAAAATGCTTGTAAACACCTTAGTCCGACTTACTTTGGACCATAACGGACATCTCAAAATCGGATAAGAACACCTAGATAATTCACTCATAGTCGGCATTTTAATGCCATGTATACTCAGCAATCGGATCTAAATCGGATTTTGCATTCTGCGCATGCTCGAGAATTTCCGCTGGGGCTTTCACCAAGAAGTGAAAGGAGACGTCGTATTAAATAGTGGTGTTGTTGCTTTTATATGCATTATTAGGAGGAAAATAATGCACGAAATGTACGCTACTGTAGCATCGTC
Source organism: Sciaenops ocellatus (assembly GCA_033000465.1). Lineage (NCBI taxonomy): Eukaryota > Metazoa > Chordata > Actinopteri > Sciaenidae > Sciaenops > Sciaenops ocellatus. The sequence continues at coordinate 24,065,038 of CP136866.1, read as the reverse complement.
CATCTCCTCGTACGCCATCTTTGTTTGAATGCCGTCACATAGTTTGTTGTTGCTGATAAGTAGAGGTCAACCGGAAGTGGCTCTTTGTTGAGAAGGCTACAGCGCCACATAGCGTCATAGAGTCAGCCATGCTCCGGCCATTTATCCGATTCTCTGAACGGCATGTATACTCAGACAAGTGATCCGGTCTTATGCATGTCTTTATCTGATAAAAACAAATGCACACCTTTCTTCTCCTTTCAGTACTTCTTCGGAAACTCTGCTCCCCAGATTTATTAATTTATTCATGAACATTGTGAAGGCAACAACACTGACAACAACAATCCTCCTACGGCATGGAAGTTGAGGTCTCTTTCTTATAGCTGAACCAAAACACTGCAACCCCACCCCGTATAAGCAGAAGAAAATTGATGGATGGAGTTAGTTCTCTTACAAAACTACAGTGACCAAAGACAGGGCCGTAGATTTGTAGCTAACGTAACAAGGAAGGTTACCTAACATAGCTTTTCTACTGTGCTCGTGGCCCAATCGTGGCTATAAAACCTTTCACAAACATTGTACAAACAAATACCATGATATCGAGCAAACAATGACACAGTATGTAACTGTAATGTTACAACAAGAGTTTCAGAGTCAGCACACCAGTTCCAGACGGAGACCATCCAAAATTGTTCCAGCAGTCCAATTTTCTGAATCCTCAGTTCCCTGAAAAGTGAAAATACACACTCTCCCTGGACTTTTTTTACACTTAATGTCTTTTTGTATTAGTGAAAGGCAAATGTCAGGTGACCTTCCTCAGCTGACCTACTACAGCTCATCATCACAACAACAGCATTTCTTCTTCAAACACGCTAGAAATTAAGTTTGTGGACAAGTATATGTATAAATTAACAACATTAGCAAAGGGAGCTGATCAATAGTGGCCCGTTGCTTCTGTAAATCATAGCAACACTTTCATTACCCACTTTTCAAGCAGAAATGGCCCAACCTCCACATCCGTCTTCATGAATTCCACCTCTTGGTGGTCTCTCCACATCTCACTGGTTTTAACACAGCTCTTTGCCCTTGCCTGATCATAAAGCTTATTTTTCAATTTAAGTTCTTCTGACCTTCTCCTCTTTTGCTGTTTCTCGGCCATCTCCCATCTGACAATGCAATTACACACTAACATGTACCAGATTTACTGTCCTTCTCGTTCCTACTACCCCCCATTTACCCTCATCTCCCCTTCCCTTTCCTCTTGCATAAGCATGGACGCCACCTGTTGCTGAATGGTTGGAATAGTGTTGTGTCGTGTGTTGGGTTGTTTCCATTTACAGAACCAGGGCTACGAACACTGGATTGCTTTTCAGGGACAGCTAGCGGTTGAATTTGCCAAAAAGTGTATTGGATTAGGATCACTGTCAAAATGCTGGCCTGCGCTCATCTGTTGAAAATTTGACAAAGTCTGTTGTCAGTGTAGTCATTACTGTGGTATGTTACATCTCTAACCACGCCCAAGAGTGATGTCACAATGTCCTGACACACCTCTGTATCACTGCAGCAAGGTGAGAAGTCACTGGAGGTCAGCAAAAACAAAATGACTACTTTTCTCCAGCGTAAGTTTATCTTTAGATGATTTTTTATACTGCAAAGTCACACTGGATCAGCAGAAAGTCATAAAAGACTCGGTGTTGGTGAATGGATGCATAAAGAGAACTGGATACATTGTTGGGGGATCTGTTCATTCTTATGGAAGCTGCTGCATGAAGCCAAAAAAATTTGATTTTGATAAAATTCCCCAGATCTTCAAGGATGCTTCTGAATTGTGGGGCTCAAACACATTAGATGTTGAAGTCGTAACTTCCTTTAAAGCCCTACACTAGCTTAAATTGTGATAAAATAATTTGATTGTGTGACTTTTATAGACTTTCCAAATGTTAAAAGACTAAATTAATCAAATTCTGAAAAGAGTCATTATTACAGCAGTTGTGACACTCCTTTCACAATGTAAACTTATGGGAAAAAATCTTATTGGGCCGGTGTGAATCACATTACAGACTCCATTGTTGTCATTATACAGTGTAGCCACTATGTCCAATTGTCATACAGTTAGCTAGAATTTAGCTCTGCAGCAAAACAAGCTGGCTTGCCAACCCCTGACTCTAACCTTCGTAAAGATGGTTAGATAATGGTGCAAAGTGCAGGGTTTACACAAACCCCAGAAGTTGGACTAAAATTTCCTAGTAGTTAGTGTTATGTAAGATTTCCCCAGTATGCATGGAAGTAAACTTTTGCCCGTATAAATAGTATAGCTTTCAACTACATCTTGTGGTCTTCCTCACCTGATGTAGTTTGCTCAGTTGTCATCACATGTACCTAAGTATGTAACTATTGTCACATGACACATAACTACTGCCTCTCTTCTGTCGGATGTGAATGGCCTTGATCTTTCTGTGGGTATCCAAAGGCTCCCAGACAATGACAATTTGTGAGGTGCATTTTTAAGAAAGCTCTGCTATTGGTTGGTCCAACAAAACTTATTTCATAATTCGCTAAGATGGAAGAAGTTTACAAAAGCACACACACCCAAAATCTGAAAAATACGAAGTGCTGGACTGAAATGTGAAAGCATCTTGCACATATTATTTTGACCTCTCTGGAAAAGTATTTGCAAGGTGTGTCTATCTGTTTCATGTCTGAAGAAGGCCTTGGGGCCAAAATGTCTCTTGGGGATACACCAATAAATGTTCATGGGGATTATCTAGTGTGCGGACTCTAGCAGTATGCTATAATTCACCGCAATAACAGTGAAACTGGAATACATGTCAAGTCATGGCAGATAGGCTCATTATTACCAACTGCAATGGCAAATTATATGAGTCATCTGTAAAATTAATCCACCTACGTGCCTAAAGCCAACTTTATATTTGGATCACTGTCTGATCTTTTATGGGGTTTCATGGAGAAAAGCCAAAAAGAAAAATGAAAATAAAGTCAACTAACATTCAAACAGAAAATGTGCTATCAGTTGGCATTTCTGTTTCTGTACGATAAAATAACTTCACAAGCAATTAAATAAAAACAAGGTGTTATGATTACTATATTCTTTTCATCAAAGTGTCCTGACAGAAATGGCTGCCAGATTTCACGAGATTTGTGAACACTTCCAAACAACTTCCAGCGCTGCCTGCTACAACAGGTCTCTCCTTGTTTCACGAAACTTGATGTTACTCATGCTCAAGGTATTCCTCAAAGAATTGCCCATTTGCTTTGTCTTTTATGCGTCTCCTATTAATCTAAACCCTCCCAAGAATCACATAAAAGACGATTTTAGTCACAGTGCTCCATAACTTAAGGCACACACTGCTGTTTCTAATGTTCCCCACAACAATTTCCTGGTACTGAAATCATATATTTTTTTTAACAGTCTCCTGAGCAGCAGCCAGTGAACGCTTCATGGTGATTTTTCACTTCCCATTCTCAGCGAACATATGACAAAACATGACACCAGCTTTAGGCAAATGGAGAAAAATCTACAGCCTCAAGGGTCAAAACACGCTCCTCTCTTTCTCCCACTCCTGATTTCACTTGATAGGACAGGTGTATTTCCTGCACAGCAAAGCTGTAATCTAAGGGCGGTCTGTCATAAAAATATAGCTGGTCCTGTGCTCGAGGCAACGCTGCAGACAAAATATGTGGTTCCATGATCCAAACATTAAGAAACTAAGAAGTAATGAAGGGAAACATTGCTATTTTTCATTCATTTTTCTGAAGAGTCTAACATTATTCTCAGCTCTCGCACATTTTCTCTCTACTGACATTTGAAAGCTTCCTATCACAGATCTTGTACGGATACTTTCTTTCAATTGTTGAAATGAAACCACTCAACCGCCTGAAAGAAAAGACAATAAACACTTGCAAATGGACCCTGTCGATTGTTTCTTTTGTGCTCATATCGAAGTCCAGTGGATTCCTGTAAAACAGTCTATCTGAAGTGAGGAGTGTTGTGTTGTCAGAGCTTCCAGCCAATCAACCCTCTGTCAAACCACTTTATTAAACTGCTCTAAATCACTTCTGTCTTGCTCTACATCTCAAACTCAAGCCAGATTACTTCATACACAGACACACAGCTGTAAAACAACCCTGTACACATCTGTAGTGTGCTGGGCTTTTTGACTTGGTTTGTTTGCATGGCAACTGTTGTCAGGATTTCACAGCTCATAAATGCATAAATCTGTGTGCTGTACGGACTGTTAGAAAGTGATGTGGGTGTTTATTGCCTGTATCCACTGAGTGATTTGTAACTGGAATGGCAGGTAATGTATCATAGGTAATGGTTAAGGTTTTCTTGTTCGAGTGATGGAAATGTCATTTGGTTTAGTTGGTTTGGTTGATCCAACTATTGGATGGGTTTCTATGAAACAGGATGAACTGCAAGAGCTTTGATCTCCTGATTTCATCCAAATATATAGTTTGTTTAATTGTGTTTATGTTTATGGCTTTTTATGACTAAATGCCTGCAAAATTAATTCATTAATTCATTAATTAATAACATCGCCATCTGCCTCAGTAAGATAGCAAATGTAATGAGTTTACAGCCATCGTACTGGCTAATTCTCGATGTTTTTTCCTCATGTGAATCCAGGGTCTGACAATAGAGAGTCCCTTGATTTGTGATATTGGGTTGTAGAAAGAACTGACATGGTGGAGGCAACAATATCTGTAATGAGTTTCACCAGAAACCCATTCAATAGTTTCAACCAGTTAAGGCAGTTGGACTCACAGGATCACGTGAGAATCCATCTCGCCGAGCCTTAAGATATGCATTTGTGCCCAAATCACAGTGGTTCAGATTGGAGATCATCTTTTGAGGAAGTCACAGCAGCTACAGGCATGGTTTAGATGATAGGTGTGTGTCAACTATGGGAGCTGCTGAAAATGCTGCTATCATCGATTCACTTTGTTCGACTGAAAAGATGTTTTCACTCTTCTCCTTAATGACTTCAGTCAGAGTTTGACTGCATAATGTGGCTCATTGATCTGGTTGGTTGAAAAACCTTCACAAACCGAATATAAATTGAATTTTAGAGCATATTATCAATATTACAGATGTCATACAGTACATACACATACTCTACATATGTATAGTTTGATATTAAATACATTAAATTGTACTCATGAGTTTCAAAGTTGTAATATCTGGCCCCTGAAATTATATTTTGATTCAATGCATGTGTTTCTATGTTGTGATGGCTAACTTCAATCGCAGAAAGCATTAAATAGAGTGAGCATGAAGAGCACAGTATGGGAATATCAATGACATGCTCTCAGAGGAGCTTGGCTTTTCTACAGGAAGGCCTTGTGGAACTGGTTAGCAGTTGAAGTGGACTCATTGTGAACTTTGTGATCGACAGACAGTCGTGAATCATATTCCTCACTGTATCTTTATAAGCCCTGAAGGGCTGCTCTGTTTTATTGTGATTTGTGCAGCATTGTGGTGAAAAACACACAAGTTTCACCGCTACACAATCTCTCTATATAACTCTTTTTATTGATCTTATTGCAACAGTATCTGAGCCTCTTAACTTAGGCACTACTTTTAGAGAAGGTGAACAATTAGACCTTAGTTTGTATAACAGATAACAGATCCCATTGCTGCTACTGTACTGGTCACACTGGTAAGTATTGACTACTTACGTACACACTGTGTTATATGTACACCAAGAGGCAAGCTGATAAAGCACAGTTACACCTCTTATTATCATCAAGATCCCTATGAGGTGGTTCAGCCCAGTGACTCAGCTTCCTGGACTAAATCATTCATTATCCACTGTGACAGAAATAACACTCAACAGCACTGCGTGAAGCTTTGCACATGAGGCATTAACTAACTGCGTCAATGGCCGTCATACTGGAGTTAAAGTAACAAACACAGCTGATGCACCAACAAGCTTTTCATTCAGTTTCCACCCTCCTGCTTACTTTACCTGCACACATCCACTGACACCTCTTCTCCAAAGCAACCCCGAAAAAGATGTGACGTTTATTCTTTAAGGCAGTGGACATGCATCTTTTCTGTATGTCATCTGTGATCACATGTGGTGCGATTCTCCACATCTGTCACACAGCAGGTGAGGTCATTGATGAGGAGGAGGAGGAGGAGGACTGCAGGAAGGAGATTAATGCTGCTGAGCTGCTCCTATACTGGAGCCAAATGAAGTCACTGGAACATATTGGAGCACACTGCTAAGACTGCTGGGAGTTGAGTACCTGCGTACCTGCACGATTATATCTTTTTATACACTGTTTCAACTTTAAAGTACTTCAGTACCATAAAAGCCAAACGGCTGACACTTTTTATCATTTAACATTTTTCACATGACCTGACTGTATGTTAAAGGTCATAGTGGTATAGGAGTCACGTGCTGGTTGCAAGCGTATATTGCAGTATAAGGGCGTGTGTGAGAAGGTGTGTGTGTGTGTGTATGTGTGTGTGCCCACAAGTGCCAGACATCAGTATAAGCTGTCAGCACTTTAAACCCTTTGTGTGTGTGTCACTGACAAACCTTAGACCTCTGTATGTTGTATATATCTCCATGGCAATGCCATACAGGAATGAGTTAGCAAGGGCACTAGTCCGTGTGTGTGTGTGTGTGTGTGTGTGTGAAAGGGAGTGAGTGTGTGTTTCAACAAACAGGCAGAGACAGATGCTTGACAGAACAGAGTTGGACCCTGAGGCCAAAACAAGCCAGCTAAGGACAAAGCCCACGCACACACACGAGCGTGCACGCAAACACACACACATGAACACGCATAGGTTGACTTCATATCTATGCAAATGTTGACCTTGACAGGTTTCTATCAGGACATCAAATATTCTACACTGTTATTAAAGTTAAAAATGTGCAAAGACTGAAGTTTGTCAAGTTAGTTTGGATAGAGCCATCAAGGTGATGTGTCAAGGAGTAAAACCTGCACCCTGCCATAAGGTGAACATTATTTACTGCTGCGCTCAAGCAAGGCGACCTTGTTAACTGTGGTCCTCTGGCAGGAAGAGCAACTTTGTGTCCTCAGGGACAGAAAATTCAGATGATAATTAGTTTATTTTGTTCATATTTGGAAAGAAAAGCACAAATTTTAGTAAAAGTTTATATGAAATAAATAAATAAAAGGAGCAAGAAGAAAGAAAACTGTATTTTTACAGTTAAAAACTGTCAGCTATGGTTGCCAGAATTTTACTTAATTTACTTAACTTTATTTTTATTTTCTTATATTACGGTAAAAGGATATTAGGACTGTTGATTTCACATTTAAGGTTGGCGTTTTATTTCATATTTTAAAATATCTGTAGATTGTACATTGTAAAACTGCAAAACCATGACCGTAAATTATGACATTAAATATTACGGTGTTTTACTGTATAATTAACAGTCTCTAATATCAAATATTACTTTGTTCTGTATAAATTCCTTGAAAATGGTGTATAAATAAAGGTTTTGAAATATGACAACACAGGAAAACACAGTCATACTTCATGGCATATTTCATGATCTTTTACTGTTATGGTTTGGCAGTTTTTCATTGACATTGTTTTTTACAGTGTATCAAGGGCTTGCTTGTGATATTAATATATGCCAAAAGTGCAGGTGGACCGATGTGAGCATGACCTGATGGCAACAGCGGAAATCAAAAAGAATATATTAGGCATAAATGAGGGGGATTTCAGGTTCAACACACATTCATACACTAACACAGTCTGTGCCCGTAGCTCACCTGCTGAACCTACTATAACCTGTAACATCAGGAATACATAATACATAAAAATTCAACCCAGGTAAGCTCTGCCATTTAGCTGCAGGCAGAGAGAGAGGAAGCAAACCAGGAGAGAGAAAAGTCAAATCTACAATCAGACATTCCAACGATAAAAAAAACAAGCCAACACACATTCTGCACAGTGAAGGCGAGGCAGCGTGGCTCTATGAACGGTTATTAACACCAGCCTCTTCATCAAACGCTTCACAAAGCGTGGATAAACAATTCTCTCTTGCTCTTTCTCGTGCCTCTCTGATGCCTGACCTCCTTCTCGCTCCTCTCCTGATATTTTCACCTCAGACTCTGTGAATTCAGGGTTTATTTCGACCAAATCAGATCTGATGATTGTTGGAACAGTGAAAACAATTTCAGGTTTGAGATGCTTGCATCACATACCTGAAACCTCACTACTAAACCTTCATCATTGCAGTCATTTAGACACATAAACACATAGAAAGGGGTGGAAATATAAAAGTTAATTCATGGAAAATAAATCTAAACTTTTATCAAAATGATGGACATTATCTGTAAATCAACAAATTACAGTTACAGTATTTTCACTGCTTTATAAAATTACATATTTAAAGAGACAATAATTAAATCTCTCTACAAATATAGACACTATCTGTAAATTAACAACCAAACACTGAGCTGTTATTTTAAGTGTTATGCCATTAATAACAAATAACAGTTAACTCTCATTTTTGTTCCAGAAAAACACTATTTCATTTATGCAGTATTTTTCTGCTTTCTTAAATTACATACCAATTTATGTAAAATGACAATAATCATCTGTGCAGAACTATTAACTTTGCTTTATTGAATTTGTTAATTTGTAATAATTCTTTCTCTGCGAAATCTTGACTGAAGATTTCAGCAATTTAAAAAAAAATATTTGAATTATGATATTTTACTTTAATTTCACAGTTTTTGTTGGGCAGCTGCTGCTAAACTCATTTGACCGTTTGTTTGTTTTTTTGTTTTGTTTTTTTCATGATTGTTTAATTTTACAATGTGCCCTGTACACCAGACTCAGCTCAAAGAAAATTAAAAAGTAAAAAATGACTGGGACTGTTTTCCGATTTTACAGACTGAAGATGAATCAAATAAATAACAAATGAATAGAAAATTAAAAATCATCATTAATAAAAAAAAGAATAATAAAAACATTTGAAAAGCTTCTCACTCTCTCATTGACTAAATCATTCACTCGTCCTACACTGCTGCTGTTATTGGTCCATGTGAATGCATGTATGCCCGTGTGTGTGCGCGCGCGCATAGGATTTGCAGTCAGCAGTGTTGTACCAATAAATCACACTAAAATTCTCTCAGGGGTTTAACTGTCAAACAGTTTTATACACACACATTTATGCACGCGCACACACACTGCAGGCGGACATGACCCCGTCTGTGTAAGGTTGTGCTGGTGCAACTCTCAGGCACATCTGCTCTTGCCATCTCACACACATGCATGCAAACACACGCAGATTTTTATTCTTTACTGTGGAAAGAAAGAGGGAGGGAAGAGTGGAGGAAAACTGAAAGACGGATTGAAGCAAAGAAATGAAGGAAATGAAGAAGACATTTCAGCTGAAGCATCTTTGAAAAACATTAAATCGTCTTGGTGAAAGAATACAAACTGCATGTGTGTCTAAGACGTCTGTTTTGTGTTCTCAGTCCTGCCTCTTCCTTTTTTCCGCCACGTGTGAAAAATCTGGTTTCGCTTGTTTTATAATCTGGAAAATCTCCATCACAACAGGTGTTCAACATAAGCAAAGTTCCACACAGGTAACTCTGTGGTGCTGTGGTGAGTTCATGTTCAGTTTATTTATGACTTAACCCGCAGAGACATGCTATTCAGCCTCATATTAACAGATGCTGTCAAAATCAACCGATTAACACATTAATCCTCTGACATTAGCTCACAGGTAAACATGATCCACATCAAATCCACGGCTGGAGACAACAGATCATATATTTATACTGCATTTTTGCTGCTGCCAAACACAATTCAACATTTGGACACGGATGAAAAGATTTATCTTTTTAATGCTTGTCAAAGACAAGTCAGTCTCGACCAATGACAGTATAAAGAATGGACAGAGCATAAGTGACATCACCCATAGGTTTCTGAAGCGCTGTTTTGAACCCGAAAATATGCGTTGCTGTTGGATGTACTGCCTGTGACATAGCTGTCCAGACCTGACCCCTGCCTCCTTAATCCTCCTGCTTCACCTGAACACTCCCACTCCTTGGATCTCTTTTGAACCTCTCGCCTGGTTCCGGCCACAGCACACACGGATCGCGGTCGCATCCATGCCCGCTGGAATTTAGGGGTTGCTCGCTCACTTCAATCCCCAAACCACAGCTCAACCTCCCCAGACTATCTCTTATCCACTATTGTTGGACTAAACTCTGTTACTCCTGCTTCCAGCTTCCTGTGTTTGTGTGTTGCATTTGAGTTCACCCCATAGTCCTGGCATCACCCAAAGTATGACCATAACAATCAAAATATATCAACATAATCATTCAGCATAAACATCCTACAAGTAAGCTCATATACTCTTAATTTGCAAGCTACTGTGGGGATGAATGAGTGTGATCTGAAGCGGGTGTGGGAGGTAAGGACTGAAGCTCCTGATGATGGGTGGGTGCAGTCAGACAGGATGGAACTTCGACTCTTCGCTACCTGACTGTTATACAGAGCAGTCTGCTCCAGCACCTGTAATTTGGCTGCTCTTACTCACTATTTTAGCTGGTGCATTCTTGGATTTGACATTTAGACCTTCATACCCATTAAGGAGGGAAAATTATTAACCTGATTCTGTAAAAGAGAGCAATGATGATGCTACTCAGAGTGTGAGGAGGATGGAGTCTTTTGTCTTTGATACATAGAGTTAATAGTTAAAGAAATAAGTTTTTGCAGCAGTTTAAAAAATAATCAACCACTCAGAGTCATGATTTGACTCTTCATCGTGGAGGAGAGACTGAATGAATCACCTGCAAACTTTAAGATATTGGTTCTCAAACTAGTCAACTATATACAGAATATAAAGCCTGTAGATGCACTCATACACTTTCACTCGCTGGTTTCTGTTGGAGAGGAAGTCAAGGATCCATCCGGCCAGACTTGAGTCAACACCAAAGTGTTTAAAGAGTTTATCCATCAACACGTGGAATTCGTTGGCGTTGAAAGCTTTTGAAAAATCAACAAACAACAGCTTGACGTGAGTTTAATTTCTCTGAAGTTCCTGTTTTATCAGTTTCTCAAAGTATTTCATGAACATCATGGTCTTTTTAGGACCTTTTATGTGGTTGTTCTTGGCAACAGGAATCACAATCGACACAATCGACCATAATGGCTGAATGACAATAAAGTGACAAAGATATTATTAAAAAGGAGACCCAGTGGTTCTGGGTATTTGCAGCGCTTAAAAGTGTTAACCAGTGTGTCTCTGTCCACCATGTTAAACCACCATGTTTCTACAGCAGCCTAGAAACACACTAACTAACTAAACACTGGCTCTAGATAGGGCCTTGTGGTGTTTCATGGCCATGGTGTTTCTTCTTCATGCTATAAAAGAGAGGGTGAGGCAATACGGTTGCAATCAGTAGCAACAACCCTAGATGCCACTAAATCCTACAGACGAGTCCTTTGAGTTCAGAATGGTTGACCTGGCCAGTGTGAAGGATTTAGTGGCATTGCTGATTGCAAATCTTGGTTTCTTTTTGTTTAACAGAACCTTCAGTGACTTAATGGCCAAAGGTTTACTATTAGGGTAAGTCTTTACCGTTTTGTCCTCACATTAAGACAACCAGGAAATAACAACATCAGTGAGTTCAACAATGTCATTACTGTTCAACTTTGAAGGTGTTTGGAAAAACCAGACAGAGAACATTTTGTTTCTCTTTTCTGACTGAGTGTACCAGTATCAGTTCATAACTTCAATAAATAAAACAATTAAGAAGCTATCATTTGAACGCTTAAGGGTTGGTCCCAATTATATGGTTGATCTGTTACAGCCTGTGATTCAGTTGCTAAAGCTATTATAGCAGGTTGTCATGTATGTTCAAAAAACCACAAAAGTGTCTGATTTAAATTCACATAATTAGCATTTTTGATACATGCAAAATTGTTGTGTGATTATATACAGTATATACTATATGTGTTACAAGAAGAACTTATTAACTAATTATTTGTGACTGCAGGAATGCCCACAAGAATGAGCAATCACAGCAGAATGTAATTATCACTAACTATCAGGACTAAATCATCAAAGATTTGGCAACTCATTTGACAATACCACTCCTGCACAAAATAAAGTGCCTGTAAATACATGTTACACAGGTTCCTATGTCAACTTTATTAACTTTCATTATTTATTTAGGCTATTGGAGCCTGTAATGGCAACATAAATTTTCTGTTCTACATAAATAATAATAGGAGGGTCCTGTGGTGGTCAGATAGGGAATACGGTGTACCGGGGCCGCTGCTAAGAGCTATCTGGTCCTTATACATCCAAAGTGAGAGCTGGCACAAAGTTGTTGCTGCCAAAGTTGCCCCCTTGTCCCCGATTCTGTTCGTGACATTCATGAATGGGATCTCAAGATGTAGATGGAGTTAGGAGAGTGTGGGGAACCTCAAAATTGCATCTCTGCTTTTTGCAGATGAGGTGGTTCTGTTGGCTTCATCAGACTGTGACCTTCAACACGCACTGGGACGATTTGCAGCCGAGTGTGAAGCAGCTTAGATGAGATTCAGCACCTCCTCCAAACGGTGTAATGCTCCCTCCGGGTTGGGAGTGAGTTACTGCGCCAAGTGATCTTGTGGTCTTGTTCACAAGTGATGGTTTGGTGCAGTGTTGGCAGTGTTGTGGACGTTGTAAAGCTCTTGATTTTCCAGTCCACCTATGTTCCAACCCTAAGGTATCGTCATGAGCTTTGAGTAGTGATTGAAAGAATGAGATCGCGGATACGAGCAGCTGAAATGAATTTCCTCATTGGGTGTCCGGGCTCAGCCTTACAGATAGGGTGAGGAGCTCGGACATCCAGAAGGGACAGACCTAGAACCCGCTGGAGGGACTACATTGCCCATCTGGCTTGGGAGGGCCTCGGGATACACCAGGAGGGATGGATCGATGGATGGATGTAAATCATAATCAAGTGAAGGCAGTATTAAAATTAAACATGTTGGTAATGGCCTTGTTTAAAATAACTTTAAATGACAAAATATATCATAATTAACAACCATAATTATGAGTGGTCATGCAATTATTATACATTTTATTTCCTCCGTTTTCTCGAGATAACGGGATAATTTTCTCGCGATCTTGGCATAACGAGACTTTGTTTGCCCAGTGTTGTTAACCTTTCCTGTTCGGCTGCCAGACTGTGGTGGTGGTCTGTAGAGAAGTGAGGCTGATCTTTCTCTCTTCAACCTTCTGCTGTCGTAGGCACTCTGTTAATGTGACTGCATTTCATTCAGACTGCTTGTAAATTGTACAGAAATTTTATTGCTAAGGTATACATTTGCAAATATAAAAAAAAATTAGACTTAATAGTTAGTACGATGAGACAAATGTGAGGCATAGGCGTTATCAGCACACAGTTATCAGTCCCATATATAGGGGCCAACTAAACAGGAGGCATTTATTTCAGTGAGCCAGTAGGTGGAGCCCAGGAGGGACAACAGTCAAATCGAGTGTACACATATTTATATTTATATACTTATTTCTTATATATAAGTCCTTTAAGGATACATTCTCACCCCAAAAAATGAAATTAGCATAATTATTTTAAGTTTTTTTTTTGGTGGGACATGATTCGTCCCAATTGTCATGAGTGAATGCCACCAGTGTCATAAAAGTTTTTAACAGAGTCCAGACTACAGAATAACCCAGTCACTATCATAGCAGTGCATGTTTATAAAGGAAAATGTCTCTTCTTACTTTTCATGTAGGCCACTATGAAGTTTTAGTAATGTTCATCGTGGTTTATAAACTAATTTATTATATAGACATTAAAATATAATCCCAGTGTTGCATTAATTTGCATTTTCATTTCAAATAATACAATTTCATTTTGTTGTTCCCGTGAATATAAGAAAAAACATCAACAAAATTTGGATTCCACTCTTTTTTTATTCAACCTTAATTCATTTCTCATTGACTTACAGCAGTTTTTACATTTGCCTTGCAGTTATGTAGTAATGTGCAGGCCAACACGAGGTAAAACCCCCTTGTTCTTTCAAATGCTACATAACATTAGCACAAGCACTGGTAACAGAACATCCAAGAAAACGGACAAGACATAGGTCTAAATACAATTAGTGCACACGCTTTATCAAACATAGACTCAGTTACTGTGAGGAAAGATGAGTTAAAATCAATACTGCCTAAAACACAGCAACCATCATGACCTGCAGAACTAACGGAATGAAGCATAAAATCTACTTTAAAATTACTAGAGAATTTCTCAGCGATGCTAGCTTTATTAGAGCTGGTATGATCTTAGTAAACTGAAACGAGGTGTGAGGTATGAAGGCAGAGCACTACTCTGGGTTTAACGGAAAAGTAACATCAGTAGGACTTCATCTCTGTCTGAGTGTGGTCATCGTGCAGTCTGGTGTTTGAGTAGTGTTGAAATGGGGTCAGCTGTGGGACCTGTATGTGTGTGTGTATGTGAATGTGAGGTGTTTGTGGTTTAGTTGACGACAGCAGATGAGCACATCTTGTTGATGCCACATGCATTGGACCCTCTGTATAGGTAGTAGTAACCCTGTAAGAGATGGAGACAATAAGCACACAACCAACAGCAGCACCAACAAATAATAGTAGTTAGTTTTGTACAGAACAACACCAGACTGTATCCGAGTTGAAACAACTCTTTGACAGTAAACTCAGTTACTTTGTAGATGATGCCGCTTCAGAGCTTCAGGTGGCTCCCTTTGGGTGATGCTCCCATTTATTGACAAGTTGCATGAATACTGTTACCTACATTTCTTGTCTTCTATGATATGCACTAAGAATCGTGTGATCCCTTCACCTACAAACCCAGAACTAACCTTAAATGATCTACTTAAACACCTGGTGCCCATCTGTAATTAGTAACACAAAAACACGACTCCCCCTAGTGGTTAAATCAAAATATACACACAAGTGGCTCCTACACAGTATATAGTCACAGTTAAAATCAGGGGTTTTATGCTCACAGTAACTGGTTTACCTTGTCAAGTTAAAATATTCTGATGATATATTTCTATATTTTCAAGGACAAAGCTTCTCTAATCCAGAAACAAAGCAGGAAGGTTGTCTTACCTGCTCTCCATAATCCTCTCCCCAGCTGTTTTTGATGGCCCAGAATGGGATACCTTTACCTGAAAGCACAAAAACATTGACATTACAGCGCTGCATCTTTCTCAACAAAATGATCATGTTTTTTATTTTTAAGATATTTTTCATGCTTATTAGACAGTGACAGGGGACATAGGCGGGATAGGACAGGAACGGCATGCAACAAAGGACCCAGGCAGGAATCAAACACAGGTCGCTGCGGTAAGGACTTTAGCCTTGATACATGGGGTGCACGCTCTACTAGCTGAGCTACCGGGGTGCCACAAAATGATCAACTTTTAAGTTGATGAGTTTGTTATTCGTGAGCTTGGTGGCAAACAGGACAAATAAATTCACTTACGTTCTCCGTATCCCACCATCAGCACGGCGTGGTCGATCATCCAGGGGTTGCAGAATATTTTCAGAGGGTGAGACACGCCCTTCCTGTAGAACTACAGAAATTCAAAAGACAATAAAATAAATTTAGTCGTGCATTTTGACATGATGTTGTCTCTTCATATGTAGTTTCCATGGAGGTGGTGGAGGAATGTAGCTTACCTGCATGGCAAATGCATTCAGAGCAACAGAGATTGGTCCGTTCTCAGCCAGCCAAGCTGCGATTTCTAAAGGGAGACAAAACAACAGAGTCCTTTTAACCATTTTGTGTCAAGCTGCTACACGGATGACCTGAAAAATGAACACTCATCAATCTCCACTATGTATGTGTCTTTGAAATGACAAATGACTTTGCTTGCTATGCTTTGTCTCAGCCCACTCACCCTTCTCATCTTTGGACAGCTCCAGAGAGCTGTTGATGTACGCGGCCACCTTCCCAGTGGTGAAGTCACACTTCTGCTTGCGTCCGCTGTAGGAGTAGTCAGTCTCGGACTCCAGACCGCCTTAAAAAACACGGATGAAGGTTAAAATGCATCACATGTCAATTAATAGATGTAATGTTCTGTTTCAAATGTTTTTAAATGGTTGCACACATCACTGTCTTACCCAGCTTCTCAATAGCTTCATAAGCATTTGATGGCAGCCCTCCTCTGCACGCCTGGTCCAGCCCATCACAGTCAACCAGCTCTGTGAGGGAGAAATCAATGAACCAATCAAATCATGGCTTTTTATCTGCAAATGTAAACACTCTTTGTCTGCAGGAGAAAGTTTGTTTGTGTTTGTGTGTGTGTTACCTTGTTCAGAGAGGGACAACAACGTCCCATTTTTCAGGAACCACTGTCCTTCAATGTTGCCTGTGACGGAAAATGCCCAGCAGGATCCGCACATACCCTGTAAGACACACACACACACACACACACACACACACACACACACACTGCAATCAGCATGAAGCAGGCGATAGGAGATATAATTTATTCATTAGTAACTCTGATTGTTGGTACCTGGTTCTTGACGGGACTGACAGCTCCGTGATCTCGCCAATCCCAGCTGGCAGGGGCGGGGTTTTGGGCAGGAGAGGCCGGCTTCATTGGCCGGTGAAGAGTCCATTGACTCAGTAGCGGGTTCAGGTATGTGGAGCGAAATTCTTCCTCTGGAGAAAGGAGTCAAACTTTTGTTACTAAGGCCACCTTTCATTGGAAACTGGCACACACACAGACACGTACCAGTTAGGTCGCTGAACTTGGTGACTCCATACTCGGCTGACCCTTGATCCAAAGACTGGAGCTTCTCAGCGGTCTTCAGGTTCTCGTGGAAGATGCGCAAACGGTGGTCTGCCTCTGGAGGATCAAAGATCAAACAAATACATATTAAAAACATTATTTGGCGCTTGACAAGGAAAGAAACTTTTAAACTCAGTAACACTCCAGCCTCTCATTTCACCAGAATAAGTCCTTATATAATCTTTTATTGATTATCTATTACTGACTTACTTACAACTGCACGTATGTGGTAATCTGTTATGGTTTTGTTACATTTATCATGTGGGATTCTTGGTTTATTTGCTGTTTTCATATAGGAGGTGCTTCTGTTGTTGCTATGAGTTACATAAAGGGTTGAGGATATTCAGACAGGAATGTGACGCTGTACGCACCGTGCCGTGTTTGGTATGTTCTGTACGTATGTCCTCCGTCACTCACCTTCCTGGCTGCTGTAGGCCTTGTTGTATTTCACCATGAATTCTTTGAACTGGCCCAACAGCTCCACAGACTCCTGCCAGCGGACAAACACAGACTTTACCTTCAATCTCAAGTTCAGACTGATAAAAGTGGATTACACAACAACTGACCATCAGTCCTGTTATTGATTCTAAAATATGACATAATCTTTACCTCCTGAGGCTGGCTGGTGGACGCCTCCATCACCTTGTTGGTCTCTTCTTGCTGAGATTCAGCTGATGGGAGACATCCAGGACGACATGTTAAGTGTCAATATGCATAACACCTATATGTGTTAACCCTAACCCTATTTAACTATGTGGTCTTTAAATTACTCATGGAAATATGTGGAAGCTGTAGAATGATTTTAACATTATTCACTACACAAGTTTAAAATCAAAGATAAATTAAATATTTGTAGGTTTTTCTCATTACAGAAGCATTTATTTGTGGACTTTTACCTCATTTATCTCTCTGGTATGAAGCAAGAGTTGTTGAACAAATAAGTAAACATTAGTCTTACATAATAACTGAGCAATAAAAGGTTAAATTCATCTTTAACTGTTTTCGCAATATTTAACAAAAGTTTTTATTGCTGTAACGTCCAAACAGAATATGATACATTCAAAATGAAGGAAACGTTCGCAGAACGTTGTTCCTCTGACTTTGTTTGTATGGTTGGTGCGATCAACTTGAATCAATACAAATAGATCATTTCATTGTCTTTAAAGATCACTTTTGTGTGTATATCTTGTTTAACTGGTTTGATAGAGACAGTCCTGGAAGATAATGCTGCTGTTACAGAGGAGGCAAAAAATCATGGGATAACACTGAAACCACATAAACCGTAGGTAAACAGTGACTGACCTATTTCTCTTGGGGTATGAATAAATGCAAGAGGAACCACAGAGATTCATTTTGAACCGTAGCTGTGTTCTTCCATGATAATCTGACCATCTATAATCTGATTTTTTTGGCTGCTGACTGACCTTTAGGCTGACACTTCTGCTTGAGCAGAGTTGAGGAGCCCTGCCAGGGTATGTCCCACACTTCGAACACACACACCTCCGTCTGACATGAACAAAAACACACACAGAGCACAGAGATATTCCATATTATAAACAGTGAAACAACCTGTCATACGCAGTATATATTCAGAGTGTAATAATGTCAGAAGAGCAGGTTATTCATGTATGTTTGTTCTTTGATAGAGTTTGTTTTCCAGTATATCTGCTAAGAATAGAGGAACAAAGAAATGTGTCAGCACTGTGCATGCCTGCACACGGGCTTTGAGTCATGAGTGTGCTCCGGGTTTCTTTAAGTCAAACTCAAGTCACAAGATCAGACTGGTGATCAACAGAACTACACGGCTGCAATAATAAGTCAGGGTTACACAATTCAGTGCACACAAGCCCAGGCTCCCATTTTGAGGTGTTTCAGTGAAGTCTGCTCTTTTAAACCACAACAACAGCCTACTTTCTCTCACCGAGTTCATCTCACTCACTAATTCACTCTCCCTCTCACAAACACAAACACATCCTACCTTGAGTTTCTGTAACTCGGGATAGAAGTCACATGTCCTGAGCATGGCGGATTTCTTACACTGAGTGTTACTCAGCTCCACTGTTATTGTGTAGCGGATACCCTTTACCAGCTGGAAAACAGACAAACACACATTTATTTGTCAAAATTTTAATTTACAAACAAGAAATATTACCCTTAATAAAAGCATTTATTCAGACATGACTCTAAGTGTGTTAAAGCCTAGTATACAGGTCATACAATACGTGTGTATTTGAATGACATTTAGCCACACTAAGCTCTTTGTGGGTGTATTTATGGTGTCATATCTGGATGCTTCTTTTGCTGCATGGTCACTCTGGTGGCACTGGACCAGACTGCACAGATGACAGTGCACTGCAATTCTGGTGAGGCCATTTGGTGAAAGGTGTCAAGCCAGGTTAAACTCAACGATATGACTTCCAGCCAGTATTTAAAATGAACATATTGAGAGTCACAGGCTGGCTGTAACCTTTCGGTGTAGGCTTTAAAAATAACATGTTAAAACTGAGAACAAAATGCAATGAATAATTGTGTTGTATACACAAAGAACATATACCACAGTCATCAGTTTATGCTATTAAGATAAGATATGGCAAAACAAGGTAAGACGAGACAACATAAGACAAGATAAAATGAGACATAACAAAATAAGAGGGGACAAAATAGGACAAGATATGGAGAAACAAAATAAGACTAGACAAGACAGAAACCTTTATTGTTTCTCAGCAGGAAAGTTTGACTGTTGCATCAGCACAATGGCGAAATTAAGAAAAAATAAACAGCATAGAAAGTAAAATAAATAAATAATAAATACAAATAATTTCTAAGGTTTCTAAAACTATGCTTTTATTTTGAAGGTAACATGGCGCAGCTTTAAATGGCCCCCGGCCGCACTGTTGTTTACCATGAACTGAGCACTCATAACTCTCATCTTAATGTACTAAACTGTTATACAAGGGCTACACTCTTAACTCATACCAGTGTATTATGAATAAATAACTAATAAATGCATATAAACAGCACACCGTCTTTGTTCGTGTTACCTGTTTCGTGGCGGAGATTAGCCGGCTGACTTTGCGGAGGTGCATCGCGTTGGAGCCCCGGTTGTAGCGCTCCTCGGCGAACTCCAGAGCCTTCTTCAGGCCCGGGTCGGACTCGTGAAGCCGAACAGGAGACCCTGGAGGCCCGAACAAAGGCCGGTCGAGGTCCTCACCGAGCCCGAGCACCGAGCCCAGCACGGCGGCCAGGGCCAGCCACAGGATTACGGGACAACAGCGGAATCCGACCATCGTGTTGGTCCCGGTGTGTTGACAGGAAAGAGGAAAAGGGACCAGTGTCCAGCCTTTGCTCGGTTAAATAGAGAAATGTTTGTTTAAACTAGGAGAGAAATCGATGTGGAGGTTTGGCCAGCGCTTGTCCAGGAGTGTTGTTGCCAAACAAACCTCAGCTGAGGCTGTGGGAGGAGACTGTGCGCATTATGGCGGAGTGTGTTCAAGAAACACACTGTTAACAACACTATGGTCACACACGTTTTTTAACATTTCTGTCACTTATAATTGATCATCACGTTACGATAACTTATAATATATATTTTTATAATAGCCAAATATTCTGAGTCCACGCCTTGAATCTTTTTTGCAGCCATCTGCTGGGGCAGCAGCATCAGAGCCAGCGACACAAAACAACTGAACAAACTGATCAAGAAGGCTGGCTCTGTGCTGGAGGCTGCTCCAAAGCCCCTGCAGCTGGTTGTGGGGGAGGAAAAAAAAGGGATGCTCCACAAACGTCTCAGTATCATGGACAATAACTCTCATCCACTACATGACCTCCTGCTCAAACAGTCGGAGGCTCTTGCAGAAGTCGTTTCTTCTACTGCTATTACTCTGTTTAATGACTCCCCTCTGTGCAGAGAGAGGAGACTCATTCTGTAACAGTTGATTTCATAATTGCACTCTCTCCAATTAAGTTTTCACAATGCACATTTGCACGGGTTATTGCACAGGAGTCCATAAGTATATTTTCATATGTATATTTTTTTAGAGGTAGAACCATATGTTCTTCCTCCTTAGAGTTTATTCTATTTATATTGTTGTCACCAAATTTGTTACCTCATGCCTGTATATAGTGTGTGCCTGTGTTGTTACTTGGAATGCTGCTGCAACAAAGGAATTTCGCTTCGAGGATCAATAAAGTACTCTGTCTATCTGTCTATCTATCTATCTATCTATCTATCTGTCTGTCTATCTATCTATCGTCTATCTATCTGTCTATATATCTATCTATCTAATGATATATGAGATGTCAGATATAGTATAAGGTGAAATGCAGTATCGTATGTGACAAAGCTCTCTATTAATTAGCCTACACTACTGATATTGGTACAATCAACTTTCCTCTTATGTGGCACAGTAATCACATCCACTTAGAGTATGGTCTGTATCTAATACAGCCACTAGAGAGCGACAAACATCCTAACTTTTCCAGTCTTTTCCAATTGGGCGGGGGGGGGACTTTTATTTTGAAAGTAAACGACTCGCTTTTTTTCAAACAAAGCGCCGCTTTTATTCTGGAGGAATCCTGGGCGGAAGTGTTATTGTTGCTGCTGGCGGAGCTCAGGCTGCTAGCGCTGCTAGCACCAACTGACGGAGAGCTAAGCTAACACTTTAAACTTGTGAAATCGGCGTCAGGACAACGTTTAACTCAACTCTTCAAAGCTAATCGGGGAAACAGTGACGTTAGCTGCCAGTTTAGCCCTCCGGACGACAAAAACGGCTGTCGTAAACGTTATGACTAATTTATTTTCAGGGCTCAGGTTGTATTCTTAGCATTAGCCTCTGAGTGAAGGTCTGACTGGCGGACATGGAGACTCGGGGGATCGAAGACATGTTTGACTTTCGTCGGTAAGCCAGCTAATGGAAGATGATTAGCCACACTTGCAGTAATGTTACCGTCTTATATTCTGCATTGCGTGTATGTTATTTATCGCCGGACAGCTAGCTTCCCAAAGGGAGGGATCCTTAACATTTTATACAAACACGCAGCCAGCTAGCTGACCTACTATACTGTGGTGACGTTAACGTGAATAGCGTTTGTTGTGCAACGCTAATATCAGTGCACACATCAGCTGTAAGGTTAGATGTGTCAACCAGCACAGGTAGCTTAACCTTACGCGGCTGTTGAACTCTCATCTGACAGCTGAGAGTTTTTTCAACTTATTTAAAGGCTGAGGCAACATTTGTAACTGTGTGTGTGTGTGTGTGTGAGAGTGAGAGAGTGATGTGGTGTGGATAACTTTGCCATATAAATTACAAGCATGCACGCCAAAAATAGTGTCCCATCTTCTAACGAATACAGGTGGGGCATGAGGCCTGTAGGTGTAGTTGTACTGATTGTGGTGTAGGATTTTTTTTTTTTTTTTTAGGACAGATGAAATTGAAATCCTCAGATGTGTCAATCATGCAGAGACACGTGTAATAATGTGTTGAAACCGAAAGCTGTGGACTGTGGTGTAACTAACAGTATTACTGGGTTATTTCGTACTGAGTGCTGTTTATTCACAAATTCACAGCATCGTTTATGATAGATAGTGGATGAATGCAGAGCTTAGGTGATGGTTAGATTAAAATAAATTAGTCCACACATGGTTTATCTATAGGTTAGATTGCACAAAGTACTGAGACAACAAAATGCAGTTTAGCATCTAACCAGAAGTGCACCGTGCACAGTGAAGTGCAGAGTAATGTACACATGAGCAGGGGTATATAAATAATAGTGCAGATAAATATGAATATGTTATAAGGCACTGTTTCTCAAACTTTTTACACCGCGTACCATCTCAGAAAATATTCAGCTACACGAGGCAGGTTTATTCCTGATGAGAACATTATTGTTGACTGTTGTCGAATCCTAAATGAAACCGGTTTTGATCCATTTATTTTACTTCCGCTTACTATCTTGCCATCACATATACATTCAGAATTATTCATGAATGTTTGCACGCTACATGCATGAACATGACTACATAGCACACTGGTATTAATACAAAATATTACAGGACATGCAAAACTCATGTTAACAGTGCAGCATTTTGATAGTATATGTTTTTAGATTTATTTAATTTTTTAAATGTATTTCTGAGATTCCTCCACAAGAGAGTTTGCATACCCCCAGTGATACTCATACTATAGTTTCAGAACACGTGTTATAGGGTACATACAGTATTAACAATATGGACAGAGTGAAATGACTACATAGCTATATACAGCTTGGCAGCAGCAGCAGTTGCAGGTAAAAAAAAAAAAAGTAATTACAGGTGTAATTATATCGTATCAAGTTGTTAAAGTTGGTCGGCAATATATACAGAATAAACAGCTGGATATGAATGTAAATAGAATAGACAACAGTATAATAAGTGTTGGTGTGTGGGGTCATAAATAGTTGGTGGTGGCGTGAAGTTCAGTCAATTTGATGGGGGGTTAGTGTCGGTTTAGATTTTGTTTGTTTGCTTCTGATTAAAGTTACAATACCTTTTAAGACGCTCTCTGTGTGACTCGTGGTCTGTCAGGATCTCACTCGATCACTGGCATTAAACCTTTTTAACATCTCTCATCTGCTGTGTTTAAAAAAATGTTGTTCACATCTCTGATTCTGTCTTTGTCCAGGTTTCCCAAAGACGCCGTTGTTCTCCTGCTGCTGCTGGTTTACTTTCCAGTTGGCATTTGTTTGACGTTGATACGGATTTTTATCGGGGTTCACGTGTTCTTGGTCAGCTGTGCACTTCCAGAAAGTTTTGTTAGAAGGCAAGTATCGTGACAAGTGACACACTTTACTGTCGACAGTAATAACAAGCAGCACCTGTAGTACAGGTTATAGAAATATAAGGAAAAACAGTGACGGCTAATGCAAACACATGCTCGATAATGCACCCGATCTATCTCATTAAAAATAATTGCAGCATGGCTGCCTCACACAGTTGTAACGACTGCATTAAATTCAGCCACCCCATTAAATACCATTAAGGTGAGTGGCTTCTCAATATATTTGGTTTGGTATAAGTCTATTACACAGTGACCTCTCGTAAACAAGAGAGGCTCTCAGTAATTACCGTGTTTAAATAAAGGTGATGACTGTGGTGTTGAAGAACCTTTTAGCAAAGAACATTTGATTAGACGACGCATGTAAATGACCTGCTGAAAGAGAAAGAAACCCACACTGAGCTCACCTTAAAAAAACTGCATGTTATTCACATGTTAATGAGATGATAGCTCTGGTTACATCTTCCCGTATGTCTCTGTTCTTTTAGATTTATTGTAAGGATTATGTGCTCAGTCCTGGGGATGCACGTGAGACAGAAAAACCCCCGCTCCAGAGACAAAAACACCAAGCTTTACATGTGCAATCATGTGACGGAGTTCGACCACAACATAATCAACCTTCTGACCCCCTGCAGTACAGTGAGTGTCTGACTTTTAACACCCTCATTGATAAACAGCATTATACACTCATGTTTTTAGACACCTCGCCTTAAGATAAGTAAGAATGCTACATGCTTCTTGTACCAGTTAGCACCTGCCAGCACGCGGCAACATGTCTGCAACATGTCCTCTCAAAAGTTTGCTGAAAACTGCACAGTGTTTGTGTAGCAGTGTGTCACAGATGAGCTCAATGAAGTGCTAATATCTGTAGTTTTCATTGTGCTCACATTTGTATTGATAACTGGTGAACTTTCACACTTTTTTATATCACCTACATGTCGGTGTTACATTTGAAGCAGTGTGAAACTGCAAGGATGAAAGTACACCATGTCCCGTGTGTAAGCAGTGGCTTCAGATGACACATGCAGCTTGCAAAGGAGACGTCACGTGCACTGGTGCATGAAGCATAGTAAAATCTTACACACTTTTATTTAATCGGTGCACGTTGTGGCATTTTACTGTTAAATACAGTGATTGTAGCGTCAGCTGAGCTCGCTGTGTCTCTTCTTCCTTGCTCGTTAGCCCCAGTTAGAGGGCTCCACAGGCTTTGTGTGCTGGGCCAGAGGCTTCATGGAAATCCATTCAGCATCTGGTCAGGAAGCAGTAGGAGAGTCTCTTCAGAGGTACTGCTCCACCGAAGGCACCCCACCTTTGCTTCTGTTTCCTGAAGAGGACACCACAAACGGACGGGCTGGCCTGTTGAAGTTCAGGTTAGTCAGGTTATTTAGCTGCTTTATGTAACTGCCCATGTTTGCTTTATGTCACTGAGAATGACACAGCTACTGTTTGCTTCACTGAAGAATAGCATATTTTTCCCACAAATTCTGCCTGTTTATGCTTTTGGATCGTCCTTCATATTTACATACAATAATCAAACCAATCCTACGACTGTACCAACTGTTGTTTGGGATCAGTATTTGCACATGGAGATGGTGATCCGGCCTCATACTCATGACTTTGGCTTGCTTTTAATCAAGCCAGCCACAAAATATCATTCATCTTCCGCAGCACTTGTGAGATAGAGATGAATTACTTTGGCGGTTGTTTCTTGCTGCTAATTTCCCCGTAGAGTTCTATGGGCAAATTAGTGTAAGGAACTGAAAGCGGGTGCAAAATTGATTCATTTTAATCACTAATTTGAGTAACTCATGTGCAATATACCTTCAGCTGGAGTCACCTGGAGACACACTGGAACCTAAAATAGCTCAGAGGAGCTCTTGGTAATATGAGTTTTGATTGCAGAGCTTTGAAATTCGTTTTATATTAGTTTTCACTACACTAAAAGTGACTAAAACACACCGCCAACACTGGCTATTTGCCTTGTGATTCTCCATGTTAACTTTATGAATATGTCCAAATGTATATTTGTATTTGTAAGGATTAAAAAAAAGTCAGATTTTGCATCTCCATCAGCATCTAACATACTAAATCTATTTGTTTCCTCTCAGTTCTTGGCCTTTCTCACTGACTGATTCCATTCAGCCTGTGGCCTTACGGGTGACCAGACCATTGATCGCTTTGGTAATGTCATTTGAACTTGAATTTGAACACAAAAATAGCGCGGGGGGGGGGGATAAGATACAAAAATAAGAGATACCATTACCGAAATATGATTATCGGCATTCGCTGTGTGGGTGTAGAAAAGAGACTGTAATGACACGTAACCATGTAACGATTTGACTGCCTCTAACACTAACATCCGAAATGTTGACATACAGGAAGAAGAAGGAAATCAGTAAGAGAAAATAATGTTTTTATATACAATTTCCCAGCTATGGAAAATCATTACGAAATGACTGAGAATTCCTGGAAATATCAGCGAGCTGATTAGTGAGTCCTGCTCAGTTATCTCAGCACCGAGACTGATTCTGTCTCGTGTTCGGGTTGACAGATTCACAGCTATTATTCTCCATATCATCTCTGCTCTTGTATAGTTGAAGGTAGGGCGTGTCACACTACACACTAATATAACAATATGAGTGACATCATCGTCTCGTGTGTCCACAGAGCACGCCAGAGTCGAGTTGGTTGATGGAGCTTTTGTGGACATTTTTTGCTCCATGTACAGTGTATCATGTAAGGTACTAAATAATTTGTATCATTATTTCTATCAGCAATTACTTTTTATAATTGATTTTTTTTTCTCCTGTAAACTGGCCACTAGTGTTGATTAACGAGCATGACTTTCATATTGAGTTTAAGCTTTTTTAAATAGCCTCCCGTTGATTTTCACCATTTCCGTCGCCGTATTTGTCGTCAGTATTAACTTCTTATTTTTGCTTTTTCGCGTCTCATTTTCATCCCAGTTGGCTCCCACCAGTATCCATACAAGACGGGGAGTCCATGCAGGAGTTTGCCAACAAAGTCCAAGAGGTATAACCAATAATTTTTCAGCTGAGTCGATTAATAAAGTGTTAGATTTGTAGCGGTAAAAACAAATATGTGGGAATGTGATGCAACTTAAACAATTTATTTAACTTCCTGGCGCCAGAGCCTTTAGTACATCCCAGTCACTCTTTAGTAAACTACAAGTATCTCACTGTAGTTCCTTAAAAACACATTATCAGACTTATGATTCCACACTATATTTTGTTATCACTAATGACCTCTTTTGTGCTGCAGTTGTACGCTCACATTGTCTTATGTGTGTCTTTAATTTCAGCTGCTAGCCGGTGAACTTGGCTTGGTCTCCACCAAGATCACTAAAGCTGACAAAGCAGAGCACATCAAGAGGAAAAGACACACCATACCACAAACATCTACGAGTAAATAAACATGCACATGCACACACACACACACACACACACACACACACCTGAACCTTTACATTTAAGGATCTAACTGATAGTTTTTTGAGTTTTGAGGCGATGTCAGCTGTTCCGTTCCTTCCTCCAGGTGTCCGACCTGCCTCCATTGGCCTCGGTTTCATGGTCCAGAGTTTGGGCACAGATGATCGTAGGATTGCTAAAATGGCCCAACAGGTGAAGGACGTGTTGCCTCATGTCCCACTGAATGTAATCGCAAAGGATTTGGGTAGGACCCAGTTTGACTCGCACTTTAACATTTGGACCTCATGTCCTTGTCACTTCATTGAAACGTACTGACTATTATCTACCACACTCTGCCCCTTTTCAATCAGTTTGTAACGCACCCTCCAAAAACTCTCTTGTCCTTTGATTGTGTACAGCAAAAACCAATTGCGTTGACACCACCATAACAAACCTGCTGGAGAACAAGGAGGAAACTCAAATGGAAGCAACCGGGACGTCGACATTCGGGCCTTCTAAGAGCACCTCCTATTCCTCCGGTCCTGCTCCCACCATAAAGGTGTGACGATGCTGCAACATGCTGCTTAGGATCCATTTTAATCACATATAACACACGTGAAAGAGAGGAAATTATAAGTTAGATAGAAAATTAAATATCAGACATTTTAGTTCAGCTACTTTTATTGTTCTGTCACCTTTTTTTTTTTACATAAATGATAATTCCATTTTCTTTTCATCTGCAGCCTGCTGCCAAATCTTTTGGGAGATCACCAGCTGACAGACATTTGTCTCTGCAAGAGAGAAAGGAAGCGCTGTATAATTTTGCAAGAAGGTGAGATTTTTTTCTTGCCATTAGCAATGTCACATTGTGAAAAGGGCAGCTATACATTGTGGAATAAAATGTTCTGTTAGTCTTTTAACTATTGTTTCAATCAGAAAATGTGCTCCATGTCTGTTCAGGTTATGCTAATAACCTCAGAGAAAAGCCAAAGCTGCTTAATTATGCACAACAACCTGCACTCGTGCAGAGGTGAACAGTTTTGCAATATTCATTTGGTTTGGGATTTACTTTAAATACATTTCCAGGGTCGTGTCTGTCGCTCAGTACTGATTCGACATAGTGTTAAACGTTTGGTGTGTCTTCACTAATTTAGACCCCATAGACTGTCTCTGAAGCAGCAGTGAAAGACTAACCAACATGAGATCTTTTAACAGTTTTATCTCTTTAGCACAAAACTTGTTTTTTAGAACGGAAGTCACCTGATAATATTGTGGGTCATGAAGCTCTGATAAACTGACTGTGCTGGTTTCTGACCACAAAACAGCAGGCAAACAGAGTTAGGGGAGCTGGGGGTGTGTCTATTTGTGCTGAACGTAACCGCTGTGAAATCAGGAAATAACTTATTACGATGCAGACGCTCGCTCACTCTCATTCACTGTCAATGTCTCTCGACCAAAGCTCTTTCAAACCATCGGACACAAACCAAAGGAATCTTCTTAGTGTCTCTACTTTGCAGCATAAATTGTGAGCTAGACTCAGATTTAGAAGCTGGTACATGAAATAAACAAAGCCAGAACACAACAGGGAGAGTATCAGAGTTAAGTCTGTGAATCCATCTAGATAGTCTCAGTTTCAGACACATTTCAGGCTGACTGTGGAGGTTTGATCGGTCTGTGCTGCACAAAGGAAATGCCCAAAATATTTGGATGAGAAATGCATCTTCCTTTAAATACTACGAAAGACTTGGATGTCGGCAGGTTTTTGAATATGCACAAATAACACAATGACTGCCTTTTTAAGTGTTTGCTGTGTTATAGCGGCATGTTAACAGGAATATTATTGGAACATTCATTTTCATTATCGATGTAAACAGCTTAGTAGAAATAAAAACACTTTTCCGGAATTAGCCCCCAAGTGGCTAAAATTACTGCTCAGGAAAGTTATTTACATGTAAAAATGTACCCTGTGTGCCTCAGTGTAACATTGCATTGATTTTTATTCAAACTATCACTCTAGGACAAAAATAATTTAAAAGTGTAGTGTTACATTGTAAATTAAAATCCCATTTAAAATGTGGTTTTCAAGTTTGGACCATATGGCACTGCATTCATCTTAATCTGGTCCAGGAAGACAACATGGAGTGTGAGTCCAGAAGGAGGTAGAAAGTGATACATGCACCAATTTAAAGAAATGATGCCATCTGTTTTTCTGTCATCTAGACGCTACATCGAGAAACACGGATTGGATCAAGAGGACGGTCACTGAACACACTTTGGGGTCAAGCCATCATTGAAAACAGAGAGAAGCATTTTCAACTTGCATAGCTGTCTAATTTGAATGGTGATTTTATATTCTGTCAACAGGTTCTGTTGAAAAACAGATTTTGTCAATTGCAAATAGTTGGAGAGGAGTATTCAGAATATGTATATGTTGATGGAACGGTGATTATGCATGTGTTTAATTCCTCATTCTGGCTGATACATAATTTTGATAACAATTTGTATTACGATCCACTGACTGTGAATCATCTATTTATTTTTATAATGTCCAGAGTCGTCGATGAAAATAAAGTTCAGCTTGACCTTAAGAAACCGAGTGTTTTCATTTCACTCAGATCTTGGCTTCTCTTTGTCTTAAATTGTATATTTCATTTATAAATGTATGTTTTTTATAGTTTTTAATTCCTGTCTACATTTCCCCCAAATACAAGGCATCCAAATGCCGCCATAGGAGGGAGCCAGAGAGTAAAGCTAATCTTGTGCCACTGAAGCGCTGAGAAAATCCGTCTGGACTGGAAGTTCTTCTAGTCTTTTGTCCTCCTTTAATTTAATGTGTCACGAAACAATAAAACCAAAAGACTGGAGACTGCTGTGTAACAATGATTCATGCATTATGAGTACATGAAATGATGTGAATATTACAAAGTTGGACGTCAAATTGGGTATATGAAACAGATCAATGAATCAGACAAAGTGCTTCACACAATAATCCAACTAACAAAAGGACAACACAAACTGAGGAAACGCAATCTCCTCATTTTGCTGTGAGGAAACACCAGAGGCAGGTTAAAAGACAGAGCAAGATAATATAATAATACAAAAATAAAGCCCATTAAAATGTATAGATAAATTAACTAATTAAATAAATAAATAATAGTAAAAAATAATGTGACAGATTAAAATGTATAAATAGACAAATAAATATAGTTCAAGTAAAAGCCAGATTAAAAAGATAAGTCTTGAGTTTGCTCTTAAAAACATGAACACTATCTGCTGTCCTCAGGTCTTCAGGGAGCCTCTACCAGAGGACCCGAGTGTCCGAGAGGGTTCATGGTTAAAAGCAAATCTGAACAGGTGGGACTAAGACCAGTAAGAGATTTATCAACCAATGAAAGGACAGTAAAACCAAATCTGAAGCCAATAAAGAGACTTTAAAATTGGTCTAATGTGTGCTTTCTTTCTGGTCTTTCTGTAATTGATTATTCAGAAAATACAGCATTAGAGTAGTAAATTCTGCAGGTGAATTTATTAGCTCCTTATCTCATAGATTAACTTTAATATATGTTTACTGTGTCTCATGCCATCTATCTATCTATCTATCTATAATTGCCACAAACGTTTTCTGTGCCGTAAACGTCTCATCCTGAGAAGCCGTTACAGTATTTCGTATTAATGGACATTTTCTCAAATGTCAATCAGATTTTTATTATTATTATTTTTTATTCGTTAATCAAATTGTTTGTTTAACACTTTCTGGGTTTGTTTTTCTGCGACTAAAAGATATTTTAAAGACTTTTACAAAGAAAAAAAACATTCGTGACATTCCCCACCGCACCTGAATGCAGCTTCCCGTTACACCGGATATGACGTGGTCTCACAGAGGAAGAAGAAGAGGAGCTAAAACATTTGAAGATGTCAGGTGTGGAGGAAACTTTAAACGAGTCCGTGGACGTCAAAGAGGACAAAGAGTTTGACGTGGAGGCTGACGAGCATGTCGGGGATGATTATTTTGTTGACCCGACCCGGTATTTATTTTACAGGTAACGTTTTTATCCGATTATACACGGAATGTTTGGAGAGCTAGCTTAGCTGCGGCTGTAACGGACAGCAGTTTGTGTGTAACTTCAGTTTGTGATCGTGTTTGATGAGTTAGTAGACAAGTTTGTAGTTTAATGTCAGGTTAGGTGGCCGATAACGTTACCAGCATGAACAGCAGCAGTTATTGGATTAGTGACAGGTTAGTAAACTCAGTCACACCCCTGTCAAGTAGCAGAAACGCAACCATAACATTACTAACAAAGTAGCATACATACATAGATAGATAGATTATTGATTACAGCATGCAAACATACATTAAACATACATTAGAATGAACCTATAACACAGTAACCATAGGTTAAAATTAACCTGAGATAGATCTAAATTTAAATATGTGCAGAGGAGTTAAACATTTGCAGAGAAAATAAATATATAACTGTGTTAAGAAGTTAACCCGTGCTAAACATCTATATAAAACTATATAAACAGAAGAGAAAAGTGACTGTAGAAATAAAAACGTTTTATAAAAACATGAGAAAGAACTACAAATGGGGATAAAGGACTGTGAAAGAGATGAATGAAAGTCACAGCATGTAGCAGGAGAGAGTCCAGGAAGTCGTGCAAAGAGGGGCAGATCTGCCTACTGTGCCTCCTGCCATGACTGAGAGCTGTTGTACAGTCTGATGGCCAGAGATACGTGTACGTATTTCTGTATGAGTAAAGCAGGGTGAGCTACATTAGATACATCAGGCCAGTTTTAGTAGATCAGCAGGCAGGAAGAAAAAAAAAAAAAATCCACCCCCGTGTTTGTGTGTTTCAGAGAGCGAAAGGAGTGGGCTGACTTGGAGCCTGTGCCTCAGGATGATGGACCAAATCCCGTGGTGAAGATCGCCTACTCTGAAAAGTGTAAGATTGTTAGTAAGAGATGAGAATAAATACAGTGTTTGTTCATTCTCACAGTTTACATTGAGGTTTTGCTGTTATATATAATATGTAAACATCAGATTTCATACGCTATCTACTCATGCTGTTCACATATCAGAATCAGAATCGCTTTATTGGCCAGGTGTGTACACACACACACACACACACACACACACACACACACACACACACACACACACACACACACACACACACACACACACACACAAGGAATTTGGCTCCGGTTCACTGTGCTCTCAATTGTACATACAGGTATAGACATACAGTTTAACAAGGAACATGACAGGTAGGCGCAGACATGAACATAAAACTTAAGAAACATAAAAACATAAAGAAAATAACTAAAATACATATTTAAAAGATATATATATGTGCATAAATACAGATATGTGTATCTATCTATAGACACTGACAGACATTTGTAGTCTGGGTAAAGGACTTATGGTGATGATGCAATGAAATGTGTTCTGTACATGAGGTAGGAGGATACGACAGTGTATACATATCTATGTACAACAGACTAAATGTAAACAAAATATTAAATAAAGATGAGAGAAATAAAATAATGATCATAATAATAGCAATAAATAAAACAATAGAAAATATAAATGGTAAGTATTTATTATTTTATTATTTATAACAATTTATTTTAACAAACTGTTTTCCCTCTAACAATATATGTAAGTCTTTATAACACAAGGTTTGTTGCAGTGTCCTTCAAGCATAACTTTACAGAGGGCATTTGCATATTTTTCCAGAAGAGAGCGATCATTCTTCCAGCCTGAAGAAGTCCAAAATCGATCAATACTGATTGTTTAGAACTGACGGCTAAGTTTTCTACACGTATGCCCAGGTTGCATAGCTTCGCTTGTAGGGGAACATCAACACGACAATTAAAGTTTGCATTAGCCCTTTATATCGGAGCAATTTCAATCTTGTTTGAGTTTATTGATTGGATTTTGCTGTGCCTTTAAGCATGCTATTTTCCTCTTTTTTTATGAACATCTTCTCCAGTCTCTACTCTCCATGCTATAATCTGTTTTTGGATGACACCAGAGTCCCATAAAACAAAGATACTAGACCCTTTTATTTAGATTTTTAATGGTTAGTTTTCAAGATTTGTCAAAGACAGCTCAGACTTCAGGTCTTTATTTTTTGATGATATAAAATGTTTCAATTGTAAATATTTGATCATACTCCTTACATATTTTCTCAAAGGTAGCTAACTGTGTATGTATAGATTCATACTGTAATATCTCCCTACCTCATGTACATAACCCAACTTACAAAACAATACCTCTTTTTTTTTGGTTTTGTACTGTACTCTATGTCTGTGTATGTACATTGAGAGCAAAGTGTAACTAGAGTCAGATTCCTCGTGTGTGACCAATAAAAGTGATTCTGATGAGAGTCGCACAGTTTCATTTCACATCACTTTTGTAATAATTTAATCATTTTAATGTGTCACACTAGTGTCCAAACATTATTCAGAAGTAGTTCTGGTCAGAACTTTGTTGCTGAACATTTTTTTCTTCCGACAGTCTCCGATGTTTACGACTATTTTCGCGCTCTCCTGAAGAACGATGAGAGAAGTGAGCGGGCTTTCGCCTTGACTGCAGACGCCATTGAGCTGAATGCCGCCAATTACACAGTTTGGTGAGTGTGCTGCATGTTTTGAATAGAGAAAACGAACATACCACGTAGCAGTGTCTCATTTTATGACATGGAGGGGAACAAAAACAAGAGACATAATTTTCTGTTTTCAAAATGGTACTTTTGGAAAATGCTTGCATCCCCTCAGTGAAACAGTACGACGTTTTATCTTTGGACTCCTGTGAAACTGTTCTTTGGTTTGTGTGTGTGTCTGTGTGTGTGTCTGTGTGTAGGCACTACAGACGAGTACTGCTGCAAGCCTTGTCAAAGGATCTGAGGGAGGAGATGACGTACATTACTGCCATCATCGAGGAGCAACCCAAAAACTACCAAGTCTGGTGAGTGCAAATTCATCTCAGGGGACGTGTTGATAATTACTTGATAATTGATTATTATTTGTTAATTACTTGGGAATTAATATAAACAGTTTGAGTTGTTTTCTATATTTCGTTAACGTTTTTTTAAACTCCCCTTCCAGGCACCACAGACGTATGGTAGTTGAGTGGTTGAACGACTCCTCGGAGGAACTGGAGTTCATTGCAGACATTCTCAGCCAAGACGCAAAGAACTACCACGCCTGGCAGCACAGACAGTGGGTCATCCAGGTAGGTGTTGGAGCTCTCGGCAGAGTTTGGCTTCAGAAATGAGGACTGAGATTCAGTTTTCTGCCCACTGTGAGCCACTCTGCCAGAACGAGCCCTTTACTTATTCATTTGTTGCTGTTGTGCCATTTTTAGCCCTTCTGTGGTCGGTATTTGTTTCATGCAATTGCAGAGCCACCATTTAAAAAGCGCTACGTGATCACATGAACAGGTGACGTGTTGCCAACTTTTTTTTTTTCTTTTTTTTTGTCTTATTCGATCTCCAGGAGTACAAACTGTGGGACAATGAGCTGGAGTTTGTGGAGAGACTCTTGGAAAACGATGTGAGGAATAACTCTGCGTGGAACCAGAGACATTTTGTCATTTCTCACACTACGGGCTTCTCTGATGCCGCCATAGTGGAGAGAGAGATTCAGTGAGTGCTTTTCCTAAAAATCTGAAAGTTAATTTGCTCCTTTCAAGTCGGACAGAAAGTGATCACAGCTCCTATCATAAATATCTTCTATCAGAAGGATCTCAGGCTTCTCATACAAAGATATAATGTGTCTGTTTACGTGTTTAGGAGTCAATATCAATCAGAAATTAGATGATTTTTTTTCATTTCTTGCCAACGTATAGATGTCCTATGAACAAGCTGTATGACTAATAAGTTTCTAGTTATAATACTGGCGTTGTTCCTGATTCCTGAAGTTTTCTGTTGCATGCATTTAACTGGTTTTCCTCTCTCTGCCAAAGATATTGTCTCAACCAGATCAGGAAGGCTCCCCACAATGAAAGTGCATGGAACTATTTGAAAGGGTGAGATGTAACTTTTCCTGCAGTATATCTTAAGTTTGTATTTTCTCTGATGTATGAATCTGCCCAACCTGTTCAGTCTGACCAAAGGAGATTTGTTCAGGTGAAATCATTGCAGTGCGCCTTCCCCACAATATATATCATGCTACAGGGGGGAAACTAACTGCAGGCTAGGTGATTAAAAATGGAAAAGCTCACTGACAGTACCTGTCTATCTGTCTATCTGTCTTTTTTTTGTTAAGGATGCTGCAAGACAGAGGTCTGTCATCTCAGCCAGGCCTGCTGGAGAGGGTACTGGAGCTGAAGGAGACACATTGTTCACCTTACCTTCTAGCATTTTTGTTTGATTGCTATGAGGATGCTTTGGAGAACAGCAACCAGAAAGAAAATGCGGGGGAAGAGGAGCAGAAGGAAAACTTAAAAAGGGCTCTAGAAGTAAGAGCTTTATTCAAGGAAAATACAACCACAGAAATTGTTCTAACTTTGTGATTATGACAGATTTCTACCAAGAAACTAAAGAGGCTGATTAAACCCCTTGTGTGTTTCTTCTCCCACCATTTAAGATTTGCGAACTTCTCGCACACGAGAAGGACACCATCCGGAAAGAGTACTGGCTGTTTTTGGGACGTTCTTTAAAGAACAAATTTGGAAGCAGCGGCCCGTCTGACGAACCTCTCTCCGAACCGTCAGCCTCAGCACCTCAGCCGTAGGAGATGAGCTAGACCACGAGGAGACTTGCACCATTTCCACTCCTGTCCTGCTTCATCTATAATGTCGGCAGAGCCAACCCATGAAGTCTGATATTACTGTAAATTCCTCTAATGTATATGGCTGAAGAAGTCTGTAAAAATATCCACTAACATGCAATAACGTTACGTGACGGGATTGAGGTTGAATCAAGCTAATCTCCCCCGTACTGAAGTGTGATAACATTTGTGTTAGAAAAGCGACGTTTCAAACGTAGCAGTTCATGTTTTTTGAATTATTTCTTACCTTTTTACTCACCTGAAAGAACCACACAATCATGCGCCATCAAACATCAGAAATTGGAAATCATTCAGCCAGTTTATCATCATCAGTTCAGACTTATACGAGTGGCTGTTCGCTCTCTCTCGTCTCGTCTTTTTGTCTTCTGAACCTTTAAATCTGTACAAGAGTACTGACAAACCTGCGTGAGTGTGTTTACATGCAACACATAATTCAATTTAATGCCTTTGAGTGAAGGCAGGAACATGTAGAGGAAAAAAAAGGAGCGTTCTGACAAGTTTATCTCATTCCTTTGTGTCGCTTTTAAATGTAATTTATAAGTTTGTTTTGTCGTAAGATTTGAATGGACTGATTGGAGTATCGTGTGCATGTAAACTCACTTCTCACGTACATCCTCGAACATTTTGTGATGTGTGCTATAAGGGAATGGGGTGCGGGGGGAGCATCAGAAATAAAACAGTTTGTAGTAATACTGATCTGTAAAGCTCCAGCAGTGATAATAAAGCAGATCAAATGCAGTGGTATGCTGCTGCATTCTGATCAATGACGCACACAGCTTCCCCCGTTTTTTTGTCCAAATCTATATCAGTTGCTCTAAATGAGCCACTTTTTTTTCCTGCTATTGGGCAGACTTTGTTGTGTTTCGGTCCTCCAGAGCTGTGCTGCCAGGAGAAAAACGGCGAGTCTATACGCATACAGCATATGTCCTGGACTCCCTCGGAGCTAGGAAATGGATTTACTCCACTAGATGCAGCTGTTTCTACTTCTGCTGACACTACAACACAATCCATCTCTCCAGTTTCTAACCAAGCAGTCGGTTTGCCAGCAGTGTGTAATTACAGCTTCTCTAAATACTTGATATTAGAGGAGGTCGGCTTGCTTTTCTCTCTGCTTTTCCTCCTCGTTGTGGAGGACGCTGCGATCGGCAAGTTCACGTCATCGCAGTTGTGACATGACTGAGCATGTGGGCTGCATGACACTGTGATAGTACAAGACATAAAGGCAAATGATGTGATTAATTAAGTCTAATATACTCTAAAAGACTCCCTTTAACTACGTTTTGTCAATGTGACTTTGAATCAGTCTGTGAGGGTGAAGCAGCTGCTTTGTTGATTAGGAGCTGAAATAACAAAACAGGCCACACGGCTCACAATCCAGGCTGCCAAGTGAATATGAATATTGGCTGCACTGTTTCAGCTTATTAAACAAAACAGATCAGGTACCTGCTGCATCACTTCAAGCATTGTTTGGAGGACAGTGTTCCCTAGTGGTTAAACCCAGAACAAAAAAATCAAAACTGGTCGCAGACAGTGTGTAATTAAAATACTAATTAAATCCAGCACAGGTCCAAATAAACCCACCCAGGTTCTTCTGAAGTCTTCAGGCTATTGACGTTATTAAATACAGATGATGGAGACATAATCACAGCCAGGAATCTGTCTTCTGCTGTCCATATGTGACTTCTAGTTATCACAAAGGATTGTGATGCCACTGGCCACTTTTTAAGATGCACACTCAGACACAGTACATTAACAAGGAGGCCAGAGTATCAGTGTAGAGTCCTGGACGAGATCCAGCTTGGGTTTTTTGAGACATCTGTTTCTTATAAATGGAGGAGAAGGCAGCTAATCCCGTGTGGGATTCTGCAGCCTCCCTGTTTATCATAGAGTCAGCCACGTTTTGTTTTGTCTTTTAACACCGAGACACAGGAACATTGATAACCAGAACCATGCAGCACATGTAAGGGTTTTATTTGCATAAATACTGTATTTTCACAATGTAATTCAACACAGAGAAACAGACAGCAGAATACGAGGAGGAAGCAGCAAAAACTCGTGACTCCATGTGACGTTTCTATCACTTGTCAAACTGTTTTAACACAAACACTTTTAGAAGACGAGAGACAATTCAGCAGCTAATCATCTTCTCAGGTAGTTTGAACGTTATGTGCTATGAAAGGGTGGCCCAAAAAATACCCAGATACACACAGTAAACTAAAGACCTCTATATCAAAAATTAAGATTTAAATACCAATTAATTTGAATGGAAAAGACTCACATAGCAGTCCACAGTTGCACACACACGGCAAGCTAACCAGACTTATTGATAGTATGCTTTGATTGACTCCTCTTCTAAGGCCCACAACTGAAATAAACACAAAAAATGTTAACAATAAAATCAAGGTGAATAACTGCTTTTCTGGTCTGACCCCTGTTTGAAATACAAAAAGAAACATGAAACCTGGTGTGTGTGTGTGCTCGAATACAACACTGATATTATTCTATATTGCTCCTTATATCAACAAAAGCCCTAAAAGATGAATTGTGTTGCCTGTGTAGTCTCAATTGTTGTCCAAAAACTATTAAAAACCCGTCAGTGAGTCACACAGTTACACTGCCTGACATGTTCCTTCATTACAATGAACATGGGCTCCATAGTTTATTTTGAGTTGAGAGCACACACACACTGTTCCAGTGCTTCAAATACTCACTAATGTACAGCATGTGTATAAATCCATGACTGAAAATAGTCCCCAGCAAATGCACTTCTCCTGTTTGAGTAAAAACATTAATCCGCCTGAACAGAGTCAGGAAATGGGATTGATTCAAACATTGTTGGCTGTGAAGTGAAGCCAACGGAAATGTCAAAAACTGCAGTTCCTCAAACGTCCACTTGAGGCTGGCTACAGATCGAGTCAGTCTCCATAAGTCCCCATGTTAAAATGTCCAACTTCACAGCAGAAATAAACATGTTTACAGCCTGGTACAAAAAACAGTTTTGGTCTCTATAGCTAATTTCCCCGTTCATGACAACTGTACTGAGGGTGAATTTTTATAGAACTCACCTGTTCAAATTATATTAAGGCTTAAAGTTATGCAGAATTAACAATGTGGCTTTGATTGACAGGTGGGTGTTGTTACAGATGGCTTGTCAGTGGAGTTAATGTGAATAAGAAAAGTATAGAAATAAATCTGCTTTGTTCTTTAATCATCTCTCGCTCACATAAAGAATTTAAAACACGTCACACCTCTCTGCTTGTGTTTCCTTTCTGTATCTGCAGTGTCAATATTTAATAAAACGACAAAATGCCAAAGAAAATCTATAAAAACAAACATCTTTGACTCTGTTTTAACCTCATGCACTGGATCATCATCATTACACCTCTTCCTTCCTACTAATGAAGCACTGTCACGGCCTGATCATCATCATCATTACCATCATCATCATCCCAGCGGTGTTCTACAATAGAGTAGAGGAAAGAGATCTTTTAATAAAAACTACATGGATATTCATTAAACAAATGCCACTATTAATCTTCTTTAAGACACAGCAGAACAATCACAATGATGGCGCTGAGAATGATGATTTATAAGTGACTGAATATTTTTAAGCATAAAAAAATTAACTGAGTACAGAATGAACAGACACTGCTCACACGGTAACTGTTGTTAGTCTTTATGATTTAAACCTGGATTTAGTTAGTGTGACTCTTTACTCAATGAAAAATATAATTACCAAGAGTTTTTTGATTAAAAGCTGCTCCAAAACAAAATGAAAATAATTTTATTTGGGCAATGAAGTCTATTATTTCATCAAGTAGTGCAATTAAAATGACAAGGGGAAGAGTTAAAAAGTTAAATTGACTTTTGATTGAGAAGTATTAATTTGCTTTGAATTTCTTTTAGGCAATGACTCATAATGGAAACACTGGTGACAACATTAATAATTGTATGATGACATTTGATAAAGTATTGTGTTTTTGTTTTTCAGTATTTTATTTCTTCTCTTTTTATTTCTAAAACGCTCCAAAGGTTCACATTGTTATTCTCTTCACATTGAAGCAACCTTTCCTGTCGATACTGCTACACTTAATGCCCCATTGAGCCTCGTCTGCAAACATTCCCTTCACTTGTTCGACATTTTTTTTTTTTTGTACAAGGGAAACCTTCAGGTAAATTCAGGGCCGGCCCTCAGCTTTCAGTGGCCTTAAACAAGATCTTGTTTGGATCTCAAAAGCACGCACACAAGAAGAGAGATGGACAAATCAAATCTCTCACTTTCTTTGAGGGTTGGCAAACAGCAAACAACAGAAACATTATGTGAAAAGTAAATAAAGGAAAAGAAACAAATTGTTCACAGACAGTGAATCCTGCAGGATCATTTTGTCCAGAAAACAAACAAACAGGATTTTATTAAGAAATAGAAGAGACAGAAAGAGTTCTTAGCTGAACTATTTTGTTTGGATTTCTCACATTTTTCTCATCATGTCAGAGGTGCTGTAGTCGCACATGTTAGCTGAATACTTACTGAAGACTACAAAGGCAGTTCATCTTCTTAATTAAGGTATTAAGCAGAGGTCCCGAAGCATGGTGATGATTTGCACACAGGACAATTTAACAAACATAATTCTACATTTTTATGAGGGAGGGACTTCGAGACTTCCCTTTTATTTGACATGAGATTTGTCACTTACACTTATGTTATAATACAAGACTTCAGCATTGAGGAACAATCAGGCTACATTCATTATTTTATTGAGAGTCATTATAAAGTTTCAAGGCACTCCTGTAACCATAGAGACCATGAGAGATGGCAGCCCCCTCAGCAAGCAACAAAAGTCCAAGTTAACGTGTGGCTCCACCTCACAGTCGTGGCCCTAAACAACCGCATAGCCCGCCTATGCCAGCGGCCGGCCCTGTGTGTATTAGATCGTTAAATGAAGAAGCAGCTTACAAAAACATGATACAAGTTTGGATAAGTTAACACCAAAATTATTTGAATATCTCATTTAAGGCTAGGAGCCCTGGGAGAGTGTTAGTGTTTGGATCGATGGCACATGAGACCACCGGGAAGAGGAGGTTTTCAGGCCCGAGGTGTGGAGGAAAACCAGGGCTGGTGTCGTGCCAGAATGGGAGCTGGACAAGCGGGCAATGTAACCAGGTTCAGCAGCTTCTATGGATACAAGAACAGACGCAGAGGATGTTGATGAAGGAAGCTAGGAAAAGAAATGAGAGTGAGCAAGTGAGAAGCTGTTGGACGAGCAAATCTGGGACTTTTAGTTGTTGGCGAGAGCTTGGTGAAATAAAAGGCTGAAAGACAGACGCCGATCTGGGCTTCTTGCTGTTGGAGCTGGCTGCTATGTCTTGTGTTGTTGCACTTGCTTGATGTTTGGCTGTTGGCAAAGTTGCCAGTCGATCATAAGTGATATAATTAGAACAAATATACGTGTACAGATGTCCTCCACGCTGAATCTGGAGGAGCTAAACCACAAAAAGAACGATTTCTATGTAATGTTGCTTTAAATGATTCTCTATGTCCGTCAACGGCCTTCTTTCCTTCGGTTCTTCTTTGTTCATTTTCCCCACAGTAGCAGCTGACAGGCCTTGTCCCTCGTTCGTATCCTTGCCCGACAGGTTTTCCACCTCTGTATCGATTCTGTTTAGTTCTGAGCCTATTCCTCAAACATTGTTTTTAGTCCCTTCTCGTCCCAGTCAACAGCAGCTTTAGATTCATTAATATTTATGGCCCAACACAGGATTTTACAGGCTGACCTGTCACCGCTGTTGTAACTGCTGCCGTAAAACTGCATCTCAGAAGCCGAAACAGTCCCTTCACAGCTGACTCTTGGCACACAGCTGAAGCAATGGGCACACACACACACACAAACACACACACACACTGTTCCCTGTAGTGATTTAAGTTAAAAAGCTGCTCTTGAAGGGAAAAAGGTGATTATCCCACAATATGACGAATCGATCCTTGGCCAGATTTATGTTTGTTTGATCATGTTTTCCAATGTACTGTAGTGTTTACATGCGATCTGAGGAGTGAAATTAAATCAATGTTTAGTTACTTCTCCTGCGGCCTTACAGCCTTCCACCTCTTGCAGCCAGCCTTGTGTCTAAAGGGGGTGATCTTACCTATTAGGATGGGAATTACTTTCCTCTTCAGTAGCAGCATCTTCCAGGTTTGTGACCATGACAGGGAAATTGTCTGTGTTATGGAGGTGAGCGGGGCTCTCCTTGCGCCCCTGATCAAAGACATATGCTGTTAACAACTTCTGCTTCATCAAATTTGTCGGACAATTGAATTCAGTAGTTTTTCCTTGAGATTAAAATGCATGCTGCGTACCTGTGACTGTTCCTACTGTGAGTTAACTAAAGCCTTTTTTCTGAACTGGTCTGCTCCAAGTTTATTTGTATAGCTCTTAATCACAGTTACAGTCTCAAAAGGCTTCACGACGCCCACATATGGAACAACAAATGTGAAAATTGGTTTGAATCTGCTGATCAGCAAAGCGTGGACATTAAACAATGCTCTAGTAGACTAAAAGCCGTGGTTCTTCCTGCTGAAATCTGGTCTCTCTGGGTCAAAAGATGTGAGTCAGTGTCAACATCCACAGCAAGGCCAATGGACTGACACCAACTGCCAGCAAGGAGGACTGCCAATCAATCAGCAGATCATCAACACATCATTCACTGCATCTCTGCTTATCTGCAAACCTATGCAAAGTAGTAATGACCTAATTAGACTCATGCTCACACACACACACACATACTGGCAGCTGTACTGGTACAGTCAATGAGGTGGCTCATTGTGATGAATGGATGGGCGAGGGCTTTCCCCTGGTGTAATTCTCTCACCTGCACCCATCAAACATTTGGTTCATTAAGTCAAAAACTCGTGCTTGTCCTCTCAAAGTTTTCACATTCACGGTAAATGAATTGGAAACGGATCAAACGCAACAAACTGCAACAATTTGCCAGCAGGTCACACCGCAGGTTCATTTTTCATATCCTTGAACTTTTCTCAGATGGTCGACTCTCGAGTTTGGAAACTAATTTTGTCCTTTTTCTAACGATTTCAGCCAGTGTGGCTCTATTAGGTGGCAAAGTCAGTCTTTTGGTTGGTCCACCACTTTGATCCTGACGGAAAACTTTGTTCCAGACGATTTTGTGCCACCATTAGGTTGTCTTTCTCAGTGAAATGTCTTAACAACTTTATTGTATTTTGAACAAATACCTGCAACTAATGACTTTCCTAACAGTCTGTGAAGGTTCTCAGTCATCCAGGTTATCTTTCTTCTAGAAGGGTTAAATCTGGGGCGACATGCTGGTTGCACATCTGTGAAGATGTTTCAACTCTCATCCAAGAGGCTTCTTCAGTTCTGACTGACTGGTGTGGAGATCCAAACACAGGCCAAATATCTGGCTCTTCGTGGATCTACAACCAAGTCCAGTCACTCCAGATTTAACCCTTCTCGAAGGACGCTAACAAGCTAAACTAACTTAGCACATGACAGAGTATTTTAGTCAGCACTAGCATGTTTAGTTTTTATTAATATGAACTTTTTTTCTCAGTATTTAGCATTGCAGTTATTTTGACCTACATGTCTTACTGTGATATGTGTGTGTACTTATTTGTACTTATATTTAATAAAAATTGTGACTGTGGTAAATGTTACACCTGTTAGACATAAACCAAGCAGCCACCTCTGTGGCTGTGCCAAAAACCTTAAGTTCTTCAAACGTCCACTTGAGGCTGGCTCCAGAAGTGAGTCAGTCTCCATAAGTCCCCATGTTAAAATGTCCAACTTCACAGCAGAAATAAACATGTTTACAGCCTGGTACAAAAAACAGTTTTGGTCTCTATAGC
Source organism: Sciaenops ocellatus (assembly GCA_033000465.1). Taxonomy (NCBI): domain Eukaryota; kingdom Metazoa; phylum Chordata; class Actinopteri; family Sciaenidae; genus Sciaenops; species Sciaenops ocellatus. Next base: position 24,021,318 of record CP136866.1, on the reverse strand, counting down.
TTATTTCCCCGTTCATGACAACTGTACTAAGGGCGAATTTTTATAGAATTCAACTGTTCAAATTATATTAAGGCTTAAAGTTAAGCAGAATTAACAATGTGGCTGCTTTGATTGGCAGGTGGGTGTCGTTACAGATGGCTTGTCAGTGGAGTTTATGTGAATAAGAAAAGTATAGAAATAAATCTGCTTTATTCTTTAATCATCTCTTGCTCACATAAAAAATCTAAAACACATCGTACCTCTGCTTGTGTTTCCTTTCTGTATCTGCAGTGTCAATATTTAATAAAAAGGTAAAATGCCAAAGAAAATCTATAAAAACAAACATCTTTGACTGTTTTAACCTCATGCACTGGATCATCATCATTACACCTCTTCCTTCCTACTAATGAAGCACTGTCACGGCCTGATCATCATCATCATTACCATGTTTACAGCCTGGTACAAAAAACAGTTTTGGTCTCTGTAGCTAATTTCCCCGTTCATGACAACTGTACTGAGGGTGAATTTTTATAGAACTCACCTGATCATATTATATTAAGGCTTAAAGTTATGCAGAATTAACAGCATGGCTGCTTTGATTGACAGGTTGGTGCGGTTACTGTTGGATTGTTTGAGCAACCAGGTGTCAGCCCGCCTCGGGTCCATTGATGATCCACGTCTTTACTGTTTCTTAGATTAGCCTGGTAGTGGAAGAGGCAGGACTGCCAAGATGCCACCACGCTCTGAGCTTCACATACAGCTCTTTAGAAACCTGTGGGTGATGTTGCAGATGCGACGTCCATTCTTTATACAGTCAGTGACATCAACATGTTAGCAAGCTGATGTTAGCATTTAGTTGAAGGCACAGCTGTTGGTTTAGAGTCTCAGAGAGCTCCCAGAGCTAAACTATAACTTTATCTAACCCAACGTAATCTCCATACTACTCTAACCTCCATCAAGTCAATCCAAGAGACAAAACCTCCATATCTATGTCTGAACTGTCCCCAGAAACACATTTTACCTGCCTGTTTATAAAAACATTTACTTTTAGACTTTCGGCTAACAATGACTCATTCATTTTGGCACTAAAGAGAAATTCTCCAAACAGTTATGTGCCCTGCTATCCCTCCACTTTTTGATCCTCACTATCTCCATCATGCCGAGGTAATTTGGGGCACTAAGCAAACACAGACCACAGTTATCTCCCCACCTACACGAGTCATTAAATCTGTGCTAAATAAAATATAAGAAGTATAGTTTTTCTGTCTGTTCTCAGGGGAGGCTGGCTCAGAGGGAAGATGTTGAGTCCAGTCAGGTGCCATCTGGCCTGGGCTGGATGTTTTCAGGAGCACACACACACACACACACACACACACACACGCACACACACAGTCCATCCTCAGCAGCACTGCTCTATTATTCATGCTTTTATTTATGATTTCTAGAAAGATCCACCTGACAAACAACAACCCTCATTAAATAGGGATGACGTAGCTGTATTACAGTATGCAGCAGCCTAAATATAGGCCTAATATCCAGCATATTGTTGTGTACATTAAAAGTAACTCACTCTCATCCACCCTTTATTTGCAGCATAAACTCACTGGCTCACAGTTACTGCTACCGAACTGACTTTACAAGGCGGTGGGGATTTAAAGCGGCGTGAAGAAATTAATGTTCCTGAAAGCCAATGATTTCTGCTCCTGCTGCATGCTGTTTGTTTTCTCCATCACCAGCCAAAAAGTCGTTTACGCACCTTTTCATTTAACTCACCACAGGGCACCTTTAAAGTCTGTCCTCCACCCACCCTCTTGTAGGAGTGTTGCAGTGATTTGAGGGGCCCCTGTGGGTCATTGGTCCACATCAGGAGCCCTCAAACATCTCCGGCTCAAGCAGCAGCAGCAGCAGCAGCAGCAGCCTCCTCCTCCTCCTCCTCTCCTCCTCCTCCTCATCCTCTGCCACAAAAACGCCACACACCATTCAACCCGACGACTTGGCGGACTGCAGATCTCTTCAGGAGGAGGGGGGGAAAAAAGGAAAAACTTTTGCCTCAAGAGTCAGATGGGGTAAAGTGATCATTGCATGTGTATGGATTATCTTTAAGTGCCATTAGTTATTTATAATATTCCTTCAAAAAAAAAAAAAAAAAAAAAAAAAAAAAAAAAAAGCGGCGGGGATGCGCGAGAGACGCCACAGCGGCGAGGATCGCCCGATCTGAACCGGAGGAGTCACCGGCAGATGATGTCCCAATGTGAGAGTGCTTCCAGAGGAGACGAAGGAGAGGACGAAGAAGGATGAAGAAGGAGGGAGAGGGATCGAGAGCGGCAGAGGTGGAATATAATGAAGTTGAGTGGGAAAGGACTGTGCACCGTCTTCTCCAGCACCCTCCTCTTCGTGTGCGCCCTGTGCGAAGTTGTCGTTGGATTAAGATGCGTCTCGTTGGGATCTACGGTGAGAGCGCATTTCCACCTCGGCGCCGCGGCCGGGGCTTTCTACTCCGGGCTACTTGTGGGAATCGGGCAGGTGCTGCTTGGGTCAGCTCTGCTCTTTTGCCTGGAGAAACCCGGCTGCAGGAATTTCTTTCTCCTCGGTGTTGTGGTCTTCTTGTTGGGTGTCCTCACCGCCTTCTCCGGCGCGGTGGTGGACGGGGACACGGCTTCTCTGGTGGAGAGGAAATATTCCCATTACTGCTTCCACTCTTTGGTTGTGAACCCTGCGTGCGAGCAGCTGAGGGATTACCAGCGGAGTCTGGTCATTTCCACTGTTCTCAGCACCTTGGAGTGCGTCCTGGGGCTCATCAACCTGGTGGTCATCAAAAGGTACAAATCAGCGCAGTTTTCTAGGAGCCGACAGTGTCAGAGGGAGCGAGCCGGTGCCATCATCTTCAGCGAGGAGAGGGACTGCTCCTCGGATTTCCAGCCGGTGTCTTACATCAATTTGGGTGTTTTTAACGTGTTTGATGAGACAGGTGCAGAAGTGCAGTGCGGGGGACACCCGTCCATAGAGCTGCCTGGATACTCGCCCACAGACCCGGAGCTCAATCTCACCTTCCCTTTCTCTTACCCGCTCCCCACTGAACTACCGCCCGCATATGAAGACATTTTCCCCGCTGAGGCATGCAACACATAGCCGCTCCCCTCACCTCCCCCAGCAGTGCTTTCCTCTGCTGTGACAATCAATGACTTTATGCTTTAACAGCGCCCCCCCCCCCCCCCCCCCTCTCTTTCTATTCACCACTTCTTCCAACAAAAAAACAGTAAGTTACACAGGAGGACAGCAGCAGTAGGTTTTAATTCACCTGACTCCCTTCTCCTTACATCTTGCCTGGTTATAGCTTATATTGTGCACCACCACCACCACCACCACCTGATGTAGATCAAAGTGATACAGGCCCAGACAGCGCAGGGCAGATCGAGGCCCCAAACGCAACAGCTTGCTTAATATAACAAAAAGCAGAGTTTGTGTTTTGAATGTTTGCTGTTAACATTTTTACTTGTGAATAAAAAAGTGTATTTAACCTCATCGATGGTGGCAGCAGAGCTTTTGGGGGATCCTGTTGATCAACTTTAATTTTTTAAGGGTTCAACCAACTTCCTCTGAGCTCCTAGTAAACTATATGAGGAGTTATTTTCTACCACTGGAGCCTCCAACACATCATCAGGCCATAATATTGACCAAAAAAGGGCTCGATATGTTTATACTTTAAAGGCGCACTGCAGTGACTTATGATTTAATTTTTATGAAGTTGCAAGATTCAAAAGAGACAACTTTAAAGGTCCAGTGTGTAAGATAGCGGAGGCTCTCATCAGTGTGTTTTTATTAGTGTATAATCTCCTGAAAATGAGAATCATTGTGTTTTAAAAATTGTTGTCTTAAAATGAGTCCTTTATATCTACGGTGAGAGCGGGTCCTCTTCCACGGAGTCTGCCATGTTGAACCGCCATTTTTCTACAGTAGCCCAGAGCAGACAAACCAAACACTGATCTAGAAAGGACCTGAGTGTTCATTTGGTTGCAATCTGGAACTTCACCCCTAGGTGTCGCTAAGTCCTACACACTGGACCTTTAAAAAGAGTGAAAAGAGTGTGAAATTGATAGAGCAAATTACTTTTAGCGATGTATGCATGGCTCAAGCTTTAAAAACAGCACATCCTACATTTCCCATAATTCACCAGGTTGCCTTTTTATTAGACACTTCTTGACGTGCAGGAAATGTACCGGGCTGGGATCGAACCTGCAGTCAGGACCCAGCTTGGTGCCCCAGCCTCAGTTTGTAATGCTGAGATAACCCTAATGACATCATCAGGGTTATTTCTGGAGCCACGACATACCTGTGTTTTCAGGGTGAAGTGCACTTTTAATGTTAAATTTCACTAAGCCTGAAAACCTGGTTACATTCATATGACTTAATGATAATGAGCGTGTGTGGTATCAGAGGAAGCAGAGGGGAACGTCTGAGCCTGAATGCACCATTTGCTTTAAAGTAGCAGGAGGGATAATGATACAAAATCCCTCATTTCTGGGGTCTTTGAATGCACTCGCAGGCTGTCCAGATATGATACAGATCGATGGTGGTCCTTCCAATTTAAAAGATTGAAGCTGTGCACTGAGCACTGCTCCCCCGTATTGTTCCATCTGATGGTGACTTGAAATAATTTACTAACTCCGTCAGACACAAATAACCGCATCAGCTCTCAGCATGGATCCTCCCAGGACCATCAAAACCTGGCTATCATTACGTGCCCACCTTTAGATAACACTTCTCTGCGGTAAAGGAAATTGAAGTAGCCCCTTTTTCACTCAAATTAAAGCCCCCAAATGAGCACCGCTGGCCAAATGATCCTCCAGAGGCACTTTGAGGGGGAAAACTTTAGTTTTAGAAGTACCGTACTGGCTCAGACTAATAATCCTTTTCAAACCGTGTGATGATGCTTTCCACTCACTCATTCTACTTTAGGCTGGGCTTTGTGTGCCAGAGGTGAATACATGATAGGCCAAAAAAAAAAGAAAGAAAAGAGAACCTCCTCTCCCCTTTTCTTCTAACATTTCATGCCAGTAAAAGAATATGGAGCTATAAGCTGAACAAAAGAGGTCTTCAGGGAGATTGTGTCCTAAAAGTTTCATGCAGGGTTGTCCAAAGAAAGATGCAAACAAAGCGAACGGTGAGGGTGAAAAGTCACCTGCTGCGGCGGTGCATCAGCACTGTCTGCTGACAGAACACCAGAGCAGGACACAAGACTTCAGGTTCAGACCCTTTCAAACAAATAAGGTGTGCGCCCCTGCCAGCGGCACCTCTTCCACCTGGAGCACAGATGCCCAGGTCAGCAGTATATAACACCAACAAGCTTAGTGAGTTGGCTGGACTCTGGATGTTTCAGGTGGTCTGCTGTCTGAGTTTTAGTTTCTACTCTGATTAATATTTCAGTGGGTTTAGAGAAAACATCTGAGAACGTTTCCTAACTCCTCTCTTAAGTTTTAACACCTTGAAATAAAATAAAATGTCACGTTTCATAACAAAAAAAAAAAAAAACATCCTTCAGGGGAGCTGGTGCAACGAAGCACTGCTGCTTCTATTACATATTTTTATGTGCACGGCGCTTGTTACTCACGAAAAATGATCCAACGTTCAATAAGTGGAGTAAAAATAAGATAGGCATCATTTGGTTTTACTCGACAGCCTATGAATGGGATCTTTGGGAGACTTAATGTGATGTAAATAAACCTTAAATTTAGACGGTGGGAGACAAAACTCCAGTCTGTGATCCCTCATATTAAACTTAAAGTACCGGATTTGTTTGCACTGGGAGTTACTGGACTGAGGATATTTTCCATTTTCCAGTTGATTGGCTGGTTAAGCTAAGCGTAGAGGTTTCATATATATTTTCAGGATGCACAGGCTCTCTTTACATATAAAATAATTGAAAAAATGTCCGTAATATTTCCCGATTGTGAGTCGAACTCTGTATAAACATCATCAAAAAATGTAGATAAATTGCTGATTGTATCTTCAGGCTTAGGGTGACTCATGCAGATACCCAGACTAACATTTTCTGACATTTACTGCTAAAAATCTATTACACTGATAACATGGTGGAGCTTATTTGTCAGATTTGAATAAAAAGAAATTGAAAGAACAGATTTTAGTTCAAATGCTGAGTGATTTAGTTAAGACTGGAGCAGTGCTGCTGGGATCACTGTAAAATCAGCAGGCTGTGTCGGCCACAATTACGTCACTTTAAACACCGGACTGTAGCCACCACAACCAGTTTACTGTGGCTTGATATTTGTTTGGGACATTTTGAGAACAGTTAAAGGCTCTGTGCAAACATTATACATGTATGTTATGGAGAAAACCTTGGAGAAATCACATGAGACACAGTTAACTTTAACTCACTATTGATCAATATATGATAATTTCTCCATTTCATGACACTTATATTGCTTCACTACAATTAAAAGGGAATGTAAACTTAAAAAATGTACGATGAACTAATAAAATATATGTTTTTATCAAGCGGCAACCTCCGTGACTGTGAAGTGAAGCCAATGCGGAAGTGCCAAAAACTGCAGTTCCTCAAACGTCCACTTGAGGCTGGCTACAGAACGAGTCAGTCTCCATAAGCCCCCATGTTAAAATGTCCAACTTCACAGCAGAAATAAACATGTTTACAGCCTGGTACAGTTTTAGTCTCTATAGCTAAATTCACCGTTTATGACAACTGTACTGAGGGTGAATTTTTATACAACTCACCTGTTCAAATTATATTAAGGCTTAAAGTTATGCAGCTTTGATTGACAAGTGAGTGCCGTTACGTTCCATTCGGCCCGCCTCAGGTCAACTCATGCTCCACGTCTTTGTTGATTTTTAGATAAGCCAGGAGGCGAAAAAGGCAGGACTACCAACATGGCAGCGGCCAGAGCGAGCACACTCTGAGCTTCAAAGCGCCTTTTCAGAAACCTGTGGGTGACATCACAAATACAACGCCCATTCTTTATACTGTCAGAGGTTTTCATAGATTAAACTACTAAGTAGTATAGAAAAAACTTAAAATTAGGTTCATTCAACCAACAATAACAACAAAATAAAAATTCCAAGTCAGTGATGTAATAAATAATAGTGTAGCAGTCACTGGGTGGTTTTCCTACATAAGGCACTTTTAATTTGGATACTTAAAATATGTTTTGTTGATGATATTTATGTATTTTGACTTGCAACTGTTGAAACTTTTAGTTTTACCATTGGGAAGTCAGCTAACTACAAAAACCTTTGATTCATGCCTAATAAAATAAATAAGGACACTGTTAAAGTTTAAATTTTTAAACATGAATAATCATAATTCATCGGCTGTATGACTGGCAGCTACCTTCAAGGGAAGCTACAAGCTCATAAAAGACAAAGTAATTTACCAAAGAATTTATATAAATGTTAATATGTTGTACAATTTACAAATTATGCCGCTGACGCTGCAGTTCCCTACTTCGCTAACTGATAATCCTACTAGCAATCCGACTGCAGACAAAACAGCTATTCTTGTGGATGTTAAAGGTCCAGTGTGTCAGATTTAGGGGGCTCGCTTTACAGAATATGGTAGAGGTAGAATATAATATGCATAACTACTTTTTCATTAGTGTATAAACACCTGAAAATAATACTCAGTATGCTTTTATTACTTAAAATCAGATTTTAATATCTATAGATGCCGCAGGACCTCTTCCGCAGTCCACAATTGAACTACCGTGTTTGTACAGTAGCCCAGAGCGGACACACTAAACACTCTTTGTTGTAACTGGACTTCCTCCCTCATTCTAAAAAGGAGAAGGTGAAGCGACAGGGTTGCAATCATCGCTAGATGCCACTAAGTCCACCACAATGGTCCTTTAACAAACCCAAAAATACATATATTGAGCAAATTTATCAAATTTAGATGTTCCATGATAATTCCTCTACAAAATATAATTTATGCTCTTTCAATATCTTAAATCTGTGTTCAAACTGTCCCATTTTGTGCTCATGATTGAGACACAAAGATATCCGACTAACAAGGACTCTCAGTTTACTCTGACTCACTTCATCAAGTATGTTTCACGACGTCGCAGTGTTTAAATATCAGCTCCATCAGACGTAATGATGAAATGACAAAGTGCATTCACCCGTACAAGTAAACGACAGCGAGAGAGAGAGAGATTAACTTTCTAAAAGTCACCACTGTGGGAGCAGTTTATAATCTGTTGTCTGACATGACAAATGCATCTCTGTTCAGCGGTCATTAACAAACGTCACCTGCCTGTTCACTGGAAAGAAAATCTAAGATTACACGATAAATCTAATCTGTTTTTATCCGGCGTAGTTGCCCGAGGCTGGATGCTATTTTGCTGCAATTCACACTGAAGTTGAGACACCGACGGACCAGAAGTAGTGACACCTTTTCGTGGGATTTTGACCAGGTCGCATGCCCCGCATCTGAAATCTGTGTTTTACCACTAGTTGCACTGTCAAAACTGCATGTATCTGTAAGTAATTACCTCCATTAGTGTATGAACCGTGCCTTAGATAGGTCATGGTACCCTCTCTAACACATGCTGCGGTTTAATGATGAGTAATCGAACATTTTAAAAACAGCAAAGACACGTCAGGTTGTAATGTAGGGCAGCGTATTATCTCAAGATCTGTGTCCTCCGAGGTCCGAAGGCTTGGGATTTTTTTTCTCCCTGATGGCAGATCCTTTGTTGGATAGCGGTGCTGCATTAGTGTAATGACAGCCTCCAGCTCTGGTCACACAGAGCAAAAACCGCTGACTTGCATCTCAAAGTTCTTCACTCTTAGGAATATAAGGGAGGGCTTCTGCGCAAGTGATTACACTGCAGATATTTGGATGAATGATGTACGTGGTCGGCAGCGTACAGTCGGGGTGAGCCGATGGAGCCTCGAGGCGAGGAAGGGAGATCAAAAATGTCTCTGCCTCCTACTACTTATACATACGATACAATTAGCTCATTAACAAGCGTCATAACTTTTTAAATGCCACGTTTGCAGAGAAAATAATAGTACCTCACATGCAGGACGTGGACACGCATCTTGCATTACATTTTTCTCTCCATCTGCATACTTCTGAATGTATGTCAAGGACAAAACAGCCGGCCATACTTATGGGAAAAAAATCAATACCCCCTAAAAGCCTTTCATTAGACACATTTCCATTTGTCTGTGTGCAGCTGCCAGAGAAAGTTGTGTCTGGAAAAGCTCCAGTGGCTTTTAAAAGCCAACACTGGGCCTTTCCTGACAAAAATGTGGTTCACTACCTATGCGGGAGCTTCCGAAGCCATTAGACTCGCTTATGCCAATTTCTGAAAAACTTGATTCTTCTTTATACTCCCTTTGAAGGTTCTGATTTTCTTTTTTTTTCATCTAGAGGAGCAACAGTGATGGAGCTGTCATCACAGTGCGCAAAACAACCTACAAAAAGGCACCAAAATCGAGCTACGTATGTACCGTATGTTCACATTATTGACAGCTTGATGTGCAATCACAATCAAAAGTCACTTGTGCTTCACCCAGTGATGGAGCATTTATACTCACTGATCGCAGACAGCATCAGCATGTCATTCCCTGCAACGCTACACAGACAGTAAACTTTTAAACTGATCATAAAGAGCAGAATCTTGAACTTCTTCAACCAACCCTCACCTATGGTGAAAGAATGAGATCGCAGATACAAGCAGTCGAGATGAGCTTTCTCAGCCGTGATCTGTTGTTCCTTCACATTGAAAGGAGCCAGCGAGCCACCGAGACGCCGACACAGACTCAGAACCTGCTGGAGGGACAACATAGCTGTCTGGCCTGGGAACACCTCAGGATCCTCTAAGAGGAGCTGTAATGTGTTGCTGGGTAGAAGAATGTCTGGGATGCTAAACCTGCTGCCACCGTGACCTGACCTCGGATAAGTGGAAGGAAATGGATGGATGGAATAAAGAGCTGTAGATAACGTAAATTTAACTTGTTTTAAGTTTGAAAGTACAAATGTAAAATAGCTAATGTCAAACAATCCCAACTCAAGGTCCATTTTTTTTTGTAGGATTTCATCACATGGTCTTCATCAGGGGATGAGATTTGCACAGATTTCATGGGCATGGATCTGCTGACATACAAGCACAGTTAGGTGTTTTGATTTCCAGAGCTGCAACTAACAATTATTTCCATTATTTAAACTTGAACATGAATTAATCAATGAATCATTTAGTCCATAAAATATTAGAAAACACTCAACAGTGCAGATCACACAGGCCAAACGTGACTTCTTAAAATGACTCGTTTTTAGTACAAAATCTAAAGATAGCTGATTTGTAACACTGAAGAAGCTGAAACCAGAGACAGTTCGGTATTTTAGGTTTAAAAAATTGACTTAAAGGATTAAATTAGTTATCAAAATAGTTGCTAATTAATTTTCTGTCAATTAACTGACCAATTAATCGACCTGCTGTTTCAGTTCTAATGAGTTGAAGTGTTACACTTTCAGGACTTCTCGTCTGTGTTGCCTTGTTGTCTTTGGAAATTTGACAAACTCAAGGTCTACTTCTGCCACAACTGCGTGGGAGCATTGGAAGTGCGATGAAATCATGTCGCAGCAGATCAACAGATCCATCTTCATGATTCGAGATGCAAAAACGAGCCAAGAGACTGAACCAGTTTAACACTTTATTGTGCTCACAAAGGGAAAATGTGGAAGTGAGTAGGCGAGCCAGACTTGGGTGTGTTCGGGGTGATGCAAGGACGGCTCGATGTGGTAGGTGAGTTAGTTGGGTTGTTCCACAGGAACAAGGAGCACAGAGTTAGGAAGAGTTTCGTCAAGCAAAACAGCAAGACTAGCACTAGAATAGTGACCACTAGGGAGACTGAATGATCTGGTCTTTTATACTGCAGTTGTTGATTGGTGAATGAGGAACATTTCGTGAAGCAGTCAGGCAGGTGAGAGGAAAACTGGATGCCACGCCCAGCGACACACAAACAGAAACACAAGCACAAGTTGACACTGCAGGACGTTAATGAGGTTGTCGAACAGAACCAGTGATTTTGTGATTACAGCGAGTGCTGAGATTTTTGATCCATCCATTCGTTTCCTGTGGGTTGCAGGGGGCTCGAGCAAGAGGCAGGGTACACCCTGGACAAGTCAGCAGCTCATCACAGGGACAAATTCACACTCACATTCACACATACGGGCAATTTATAGTCACCAATTAACCTGTTAAGTGCATGTGTTTGGACTGTGGGAGGAAGCCGAAGAGAACTCACGCAGACACGGGGAGAACGTGCAAACTCCACAGCCGAGGTTCGAACGTGGAACCTCCTTGCCGTGAAGCGACCACTGCACCACCCTGCCACTTGTTTGTATCACTTACAGGCTACTGTAATTCAAACTGACTGAAAGACTTTTAATAGGAGAAAAAGTTCGATTGACCTCCTGCCAGTTGCCCACAAGGGTCATGGATGACTTAATAGTCCTTTAATGACCTGGACTTGGACTCATCACCCTCCTGCAGCTGAATTTGTGGATTAGAATTGACTCATCTCATATGGCGGCCCACTGAATTAATACTTAATGAATGCTTTTCCCGCTGTTACAATTTAATTATCTTTTTAAACAGAGTACAAACCAACCTCATGAAGCAGATGTCTGTTTGTTCCCTTTTTGTGCCAGCTAATGAGCGGCATTTACTGGAAAGGTGGTTTATATTATAGCAAACTCCTGAGTAGTTTGTTCATCTATTTCTTAATACCGAAAATTATGATGTTAATGAAAATGCCGAGCTCTCTCCTGAAACTCCTCCAAGTGAGATTGTGCTATATTATATATGGAGTCATTATCTAAGCACCAGAAAGTGTTGAACGCGTTCAGGGTGGAGTAAAAATACCCAGTTTTCAGTTCAGAGTCATATTTTTGCTGTGACTAGGATACATAAAATCTAATCGAATGGATTCACCAATGAAAGGATCTGTAAGATGTGAGTCACGACGGGTAAAAAAGTAGCTTCTTCCACTGCTGTGTAAGTCAAGCCAGTAGTAATTTTATGCAAACAGCAAGTGATTCCCCTCCAGGCTTCTTAACAACTGAGCAGCAGAGTTTTAGTGAGCTGGATTCCTCTCAGCAGCTTGGAACAGAAAGTGTGGCAGAGATGCAGTGAAGGGAGAAAAAGGGGGAACCCTGGCAGCGTCTGCAGCCACAGAGTGAGTCGTGCGTCAATCAATAGCTCCTGCAGTGGCTGTGTTTTCAGAGGGAGCCAGCTCTAAACTTGCAATAACCTCTTTGGCCGGCTGCCATCTGCCACTTAGCAGACAACTCCTGGAGCATCAAAAGAGCGGAGCTCTGCAGCTGAGGTAAGGTCGCTTTCGTGGGGTAAAGCTCCAACTCAAAGGCGCAACTTCAATTTAGTTCTCCAGCTGCCTCTGTTCCTGTAATTATTTGTGTGTTTTCTACGGGACATCCAGATGTGGCCACACGAGAGAGAGAAATAAACCCATATAAAATCATCATGCTTTCAGATATGTATTCCAACAGCATGCACGCTGAGGAGGTGGAAGACGCTGACTGATTCATGGCAACATGATTTATCCCTTTTCCCTCCCGTGCACACAAACAGAGGCGCCCGATGATTTAAAGAGACATCACGCTATGAAGGTAGGCAAGACAAGACCAAAAAAAATCTTTTATTTTTGTTTCAGTGCTGTTCAAGGATGATCTCGATTGTTCAGATATAACTTCAACCTGCACTGACTGATGATTATTTTGGCCACTTGGGAGTAGCAGAAACAAGTTATTATTATCACATTTACGGCGCCGCGGCAAACAGTTGCCAATTTACACTTTTCGGATGAATGTGTGCCCAATATTCACTTTCCTTTTAGCCAACTTTGCTGCTGTTTGGTGCCGGTTTCAGTAAAAACAGCAGTGTTTGATGAGAGTGTAAAGTTGCAGTACATGTGACCAAAACAATGAGTTGAAAGCAATGACAGTATAAAGAATGGACAGAGCCTGAGTGACGTCACCCACAGGTTGCGCTGTTTTGAAGCTGAAAATATGCGGCGCTGGACCCCAACATAGATGTACAGCTTCTTCCGCCTCCCGACTAATCTAAATATCAGCAAAGACGTGGATCATCGGCTGACCTGAGGCCTGGATGCTCTAATAAGCCATATGTAATGGTACTTATCTGTCAATCAAAGCAGCCATGCTGTTAATTCTGCATACCTTTAAGCTTTAATATAATTTGAACAGGTGAGTTTTATAAACATTCACCCTCAGTACAGTTGTCATGAACGGGGAAATTAGCTATAGAGACCAAAACTGTTTTTTGTACCAGGCTGTAAACATGTTTATTTCTGCTGTGAAGTTGGACATTTTAACATGGGGACTTATGGAGACTGACTTGTTCTGCAGCCAGCCTCAAGTGGCCACTCGAGGAATTACAGTTTTTAGCACTGCCACATTGGCTTCACTTCCCAGCATCAGAGGTTCCCACTTGGTTGAAAGACAGTATAGAGGTAAAGTGCAGAGTCAGGTAATGAGTCTCATTACTCGAATGACTCCTTTTGTCATTTGATTAATTTTTAATATAAAAATATTGATTATAGCAGCTTTAAACCGATCTTACTTACCTTATTCATGAGATAAAACCAGTTTTAACACAGAGGTCTTGAAAATCCCTGATACGATTAGTCAGTGCAGCTTTTAAAGATTTACAATGCAGCAGGGGGAGTCTGGATTTGATGGAAAACATAGTAAAAAAGCTCTGTTATGAAACCAGCTCGTCTAAAAAAACAAAGGGATGTAGAGAAAAGATTGTATCAAAAAAAAAATCCAACAATGTTAAACCACAGCATCAAACTCCTGCACAGAGATGGCATACTTTCCTTTTTCAGAGTAGCCTGGGGTAAAAACAGCTAGCCAGATGTGGGGGCTCTCATGAGCCACCAGAGTCGGCCACGATTAAAGCCTCCATTGTTGAGGCAGCTACTCAGTGCTGTGGCCAGAAGGTCATCCATGCCAGTTGGAAGGAAGGAAGCTGACAAGGTGAGTGAGGAGGCCTTTCGGGTTTAGTTAGCCCAATAAACTCTCAAATCTGCTGACTGGTATTGGCAGGCCAAAAAGGACTGCAGCCTCTTTGGTCGTGCAAACAAAAACTGATGTGTAGGATGAACTTGGTGAGTCCGGTGAGAATTTTGGTCAATTTAGTTCTGGCGAGCTGCCACAGGATGCAGGGTTCAGTCCAGACTTCTCTGTGCAGAGTGAAGTGTGTCCTCTTTGGTGACACATGGCTGCAACTTGAATGCATGGAAAGACACCAGCAGAGGTGCTCTGGGCTGTGTTATCAGGATACGTCTGCCTCCTGGATACATCAAACAGGGAGGACGCCTCGGGGCCAGACCCAGAACATACACAGGGGACTAAATACCCCTTTTAGCTTGTGAACGCCTCAGGATCACCCAGAAAAACTGGAGGACATGACTGGGAATGAATAGATGAGTGGAACATACACATTGGCCATGCAGTATATAACACTATAAGGATAAGGTGTGTCAGTTGTGAAGAAAGCAAAGAGATTAAAATTAGTATTTTTGAAATTTAGGGCCCCCATTTACAGAGTGCAATACCACTGTGTTAAATATGGACAGCAGTACATGTGTATTTATTATGATTATATCACTTATGATCAAAAATTAGCGAGTCGACAACTTTACTAAGAGCCAAACATCAAGCAAGTGCAACAACACAAGACATAGCAGCCAGATAATATTACTTACTAGTCCAACAGCAAGAAGCCCAGCTCGGCATCTGTCTTCCAGCTCCAGCTCCCACTCACCCGGCTCCACTTCTAGCACGACATCGGCTCACCTCCCCGTCAGCATTCACCCGCACCCCAAGCCAGTAACCCTCCTCTTCTTCTTCTTGTTCTTGTTCTTCTTCTTCCCAGTGGTCCAAAACGTCTGTGGTACAAACACTAACTAACACTCCCCCGGGTGCTCTGAGCTCACAGTCCGGGCAGCCCGACTAACAAACTGAGCTAACATTAGCTGACAGCAGCTTCAGTTTACTTTTTCATTTGGAAACTCACAGAGAGTTGATGCACAGCAGCCGTAGGACATCAGAGGGAAAACCAGAAAACATTTTCTCCATAAAATATGATTCACCAAAATCTGTGAAATAGTCTTACAGGTAACCGTACCCAAAGTACAAAGTTACATAGTGCAGAGTGGGAAGTTATTAAGTTATTTTATGGTAGAAAAGTTACACAATGTTGCTTTAACAGGACAAATGAGCACTGCAAGAACACTGCTTCAATTTAGGCATAAAACTTTAAACACGGTAACTAAAATGTAAACGTCACTGGAAAGATCCAGTTTTTAAATCTACAAAAGTTCCGAACATGATAATTGTATTTATGTATGAAATAAACCAAACAGTGAGTAATTTATGGCTGCTGGCAAATATGTACATCCGTGCACTTTTTTTGTTTGGAACAGTTTCCATTAAAAACTAATTGAATTCAGCTTTTTGTGGGCAATAATACATCTTAAGTGCATCATCACTTTGGAGGCTTTAAAGAGAGACTCCCACTCAGAAGTGAGCACAGCATGAAATGTGTGGTTCCTTTAATGATGGCATTGAAGTCCAGCTCCTGAAGGCATAAAATAATTATTTTGTGGGTGGATAGCAGATAGAGGGATGATTACTAAATTACCATCCTCCTACTACTACCGCTGCACAGAGAGATACGCTAGGTGCACTTTCACAGATGGTTTCTTGTCCAGCTTCACCAAGTCAGTGTGAAACTTTGACAGGAGAAACTCCAGTGTGCCTCATATGTCATCCATCCTCCAGAGCAGGCTGAGCCTGCAGACAGATGGCCTCTACACAGGCTGCATGGAGCTGAAAGACAATTTACTAGATAGCTAATCACTAATATTACACGAATACTATGCATGAATTCTTATTAAAAGTCTGCTTAAAATATGTAAATGTTCACCCAAAAATCAGGCTCTCAAACGTTTTTTTTTAGTCGTAGTCGCAGCCGATAGTCACACAGAAACAAAGATTGCAGTGTAGTAAATCGTTTATTTCATTATTAAGAACATAAATATCACAAGAGTGAGTCTTGATTAAAAAAACGATTTGGGGGAAATAGTCATCTGTCACCTTTCACCATTTGTTGTAAAACTCGGATCCAGAAATCAGGAATAAAAAAAAATCACAATCAAAAGGAAATTTCTTTCTTTTAAAGTTTGTGTAAAGTAAGAATAAATGTTCTGAGTTTGTCAGACCAAAGAAGAAAGTGTTATTAACCACCCAGCAAAATTTGAATTAGTAAAAATATCGACAAGTTTGTCTCTGGTGGCCTCAGCGTGTCATCAAGTCACCCTTTAAGGACCGCCCACAAAATCCTGGACTGAAAACTGGTTAAAACTGTTTTAACCTCTAACTCCACATTTCACTAATGTATCATTCAAAGTCTTTTCACGTGTTTTCAGCAACTATTTTCCAACATATTTAATGTATTTTGACAGAAATCTCAGAATTGCCTTCACACAGACTTTAAAGGAAGATCACAGACACACAAAGTGAGACACAAAAACAGAAACAGCATGAACATATTCAACATGAACTACATAAAAACACGTTGGATGTTACCGGAATGAGCAAATACACAGATTTCAACAGTGAGCAGGAGTTGAATGAGTTTTTATCACATTCAGACAGCAGGAAAAGAAGTCTGGTGAAGGCTGTGCTGTATACCTCACTCTGACAATGATCCAAACTACATTCGTACGTCATCTTTCAGAGCTGAAATTAGAAAATTCAGACAACTGAAGGATCACACAAGATGGCAGCTGCAACAAAAAAACACAGCCCACTTTTTATGTGATGTCTAACAGTATTGCTAACACGTGCTTAGAAGCTGTCAACCATGTGTAGAGTACAATTATTCTGATCCATTTCATGGGCCGGTAGGTATTTGGATACAGGCGAGTGATTTCACACAGAAAGTGTCGTCCCATCAGATTTGTGAGAAGCTGCTTTGAGGCTTCTTCTTGCACCGGTGCAGTCAGGTTTTACATGAAGACCCATGAAGTTTTAGTAAAAGGAAAAAATAGACCAACTTAAAAAAAAAATACTCTAAAGCAAGTGTAGTTATTACCAAGACTAACTTTCTTTATCACAGTGACTTTGACCCAGACACTACTGCCTGTTCAACTATTCTGACTTCATGACTGTTGAATAAATAAAAACTACTCTCACCTGGCTAACAAGGACCAAGAACTGTGAACGAAAAAAATAAAAATGCCCCTTATAGAAACCCAAACTTCATCATCAGAGAACCAAAAGAAAAACAAATCCCACTGCAGCCGGCCGCTGGTGGTAAATCTGCTGCCAGCACAGAGAAAAATGACCACTATAATGATATTATCAAACTCGATGTTCCAAAGTACTTCAGGAGTTTCTTGAACTCCACAGAACTTCATGTGGCGTCGAAAGGTTTTCATTTTTGTGCAAGCTAAGCTGATGAGATGCAGAGGGACGCTGCTGCTTGAAACATAATTGATCTCCAGCGATATAAAAACACCAACAACATTCATTTTTATCCCCCCAGAACAGAAAATCTATCTCCAACTGAGAAAATGGATCGCTGTTCATTTTAAATTATCCTAACTTGCCTTCAAAAATTACAATTAGAGGACAAATTTACACAAGATTCACTTAAAAAAAGCATACATTTTATGTTTTTTATATAGCCACGTCGTCGGCTAACATGACGCCACTTTATCAGTTTGCAGAGATGTTATGATGACCGTTACACCAGAGAGAATCTGCATGAGTTATGTAGATTATTTTATGGTTTGTTTCCATCAGACTTTGTTTCAAGTCTGCGTTGGATTCAGCTGAAGACGGGAGAAGGCACTTGACAACAGTTTGCAGTCAACTCAGTTTTGAACCTCGCCACCTCGAAGCTAAACGTATCCCGCGTGTGATTGCGAACCAGCTGACCCGCTGTGATCCATATGCAGCGCGTGTGTCTGTGTCAGTGACCCTGTGTTTTTTCAAATGTAAATCCACTTGTTTGTCTGACTCTTCAATGATGCTCAGGACATTTAATTTCCATTTTCTGTGGGTTTAGTCAGCGTTGAGGTTGTCCCTGTCAAGGTGATTCACGGCAACAACAACAACAGCAGCAAAAACAAAGTGTGAAGCCCGTCTTGCATCAGACAAAATGTATTCAGAAGCACACCGAACCTTTTCTTTTTTTTTTTACCCCCTTTTCTCGGTTTGGAATCTGCTTCTCCGATGCCTGTGGCAGCTCGGGGGGTGTCAGTGATCTTAGCCTGGGGCAACGTGCTGTTTCAGGGCAGACAACTCATCAAGGTGAGTGACAAGTGTTGGGGCGGGAACGATTCACTCTTCTGCCCTGAGGTGAAAAGTTGCACACTGTAGCTTTAACACTAAATCTTTCAACTCGCTCTTTTTCTGGACAAATCTCAAAGGGTAATGATGTAAGAACTGCCAGGTTATAATCAGGGAAAAGGAGCTTTGAAGTAGTCACAGCTGTTCATTGACATCAGAGAATCCCATTACTCAACAAAATAAGTGCTGGAATGGAGGTTTTTACTCTTACTTTGCAATGCAGCACTGCAATAAAAACACGACGGAGCTGCATACTGACGCTGGGAGCATCCAGAATATGTGAGCAAACATGTAAGTTTGTGACACACTGGATGTTTAATGAGGGTTTCCTCATTTTACTTTCAAAATGGAGTCCAAGCTATCAGTCAGATACTATAATAATCAAGTGTGGCCCTTAAGTACGAGGACAGCAACACACTGTTCGCTCTTTTGGCTCCATACTCTTATTGGTTTGGATGACTGCCAGCTTTCTTGCCGGCTTTACTTTGGTGGTATTCTCCGTGATATCGAAGGAACAGATTGAGTGCAAGTTGGAAGAGTCTGCAGTGCGCTGCCAGACCCTGGAAATGATATGAATTGTACATCCAGATCGTAATGTATATACAGGAGAGCTGGACAAGGAGAGCGAGTTAAAAAATGGAATTATGTTCCTGCAGCAAAACTTTAAGGTCATCCAAAGAAAATTATTCTGGCATTTCATCCGGAGCTGTATCTCCTATTGAACAATGTGGGAAATAAAGAAAACGATGGGGGAAGTGTACTTCATTTCTTTTTGTAGCAGATGAATGACTGTTTAAAACACTGAGCTCAGTATTTGGATTTTTCCACCAAATGACTCTCAGATCTAAACTTTTGTAGCGTACGCAGACTGACATAACTATGGCTAAAACATTATTTAGATACACTGAAATCAAAACAGAACGGTGTGTCTGCAGTTTACATTACATTCAGTGGAAATACTTGGCCAAGACACCAACACTGGTACTGACTTAATAAAGTCTCAGTTAGAGCTGAAGAAAATAACTAAAAATGATAATGTACCATGATATTTCTTTTCTTGGCTCCGACCAGTTTATGATTCTGGATGTGTGGACTGATTTGTAAACTGACTGATTGGTTCGAGACGGGTTAAATCTGTCGACAGTCGTTCACGCCACTGACGGTATAAACAACGGATGGCGTATGTGTGACGTCACCCACAGGTTTCTTAAGATCTGGCTGCCGTCCTGTTGGCAGTCCTGCCTCTTCCACCTCCCGGCTAATCTAAATATCGAAAAAGACGTGGATCAGCAGTAAACCTGAGGCGGGCTGAATGAAGCCTGGGCGTTCAAACAAGCCATCTGCAATGGCACCATTGTGTCAATCAAAGTGGCCATGCTGTAAATTATGCACAAGTTTAAGCCTTAATATAATTTGAACAGGTGAGTTCTATAAAAATTCACCCTCAGTACAGTTGTCATGAACGGGGAAATTAGCTATAGAGACCAAAACTGTTTTTTGTACCAGGCTGTAAACATGTTTATTTCTGCTGTGAAGTTGGACATGTTAACATGGGAACTTATGGAGACTGACTTGTCCAGTAACCAGCCTCAAGCAGTCACTCGAGGGTTTACAGTCAGACACTTCCACATAGGCTTCACTTCCCAGCCACAGAGGTTACTGAATGAACCAAGTGGAAACAATGGCCTGGTCCAAAATCCCGCCCAAGGCTATGTACTTGGATTTCCCCACCAGTCAGTCAGAACTGAAGAAGTCTCTTGGATGACTGGTGAAACGTCTACACGGATCTACAGCCACATTGCCCCACATTTAACCCTTCTCAAAGAAAGATGCCCTGGACGACCGAGAACCTTCACAGATGACTGGTTGGTTGAAACTCTGGTTCGATGTCAGAGGGTGCTGTAGCCATGTTCAGTTTAATTATATGAGAAGCAGACAATTAATTTATTGTAAATGTTGATATGTTATGGACCTTTTCATTATCTCGTCCGACTTCTGCCACTGGGGTCAACGGTTCTACACATACTACGATGAAACTCAAGAGGAGATCTACAGGTCTGCTGAACATCTTAAAATTTGGATGTGCATTATAAAACAGCTGGATCCCACAACAACATCTGTAGACGCCAACTGTACTGGAGTGCTGCTAAATGCCGTGGCTGAGTTGAGGAAGTCTGAACTTTTTCCCAAAGATGGTTTCTGTCATTTTAATTAGTTCGTATCACACTCATGTGCTCAAATGTTTGTTTTTCTGACCATTTTTGACAGTAATGAGTTGTTTGATGCTATAAAAAGTTGACAGCTGAGCCCTGCTCGTGTATGGACGAGCCCTTGATATAATGGTTTCAACCCCGATCACTACTGTGCAGACTCTGGCTCCAAATTATGTCACCAAATTATGGAGATTTTGGCTTCATTTTTGTTCAGTGGCGACACGTCATCCATCTTTATATACAGTCTACAGTGTCCAGGAAAGATACCTTTAAAAAGAACAATAAACTATAACTGCTCATCTTATCTGTTAATATCTAAAAAGCATTTTGTTTGTTTGCACTTAAAAGATGCAGTTTGCCAAATCCTGAACTGATAAACCCACTCACTGTAATATCAGTAGAAACAGTTGGTGTGCTCACATCCACGGAAATATCTAGAGCAGCTTTGTGTCAGGCATTTTCCAAAATGTCCCCAAAAAGTGGAGGGTTAAATACTTTTGAGAGTGAAGAAGAAAAAGATGAATAAATAAAAAGGTTACATAACGTCTTATCAGCATACTGAAAATGTTCTGAAGAGAAACAGATGTCTCAAAAACTCCCACACTGAACACCCCCCTGCACCTCCGTGTTACACCCACACAGGTGTTTTCACTTCTGTCGCCTGATTAGACCTCTCCTCAGGACTGTGTGGGCGACTACAGACTGAATTAATTGAGGTCTCCGTCTTTGTTGTACTTGTTAGACCAGGACAACTTTTGTCAGTGGTCCAAAGGCCTTTTTTTTTTTCCCCTTCTCCACAGCAGACAGTTTGACCTGTCACTGCGGGAAAAGCACGAATGTTACTAATGACATTAACGATGACTCCGTTTCTATTCAAGTGTCTCGTTAAGTCATGATGGAAAGACATCAGGGGTCCGGTCGAATAGTCTATTTTGGTTCCTAACTGAGTGAAATGACCCAGAAATATTTACGTAGCGCCATGACAAGAGCCGAGCTTTAAGCTTTAATGCTTCCTTTCTTATCTCCTTCAGCATAGGATACATCGGACAATCCTCTACGAATGGAAAGGAGATAATGCCGTCCCACAATTCCATGCCGCAGCAACCAAAAAGAAAAAACAAAAATGGATGCACAGTTTGGTCATTCACAACCAGACATTAAAAAACATCAGTTCATTAAAACAGTGTGATGCAGACTGCAGCAGAGAGAGGGGGAGAGTGTGAATCCGGACAGACGTGTTGACGTGATACATAAACATTGATCATGAAATCTGATGTTACTCTACAGGTCTGTAGTTCATCAGTACAGACTGCAGTCTGTTAACAGACAGACAGACGCTCGTCTCCTCTATGAAAGCTGCTCTGTGTCCTCACTGTGCTGCTTTAAAATAAACTCTGATGAACTGTTTGTGGCTCGTTCGTCTTCACCTCCTGCAGTTCCCTACATTAGTTCTGATGCTGTTGACTGTGGAGCTGCGTTCACACACAGAGGTGTTCAAGTTTGCTGTTTGCTGTTGTGCAAAACTTTATCAAAATGTTGTAAAATGTTGTTTAGATTAGATTATAGTTACTATAGTTACTGTAAATTATCCTTCCCATACAAATGTCAAACATCATTAACTGTGACGTCCCTGCAGATCATCATGTAAGTTACTGTCTCTTACTGATCATCCATCTTTTGCCATAACTTGTTAATATGTTGACATATGAGTGGACAGGAGGGTGAGTGACCATTCTCAATTTCCTCCGTTACATGTCTTGTTCTGAGTGTGTCTGTCTCTTTGTCTTTCCTGTGTCTGTACTGCATCTGTGTGTGTCTGAAGTTTGCCTGTGTTGCTGCCTCTGCTTTTGGATTTTAGTTATTGAGTCTTTTGTTTGTGTTTTTGCCTGGATCTCCAGCCGCCTTTTGGTTAGTTTGTTTTCTGTGTTCCTTGGTGTTTAAACTCCTGTGTTTCTCTGTGTTCTACCCCTACGTCTTTCTGTGCGGCTCTGTGTCTGCAATCGGATCCACTCCTGAACCTCCCCCTCCCCGTGACAGTGGACTATATTCCTTTAATGCTTATATGCTGATGTTGATAATGAAGTCATATTTTCACCGTGTTAATATAAAAACCACGGTATGAGCACATGGGGAGAAGTATCTCAGATGCATGTTTTGTAGTCCATCTTCTGAACTTTGTAGTTTCACCACAGATCACGTCAATAACATCCACCATTGCATAACGAGGTAGCTTAGTGTAAGTGCAGTCGGATTCTCTGAACACCACAGACGTCTTATGAATTCTCCTTCACATCTTTCCGTGACCTCAATGGAAAACATCATGCGGTCAAGGAAAGATGTGAAGATGGGGAGGTGTGTTTAGGAAAGGACACAGGAGGTAACTTTTTTGACTATTCGACCGTACCCCAGGACCCTGAAACTGAAGTCAGCTCATTATTATTACTCACACCAGTGTGACACATCAAAATGTCTTCTGTGAAAATGGCCTGACGAGTTTGGTGACCTCGTGTGATTCCCAGCGTTGCGTTGCTCGCTCCAACATTCGACTTCGGTATAATTGAAAACACCTGCGAGGGTGCAGGTCGTTGCTAAAGCTGCTAACAAAAAGAGTTCAGCTCCATAAACACTCAAACATCCTGCGTTTACACTCCGAGTCATTGAATTATACATGAAGCCAAAACATCAAACTCTGCGTTGCTGTCTAAGCAGCTGTCTGGATACCGGTCCCTGAGGTTATATACAGAATGTTTACGTAAAAAAAAAAAAGAGAAAGTTATTCTTTCAAAAATCTTCTTTACATCATCTCACTTTTATTCACCCGCAAACATTTTCTCCTTAAAAAGATTGAAGTATTTAAATAGATCAAAAATACATTAGAAGTGCATTCTTAGTGTTTGTTTGCAAACCAAACACACCTTTCAAAAGCATCTGTTCACATATTATAAACAGATCAGTAGACTAGAGACAAAAAGAGGGGAAGCATGTTGCAGTGTGCATCAGTCTGAAAGTCTTACAAACCCTTAGAGACTTTGTCGGACCCCGCGGAGAGAGAGAGAGAGAGAGAGAGAGAGAGAGAGAGAGAGAAAGAGAGAGAGAGAGTCCTTCAAGGTGAGATGTGCGTCTTTGGCTCTTCTAAGACTTACTGGAACTGTGGCTTTGCTCCATTGTGTTGAAGAAGAGACAGATTCCTGCAGTCAGCAGCAGGTGCATGGACTCGTACAGTAATTTGGGTGAAAAGACGCTCCATATGAAGAGATGGTACCGCAGAACAGTTACCAACACAATGTAGGCTGCAGCTGGCACAGACCTCAGCAGGGCCAAGCAGTAGCAGCCATGGCCGACTGCAACCGGGCTCCTGCGGAGAGGAAAAGGATTCATTAGAGGAGGAGGAAAGCGCAGCAGAGAGCAAAGCTGTGAATAAAAGGCAAACTTTCTGTAGAGCAACACAGAAAAGTTTATATGTGAGCCGAGGTCATCATAAGCTGCTTAATGTTGAATCAGTAAAGCTGCAGATTGTTTGATGATTCATAACCAAGGCTACATTTTCACACTTTGGAGTTTTTTTTTTTACCTTACGCATGTTCCCAAGAGAAGGGCCTGATCCAATTATCTTCTCACAATAATACGGATTGCTGGCAAATTCTGATACAGAAGTTAATGACTTTAAAAATCCGCACGATGGGAGGAGGGACGCAGCGAGGAGATTAAGAGATGAAGATGTAAAACCAAACACACACACACACACACACACACACACACACACACACACACACACACACACACACACACACATACACACAAAGGATGCACTACACTTCATCTCTGACGCACCGAAACACAAATGCGTAAATTAACACAGGGATATTGTTCATTCAAACAGGCAGAGTCCCAGCTGAGGGGGAGGAACTTCAAGCCTTTTCCCAAGAGAGACAAGAGAGGTAGGAGACATGGGAAGAAGTCCAGTTTGGAGGTAGAAAATCAATCAAAGGGCCAGTTTAAAAGACTCGCACACAAACACAACGCTCATTTCTCTAAAGATACACGACACCGGATAATCAATAACGAGCTTCTGAATGTTCTATAGAGGCACACAGGAAAAGGAAAAGTTATGCATTCGTTGTTATGCTGCCCGCATGGTCAGTGACATTTGAGCCACATTTTAGCCACCAATTACATTCTGGAGACGTTGGGCAGTTCATTATGATGAAAGAGGGAACTGATGCACCCAAGTGCCCCTAAACATAACAAACTACCAGTTTAATCCAGTTTTTTTTATAGTTATTCCATCTAATGACTTATGAGTGTTCACACATGACTGGTGATAATGTTAATATTATGATGGTTCTGTTGCAGCAGGTGCTTCAGGAGTGACCGGACCACCATTGTTGGAATCACCTGGGCTCAGTGATTTCTGTCTTTCTCTCTCTTTTCTGTCATGCATGGTTGTGTTACTGACAAACACACCCCATCTTAACTTTAGTTTTGTTTGTTTAGGTTTCCTTTCCATTGTTTGATTTTGACAAAATTGGGGTCTCGTTTGTCTTTTTATTCCATTGGGTGACTGCATTTGTGAGTATTTGGTGCTAATCTGTCTCACTACACAGTGTAATGCCTGTTTTCTTTTTGTTATCACGTTTTCTAAAGATATTTTGGGGGCTTTATTGGATAGAGACAGCCGAAGAGTGAGGATTCAAACGCTGGGCTGCGGTGGCAAGGACTACCCTTCATACATGGGGCGCACACGCTACCTACTGAGCTAACCGGCACCCTGTTAGCATGTTTTGATACAGGACTGATTGTGTAAATGGAAAGGATGTCATGACGTCACTGGTCTTTGTGAGGGTTTCCCTAGGGATTCCTGATAGTGCGACCTTTCTGTCCAACAGTGGGAAATAGGCACTTAGAGATGGAACTATTACTGCAAATGATGTTGGTGAGTATTAATGTCATTGTAACTTGGAGGAAAATGGCGTGTGCTCTTGAGCTAAAGTGAACACTCAATTTGTAAAAATCTCACCGTGCATTAGCAATCAGTTAAGCTCTTCAACAAATGGCAAATTCCCCAGAGTGGCTGTTTCATAAACAGCTTAAGTTTAATTCTGTGTTCGACCTCAAAGAGCTACTGAAACATTTATGTGCGACCTCTCGGGTCGGGTTCTTCATTTACAGGTGTTACTCTGCTAACAGCAAACAGTGACAGGTGTCTCATACAAACAGGTACATCGTTGATTAACTGAGCTTCAGTAGATCTGTAGTTTTCACATGTTAGTTCAGTGTTCCTGCCTGTGGCTGCTTTGATATAGAGTAAATTGGTGTTCATGTTTGCTGCTTGTGAAACACTGTAAAACTGTACACATATAAAGTAAATGTGCAGCCCCAACTCTGACTGACTTCCTTCAGTCACTGTCCTTCGGTACACTGCATTTAAACTCATTGCACTTTTGAACTCACAAAGCAGCAAGTTGCACAAAAGATCAACTGTTGTCACCATCTCCAGCTGTGCTTCCTCACAGCTCTCCACAAAGGTAAATTCAAAGAGTCAATTCAGCTTCTTGGAAACCGAGTACACAGTGAAAACCTAAATATACAAGGACCTGAATCTGTTTTTACCGTTTGTATTCCTGTCAGAACATCAGATTTTTTCTTCCCTGATTGGCCAGTTTGGAAGGTCTACAGTGATGATGAGCACTAAAACAATAAAATCCAAATTATGAGACTGCTTTAAGTAGAATTTGAGTGCATCGAGGGAGACCCGTTGAAAAGCTATTGATCAAAGTCCATTTCCAGTACTTGCCCTGTGGTCGAGATGCTGATGGTGCAGAGTGAATCCTAAGTGAGCTCCAGTACATGAGGCTATTTTAGAGATTCATTTGTCACTATGTCTGAGTGCATATTACAGATGGGGTTTCTGTGGAAAGCACCACGCTATGAATAATAACGAAGAAAGATGGTCATGTATCCTGCACTGTAATGCTTACTAGAAGGATTAAATGTGACGCTGCAGAGTTCAGTGTAGCACTACAGTGTTTGTAAAGCTCACTTTATTAGATACACCTTTCTAGTACTGGGTTGGACCCTTCAGAACTGCCTTAATTCTTTGTGGCGTAGATTCAACATGGTGCTGGAAACGTTCCTCAGAGATTTTGGTCCATATTGACATGATGGTGTCATTTGTTGGCTGCTTATCCATGATGCGATCTCCCGTTCCACCATATCCCAAAGGTGCTGTATTGCATTGAGATCTGTTGACTGTGGAGGGCATTTGAGGACAGTGAACTCATCATCATGTCCAAGAACCCAGTTTGAGATGATCTGGGCTTCCTGTCATGGTGTGTTGTTCTGCTGGAAGTAGCCATCAGAAGATTGGGATGAAGTAATGGACATGGTCAGCAACAACACTCAGGTAGGCTGTGGCGTTTAAATAATGCTCAGTTGGTACTAAGGAAAATATTCCCAATACCATTACCTCACCACCACCAGCCTGAACCGTTGACGCAAGGCAGGATGAGGTCTATGCCAACTTCTGACCCTACCATCTGAATGACGCAGCAGAAATCAAGACTCATCAGAACAGGCAACATTTTTCCAATCTTCTATTGTCCAAAATATTGGTGAACCTTTCATGTTCTAAGCTGACACGAGTGGCACCCTGTATGGTCTTCTGTTGCTGTAGCCCATCTACTTCAAGGTTCGACTTGTTGCTCGCTCAGAGATGGTCTTCTGCATATCTTGGTTGTAACAAGTGGTTATTTGAGTTACTGTTGCCTTTCTATCATATCGAACCAGTCTAACCATTCTTCTCTGACCTCTGGCATCAGAGAACTCACTGGACTCAGACCACTCTCTGTAAACTCTAGAGATGGTTGTGTGTGAAGATCCCAGTAGATCAGCATGCCACGTTCAAAATCACTTAAATCACCTTTCTTCCCCGTTCTGACGCTCGGTGTGAACCAAATCTGAGTGCTAAATGACATGTTGGGAGGTCACAGAGTCAATTTCTGATAATCTTTATCGTCCACGTTCAATTTCATGGCAGGTCGGCCATGAACCAAAGTGCTGGATGGATGAATGGATCAACATCATCTCTATTCTTCTATATATCATCTCTAAAATTATTTAAGATGAGTACAACTTTTTAATCTGGACTACTGAAATGTTAAACATATCACATTCAAATGTGGGATAAAAGAATATTAAAAATATAAATCATGCATAGGTATATACCTCCTCTGCAGCCTCATTTCTATGAGACATTTTTACATAAAGTGGTGGTGACTTTTGAGTGCAAGGCCGTCGCCTTCAGTCACCGTAAATTTAAACAACTTAAGCAGGTTAAACTGTTTTCATACAAACACCATCCTCTGTCTACATTACAAGAGCATTTTAGTTTTGGCTCCATCAGCAGGGCAGCTGTTGCCCGGCCGCAGGCCTCATCACTCAGCACTGTGCATGGATCTCATGCTGGGGGGAAGCTGTAGTTATTGGCTACATTCACACACATACAGCAACCCCGCTGCTACTGGCCTCTCTTCAGTTCAGCTCTTACGCAGGTTAAACGGTTTACATGCATCTTTGATATCCTGCAAGTGAGTCTCTTGTTGTCGCCGTGGGTAAAGCAATTAACGAATATACCTGTGCACCTGCTCTGTCCCACCCAAAGAGAGGATTCAGGAGGAAGAAGTATAAAAACAACTCTCAAAAGTAAATGTAATAGTGCCTGACTGAAAACTGGATGGTATTTCTAACTGTAATTATATACTTTACATTTATTATTTGATCAAAATGGAATTCATACTACTAACTCTTGATGTAACAGAAACTGGACCACTTTTAACTAACACATTAGCACTTTTTATTCACAACATTTAGCTAACTATTTCAAATCTGGATATTATTCAGACCCTTTCACAATTTCAACTGTTTATTCATTACTTTTAGCAAACTACTGTAGCTGTTTATCCAATAAAGTGCAACTAAACCAGCTAAATTTGAAAAACGTGGCGGAGGACAGTCACTATGGGGGGTGTGCCCTCATGGCTAGACCATGCATAGACCATCGCTCGGTGTAGCGGGAATAAAGATGGGGATGGAGGTTGGTGACAAAAGCTTCGAAATCAGCCAACAGCGAAATTCAAATGCAAAAGTCGAGTTTATACCAGTAAACGGAGGTAGCTATACATATTTAGAGCACAGTGTGAAACATTTAAATATTTTGCACCAAACTGTTGGAGATTTGGATCTGAATCAATCAATAGCACTACTGTACTTCAACTACCTCTATACACTGTTCTTTTTCCTGAAAAAGTAGTTTAAGGGTTTAGTTACACTTTTCAGTACTTTTAGCTAATTATTTTAGAAGTTTATCCATTAATTTTAGCTATTTTAATCATTTATGTGTTACCTTTAACTCTAATTTATCTAATATCTAACTTAACCATTCATCCATTATTCATAGGCAGTCAGTGGGTATTATGGTCCGAAGTAAAAACGACATCTGTAGTCATCTCTCCCCTTAAATATTGTGGTTTGGTCTGGTGGTATATTTTCAGCAGTGCAGTGTGCTGCTGAATGATCATAGAAATGTGTTAAAAACTACAGGCAGCACTGTGTCTCTATGATCTTCTCGCTATTCCATGACTTCATGTTGCTGCTTGTCACTTTGATTATGGAGGCGGCTCTCATACACAGATATATAAGCTACAATACAGTGCAGAATTGAGTATTTATAGGATATAGTTATATAGATCCAATATGAAAATATGAAAATCTTCCAGTCACATTTAGCTGAGTTAATGAGCCGTGCTCTCCACGTGGAGTAACCCCAGGGTACAAACAGCCTTGGTTGGATATCACAGCAATAGAGCTACTTTTAAACTGACACTTACCTGTCTCTCTGTGAGCTGAGATGGCAGACGAGGTGACACGCCCAAAGCAGGGGCCCTGCGTAAGTGCTAAGGGCTGTTAAGAAGATGGCAGGTGCTTCCACGTAACTTTCCAGCCCAACGAAGCCAACTGAAATGTCGACGGTGGCAATGTTGTTGGAATTGCCCTGCAGGA
This sequence comes from Sciaenops ocellatus, assembly GCA_033000465.1. Taxonomy (NCBI): domain Eukaryota; kingdom Metazoa; phylum Chordata; class Actinopteri; family Sciaenidae; genus Sciaenops; species Sciaenops ocellatus. Next base: position 23,991,621 of record CP136866.1, on the reverse strand, counting down.
ACACAAAGAAAGCTTATTTTAGCATCGCCACGGGCACAGGAATAACTTACCCTGTATACAGACAAAAATGAGTACACAAAGATCTGTGGGTGAAGCTTTGTAAGCATTTCAGAGCTGTAAAGAACCAGCCCTTTGCTTTATCATCATTACTCTGAGCTTCTGGCGACTTCCCAGCGGCACAGTTGTTTGTGTTTTCCAGTCCCTGACCGGAGCAGCACGCGCAGTATTCTGTCTGGAGCTGGACTCTTGTTAGAGCCACTCAGACTACTGTGTATGTGTGTATGTGTGCATGTGGCCAGCACACACATTTTGTTTTTTAAACGACAGTATATTTCTGGCTTGAGCCAAGCCAAATGTGCATTGGACTCGGAGTGAGAATATCAGACTTTTCTAACCTTATTTTCTTTTTCCTTGTTCAGAGGTTTTCATCTCAAGCTTTAGAATATTTTATCACTGCAGTGCGATGAGGATTTATCGCCACAATATAAAGAGTATTTGGTTCTGTAAATGTGGGATATAACAACAAAAAGAAATGTTGAAATGCAATAATATAACGCAACTCAAAAAAGGCAGAAAGCTGAATAACTATGCTGCCATGTAGAAATATGATATAGATTTTTATGTAGTTGTATCCCCACAAGCTCAACCAGCATGTGAGAGATCATTAAAGAGAAACACTGTCACATCTGCCGACATCTCTCCCTACAAAGTTCTGATTGGATGATTTACAGTATCTCATTTTGCTCAATATATTCAATTTCCTTGTCTATAACAAGTGATAATTACATTTAAAATGCACTGTGACTGTAAGGCTGTGGTATGTATGATCAAAAATGACTTTTTTTTTTGTTCAATCTGAATGCAAAGATGATCCATAAGCAGCATCACATAAAATTTATTTCCCCTCTGTGTAGACATCTCTCATCACAGATGAAGAGAACATTAACAGCTGCTTCCATTTTAAACAAACACACAGTGAATATCAGTGAGCAGGTTTCAAGGCTGCATATGGATATTTTCTGCTCGCTCGCTCGCTGACATCCTGCTGTGATCATTCATATGTATATATATATATAGGGGTGTCATTCTCCGCCATCAACAAACGTATCGCCTATGGAGAAAAAAAAGAAGTGCAAAATGTTTTATGACTGAATATCAAGAAAAAAGTTTGCATCTCTGCTTTTTTTGTAGATGATGTAGTTCTGTTCGGCTTCATCAGACCGTGACCTTCAGTCAGCACCTCCTCCAGTCTGAGGCCGTGGTGCTCTGCTGGAAAATGGTGGAACATTCCCTCTGGGTTGGGGAGGAGTTGCTGCCCTCAGCGAAGGAGTTCAAGTATCTTGCATTATTTTTTACAAGTGGTGTGTTGGTGCGGCGTCAGCAGTATTACAGATGCTGTACCGGGCCGTTGTTGGGAAGGCAAAGCTCTCAATTTTCCAGGTCATCTCCGTTCCAATCCTCACCTATGGTCACAATCTTTGGGTAGTGACCAAAAGAATAAGACTGCAGATACAAGTGGTCAAAATGAGTTTCCTACGCCAGGTGGTTGGACTCAGTCTTGAGATGGAGCTTAGACATCCGGAGGGAGCTCGGAGTAGAACCGCTCCTTCCCGTCGAAAGGAGCCAGCTGAGGTGGTTCTAGCGTCTGATTAGGATGCCCCATGGGCGTTTTCCTTTGCAACTGGGAGGAGACCCCAGGGCAGACCGAGAACCCGCTGGAGGGGACTATATAACCCATCTACCCTGGGAACGCCTCATGACCCCCAGGAGGAGCTGGAATGTGTTATTAGGGAGAAGGATGTCTGAAGCGCCCCGTTAAACCTGCTGCCACCGTAACCCAACTCCAGATAAGTGGAAGAAAATTTATGGATCAGGCAAAAGTGATAACACACAACATCTGAATACTGATGTATTCACCTAACAGAAATATCTCCTCTAAGTTTGCTGTATGCCAGCTCAATGAAAGAGCCCATCTTTCAGTTCTGAGCTCTCAAAACCTCCATGTGATGAGTTGCATCTGAATTCATACCTGTGGGGTGACTCGTCCCTACGCATGCAGCAACAACCTGGCTCATTTCTAAAGACCTCCTTGCTCCTTTACTGACCATCCGGTGATAAATCCACAGAAAATCCACTGCAAAGTCTAACTCGTCCATCACTCCAAAAGATCAAGACGGCCAAAACGTCTCCTGTGAGACAGTTAATTCATCATGTGATGTGATTTAACTTTTTTTGTGACACTGGCAACGTCTACATCTGAGGTTACCTGGAAGCCTTCCCATAATCTTCTTGTGTTCTTGTGTGTTCGGATGCCAAAAAAACAAGGACACTTTGAAAACAACAGCTTTCTGCCAATATTTAGAATAAAACTTCTGAAGAAACACAACAGAAAAAAATGAATACGTTTCTAGACTCTGCAATAATATCTCACAACTCCCAGAGCTTGCTGATCAGCCGTAATGCGCTGATTAGATTTTAATTCAACATAATTTTGATTGTTTCTGCATGGCACTACTTTTTTGTTTCAGAACAGCAAATTTAAATCACATATGTTACTGCTTTACAGATCCATTATGGTTCCAGCTTCGTTGGGAACGTTATTACTCAAAGGTCTGTAATTACATGCCTGGGCGCCTACACTGAAAATTGTCTGGTGGCGGTCTATTCCCGAGCCCATCAAAGTATTAATGACCCAAGGGTGATGACGGTTATTAAATTGTTAGCGATGTAGATGTTCAGTCTTGACAACAATACACATCTGCTAACCAAATATCTGTCTAGGGTGGAGGTTAAACCAATAGGAAGAGATCATGTCTGCCTTTGAGGAACAATCATAGCTCATAACACCATAACACCTCAACAGGAAACAACTAGTCCAGTTCACCTTCATGCCAGAGCTGCATGGAAGTAATATAATTTACACACTTCCTCTTGCCCAGAACTGTGCCGATTACAGTATCCAACACTTTATCAGTGGTGATAGCTTTCCTAAATGTTGCTACACTCCGTGTCAGAGCGTTAAATTAGATGTCTCTTACAATCAGACAAGAAAACCTTGCTGTTTTGTTGTTCCCTGAAGTTCCATTTACAGATACGGGTTGTGGCGACTTTGGCTCTGATACGCATCTTCAATCCTCTGTCCGTTTGGCATCAGCGCAGATACATATTGCAGTTTGTGAAAAGGGTTGTACTTTGTAAACTTGTAATGGCTTAATGATTGTTTTTTAACTGCAAGATTTATTTTATAGATTTACAGCAGAATTTTTACTGATCTGGACCACAGTCAAAGCAAATTTGTAGAGGGAGGTTTCAAAGAAGACTGCCTGGCTTTGTGTCTGTACATGGCAGTAATTGCAGTTATCTTATGTTCTCTAGCTGTCGCTGACTGAGATGAACTCTCTGAGTCTGTCTGACAATGTGCCCTGCTGTCTTTGGTCACTTTGATTCAATGGGAAACTCCCTCAATGTGCTAACTTGTGATAGATCCAACTTGTCTTGACTTACTCAGGGTTGGAAATAAGGTCAAAGATGTATTATTGATACACTATAAAAGCATATACAGTACATTCCTGTAAACAAAGGGGGATGTCATTAATACGTTTAACAGATGGGTTTGATCATGCCTGATTTTGGACTTCCCACATTCAATAGATATCATTATTGTTGCTTACCTGAAAGTAAAAGAAGGCCTGACCGAACCAGTAATGCATGATGGTGGTTTGTGCTGCGTCATAGTGGAGTTTCTTCCAGATAAACTGAGCCATGAGCGTCTGGATCAACAGGCAGCAACAGAGGACCGGCAGGTTGTGAGCGCGAAACAGCAGCGAAACCAACAAAACCAAGCCACTGTAAATCTCCCATAATCCCCTGCTCTTCAACTTGGCATCCGCTGTGATGATCTGGGATCGCAAAAGGTCCTTGGTGCCGGTGAAGAGGATGCCCAGAATGAAGACGTACACAAAGCGGGCCTCCACTGTTCCCCTAAAAACAGAAACATTTCAGACTGTCATTTTCTTTTTGTATTTGCAGGAAGCCAGTATTGATTTTCCTCTACAAAACCTCCTCGCTCAATATTCAAGTAATTGTGGTAAGTGACTCTGGGATGAGGATTCTGGCAGCCTCGCTGTACACGTCCATGCATTTCAGCAATTAAAATATCCAGAAAGGTTTTGGGACATGATGAAAATGATTTAATTCAAACTTGATCTACCAAATGATAAAACTAAAACGCTTTTTATCAAATAAAGGTGACAACAAAAGCTGTAAAACAATGACAAAAGAAAACTATACACAGAACCAAAACAATGATCTGAAAAAGAAGACAGATAGTCTACACCTGGACAGCTAAGCAATATCACACTCCAGGTCGTGATGTCGCATTGAATATCAGCACGACTGATTCAGTCGTAGGCATAAAGCTGCAGGCCGAATGCCAAAGTTAATCACAGCATGCTGATGTTAATTGCTGATTGTATCATGTATGGAACCAGTGAAATAAAAGTCTGTTGACAGTCGCTTTGGTGGAAATATCTTTTTTTTTTTATCATCTTGACGTTCTGATAAAATGTTTGTTTTTTTAATTTATATATTATCAAATGGTAGGTGTGTACTCTTCAGCACCAAACAGGGAGCAGGAAACCGGTTACACAGGTTAGCTTTACGGATTATATTGATGCAAAATTAACAAAAAGACTGTCGACATATAACTTCTTTTATTTTGTGCTTTTAACGTTACATGTTTTTACAAACACGCAAGGAATTGTTAAAATGTCAGATTTCTTAAAGGGAGTTTGGTGCAATAATTCAAGTTTAATTCAAACTTCTAATATGTTTATTTTTTAACGTTTTGTCAACACACACAGAAACACTAGATAACTGTTAATTGTGTTAAGATTGTCTGACGTTGACTGCTGTTAGTTATTGGTTTGATTAATGGTTGTGTATTGATTACTGACACTGGCTAATCAGGTTTATTATCAGATAATCGTATTCGGTTTCTACCGCAGTATGCAGTGTGTGTGTTTTTAAACTAATCGTAGAAATATGTTCATTTTTGTAGTGTAAAGTTTGTTTAAATCTAAGATAGATGACTGTTAATGTACCAGTTGTTAGAACACCTGCAACAAACGTTAATGTAACATTGCAGGTGTTCTAACGACGTTACAATAGTCGTTAATGTAACGGTCATTAGAACACCTGCAATCTGAAAACATCTCCGTAGTGTTACATGTAAAGTCCCAGTGCCGATATGCTCTATATCAGCACTCATGGAACGCCTCTTGTCCAATCAAATTACTTGGTTTGAACTAACTGTTGTATAAATTTATATAATCTCTGTGATACTGGCATTTTCTTGTGCATAAAGAAAATCTTGATAAATGGAGTTTAAGACAAATATGATCAGCAACAACAGATATGACAAATGAAGTGTACAACTACATATTTAGTGAGTGATTCATCATCATATGCTTCATTTATTAACCTCAATTTGTGACTACAAGCATTTTCTAACATGGGCACCAACGATTTACAGTCTAACATACCTGTGTTTCACGTATATTTCAGTCAGAGCCATGGTTTAATATGTTTTTCCAAAGTTCACTACTTTGATTAATTTCATATCCCTGTCTCATGTTAGTATTTCTTATTTCTTATTCTTATTTATTATTTCTGTAACTCACAACCCTTATTTCATTCAGCTTGCAGTGTGTCAATGTAACATTAATAATTTAAAAAGGTATGAGACTCAATGACTCGCCTGAAGGAAAAACAGACTTTTTCACACCCATCACTCTGTCCATTGTGTTTTCTGCATCTCAACAATTTGAGAAACACCATTATCATATTTTGAGTGTATTTAAAGATCATATGACCATTTTTTTAAGATGCTACTGACATCAAAAGCTACGTTTCCACCCAAAGTACCCAGTACCTAGTTCCAGGAATGACTTTTTTAAGGAACCAAAAGGTTCCTTCAGCCCATCTTCAAGACCCACGAAGATGAGACAAACCACTCCACCAATGAAAAATTGACCACCGTACTACATTACAGAACAATGATGACGCCACATTGTTGGTCCATCCGTGATATGCTTTCTGCTTTAACCCCATGTTGATGTGTTGAAGCTCAATGAACAAAACCAGTTTGCAGCTATAGACTTTTAAAAAGATGGTAGCTGAAATATAATGCTGCGATTATATTTGGAAAGTACTACTTCCTGAGCAGGGACTTTTTGGGGAGTGAAATAATGGACCTGAAACTTAATTTAGACCCTGGAGTTCCTCCAAAGGTTCCAATTCCCAGGGGAAAGTACCTGTGGTGGAAACTCTGCTAAAATGATCTTTTTTACCACAGCCTGAAAATAGTACGGATAACAAGAGTGGTAGTGAAGCATCTTAAACTACAGCCTATTCTTAGAGATCACAAATATGTATGTTATTATATGCATGTAACGGCTGACTTGGAACACACTAAAGACTTGTGTGGTAGCCAGCCTCAAGTGGCCATTCAAGAAACTGCAGTTTTTGATTTGAAATTGTTGTTATTGTTTAATATAGTTATAATTGCTCACTCTTATTTTGGTATTAGCATATCAGTAAGATATAATACAGACCAGGAAGGCCTGTGTCCTGTGGTGCACGACAGTAAGTCTGGGTTAAAAGTCTGAAGCTACTACAAGGTTAAAAAAAAAAGAAGAGGTTTCATAAGGTTCTTCTCCTCCTAAAAGGCTTACTCCACAGAAACCCTTTTCCAACTATCAATAATTTATATGCTCAAAAAGTCCCAAATTGAAGCTTTAAAGGAAAAGTGCTTTCGATTATGAAGGCAATTACATTTAGCCTAATTTCCATTTCAGGCATTCAGCATATGCTCTTAGCCACAGAAACTTAAATGAAATGTTTTTTTTTTCTCTTTAAATCTGCTCTTTAATTAACTTACATGTATTAATATTTGTCAAAAAAAGAGGAATGAGTAAATTAGCCTGAATAAAACAAACCAAAAAAGACATAAAAAGAGATGTAAGAGCTATGGCAACGATAAGTTGTTTTATTCTATTTATTCTCTTTATAATGGATACAGGGGAAATAAAAAGCATTAAGAGCTAATGAAGTTTAAGGAGCCACTGAATTTTCATGTTACAGCCTGAGTAAACTGAGGCTTTTAATTGTGTTATCTGCAAACATGTAGAGATTAACCCAGTCATTAAAAACACAATGTTTTTATACGCACACTTCAGGAGCACCTCCACAAGATATCCAGAATCTAATATGAATTTTAAGCAGCTTCTGGTATTATATCTGAAATGTAATAGCTCAAAAGCTATTTACACATTTGGAAAATGTTCAGTCATAACATCGGAAACACGCTAGGCTAAATCAGAGTTAAGGGACATTTCTTTTTGCAGCGGGATGCAGTTAAAGCTGCAAAAGCACTACAGGATAATAGCTGACCCTGAAGGAGTTGAGCAAGTATTGGACATGTATTATTAATCAGTGTGTTTTATGGAAACCTGTTCCAACAGAGGAAAGGAGCAGAGTAATATGCTCTATACAGCACTATTCTTTATTATTCACAACTCCCCTAACAATGTAGCAGGGATTGTATTCATCATTATTTTATGCAAAAGGAAAAGTGAAAAAATCCAGGCCTGGATTTGATTTTATGGGAGGACAGTGATGGGTTTGAGCTGCCGGGCTTACTTTTTAACTACTGCACGAGGTGGGAAAATTGAGGGAATTACAAACCAATTTTTCTGGAGCTACATGTGTGTGCTAAGCAGAAAAGTGCTGTACAGTGCACTCCATGTGGCTGTTACCTTACAACTATGCAGCAGGATGGAGAAACCCACGAGATTTCCATGTGGGATATTAAAAGATGCCTTCCCTTTTAAAACCTGCAGCACTAATCCACATCAGTCTAAAACAAACATTTTCCCAACATGTAAAAATCGGAAAGCTAAAAGGAATCTTTGACATTTTCAGGGCAGAAAACATGAGCTTTCCTTCTCTGAGCAGTAAAGGCTATTTGCTGTTTAGGCCATTTCCTCAATTGCAGCAACCGAAAAGTGCTTCCTGATTATAGTAAATCACCCAGCACAGCTTTGCACCTATCAGATTCTTCAACTTTTGCAGCCCTTACTTAAATTAGACTAGTCGTTTAGCTAAGGGGGCATTACGCAGTCTGTGATTTCCATCCTCCTTTTCCAGAGAAGCAGCAGGCAGCAGGAACTGCAATGATACTAAAAAAGACTCCTGCAAACCCCTCATGTCCCTGCCGTCTCATCCTGCCCACTTGAAGCGCAGTGGCTTGTAATAGACATAAACAATAAAGTCATGTACTCAGAAGAGAGATGTAAGCAGGCTAATGGCCAGTTTAAGAAGCAGCATAAGTATGGAAAGTGCTTAGTTAATAATGCTTCTAAGTGTGTGATGTACTCCTACTCTATAGACTACAGCCAGAGTTAATTATTCAGTCATTAGTATTGAACGACAATCCTCAGATTTGTTATTGTCGTTTTGTATGGAGAAGTTTGTGAAAAGTCCTTGGTTTGTCCCTAGCATGCTGTAGTTAAGACCACCGAGCAAAGACCAAGGTCACACAGAACAATGTTAAGACTGCATTTTGTTATTTTTGGTGCCATTTGTTTGAGATTACTTCTTGATTTGAGATCCACAACCCTGAAATCTGAAGCTTTTCCAGAGGGTGCCACTATCAGATCAATAAACTTGACCTGACAGGTGGATTATGACACAGGTGTGCTTTGGACTCACAATAAACGTCTGCTTTAAAATGTTTTATCACAACATAACACTGCAGATGTGACCAGGTTTTGAGGGGGAGCGTGCAGTTGGTATGCTTACTGAGTGTCCACCAGACCTGTTTCCCATGAATTGAACGTTCATTTCATAATTATGAGCTGTCTCTAACGTTGTTTCTCAGAATTTGGCGGTACATCCAACTGGCCTTGCCACCGCAGACCACATGTGACCATGCCAGCCCAGGACCTCCGCTTCCATCATCTGGTTTGCAAAACCAAAGAACTTCTGTACAAACTGTCAGAAACCGTCTCAGGGAAGCCGCTCTGAGTACCCATCACCCTCATCTGGTTCTTGACCAGACTGTTTGTCACATTTGATGCCGTCTGACGGAGTCTTCTTCTTGACGGATGAACCCCCGGTTCACACTGTACAAGGCAGACGACAGCGTGCAGTGTGTATGAGATCGTGTCTGTGAGCAGTTTGCTAATATCTACGTTGTGCCCCACGGTGGTGTTGGGGTTACAGTAGGAGCAGGCATAATCTACAGATAACGAACACAGGTGCATTTTTATTGATGGCAATGTGAATGCACTAAGATATCGTGACAAGATCATGAGGCACATTGTCATGCTGCAACATGAGGGGGCGAAGAAACGGCATGACAATGTGCATGTACGCAATACCTGGAAACTAAAAAAATCCCAGTTTTTGAGTGATGCATATCTGTATCAGTTCAGTGATTAATAAATGTCTGTTTTCAAGATAAAACTGCACATTTTGGAGTGGCCTTTTCCCGTGAACAGCCCAAGGCACACCTGTGTAATAATCAAGCTGTTTAATCAGCATCTTGATATGCCACACCTGTCAGGTGGATGGATTATCTTGGCAAAAGAGCTCACTAACACGGTTTTTAAACACATTTGATGACAAAAATAAACCTTAGACTCTTACTCTCATTTTCAGCTCATAAAAGATGAGAGCAAAAACAAGACAAGGCGGTCATTAAAGCAGATACAGTAATGTTGTATCCTGAGTGTATCCATTAATCAATAAATCATTACCCAAACACTCTTCTCTGTGGTATCAGTTTCCACAGAGAGAGATTTCTTTTCCTGTTTATGTAGAATCTTCTCACTGGTTTGAAGTCGGTGGGGCTCATGCTATGAGCGAATGCACTCCCTCATTCACTCATTCACTCTTCTCATTATTATAACCGAGCGTCAGCCTCTGTGGCTGTGAAGTGAAGTCAATGCGGGAGAGCCAAAAACTTCCTCAAACGTCCACTTGAGGCTGGCTACAGAAAGAGTCAGTCTCCATAAGTCCCCATGATAAAATGTCCAACTTCACAGCAGAAATAAACATGTTTACAGCCTGGTTTGGTCTCTATAGCTAATTTCCCCATTCATGACAACTGTACTGAGTCTGAATTTCTATTTAAGTCACCCGTTCAAATTATATTAAGGGTTAAAGTTATGCATAATTAACAGTGTGGCCCCTTTGACTGACAGGTGGGTGCCATTACAGGTGGCTCCTCTGAGCACCCAAGACTCAGGTCGACCAAAGATCCACGTCTTTACTTTACACAGAAAGCAGTGGTCATGCCATGAACACAGCCCTGTGCATTAAAGCCTCAATCGAAGCAGATCAAAAGAGTTTCTTTAGGTATTGAACTCTGTACCAGATTGCACTTTAATTGTTGCTCAAGCTATATTTAATGCTATTGAGGGAAAAAACTTCAGATTTGAAACAAAGTTTTCAGAAGCTTTAAAGCTTTAGGGAATCCTCAACATTCAGTCAAATATATCTGATCTTATTTGCTGTGTTTTGCAATTGTAATAGTAGTAACAGAGGACAGAAAATAGTAGCTTGTCAAACTGTGGTCCAGAGCAGCTGTCTGGATTTCACGTTACCTTGGAAACAAGTGCTGGTGTTCCAGCAAGTGAATAAGAAAAGGTAAGACTACATCCAATCCCCTCAACATGTTTGGTGTGTCCTCTCCATCAATCACCTGGATCAGGCTAACACTTACAGTAAATCAGCCAAAAACAACTAATTCGCCGCCAGAGGAGATCTTTGAAGTAGACGCCTGAGAACGAGGAGGGCCTGCCCACTTTGTCTGAGCCCCGGGCCCCTCTGTGGAATAAATCCGAGCATGTCTAAAGTCTATTGAAATGCCACTGGGACATAGTGGCAGACTTTAAAACAACAGTTACAGACAAAACATCTAATTACACAACAAGCCACTCGATCGATACCTGCTCTGTTTACAGCTTCACGTATAGATTGAAAAAAGAAAACTCACTGTCTTTCTGAAGCAGGTTTAAAAAGATAAACACAAAAGCACTTTTATGAACTATGCTTTGAAGTCAGTGGAGGATAATGATTTGTTAAATTTTACCACTGATATATTGTACCGACACAGATTGCCTTTGAAATGGGGTTATAAAATGGTTTACCTCCTGGGTAATAAAACTGAAAACTGAATTCTGTGTTCTGAATGTGTGTGTGTGTGAGAGTGACTGTGTGTGTGTGTGTGTGTGTGTGTGTGTGTGTGTGTGTGTGTGTGTGTGTGTGTGTGTGTGTGTGTGTGTGTGTGTGCGTGGCAGGGGTTCACAGGTGTTTTGAGACGAGTTTGAATACATTTCCATTTTTAAGCGGGATCGGTATGCATGAATATTTTTAAATTAGGAACCTGCTCGACAACCCCTTTCTACATAAAGCATGATAAAATTGGTCATGTGTTGTGCAGGTGTGATGGCAACACACATGAAAACATAAACATAAATAAATACGTCTTGTTGGCTTCATGTTTGGCAGAACACGTGCGGTAAATGCTGAGAACGAGGACCAGAAACAAACTTTGGCTGTGATGTATACAGGCGCAGACAGACTTGGCCCTCAGCCGACTGCTTTGATGTTGAGCTACTTCCTATTTGAACAGAACATTTAATTTGCTTCATCCTTTATGTTACCTTGACTGCATCTCTCTATATAAATATATATCTTTCTATATAGATTTTTATAGCTTAGATCCTAATCAGCCATCTCTAATGCAAAGTACATGTTTGCCCAGTTAGTTGACTCTGACTATTTTTAGGTTCATTGCTGTTGATGGCATCGAGAAGAGGGAGGAAAAACCAGAAAGAGAGAGAGACGAACTGTATCCACGCTGACATCAATTCAAGTAACTCTTTGAACCATTTAAAGTGAGCAGCGTTGGCTGTTCTCAACCCCATTAGCCATTTTGAAAGATGCAACAACGCAATTAGGCGGCTGGCACAAAGGGAAGGCGAGGAGGGAACTGGGCAGTTGTCAGGGGGCTTTACTCTGATAAAACACAGAGAGAGAAACAGAAAGAGTAACCCAAGAAGACCAGACTTTTTAAAAAAAGGGGGTTATTATACAAAGATATTCTTTTTACGCTCGCACGGGGATGTCAAGCAAAAACATTTTTTGCTTTCTCATTTCAGAGAAAGAGGAAAAACTGCTCTCATATTGTATCTAAAATAACCATAAATTCGGTTATATGCTTGTTCCAAGATGCCAAACCAAAGAAAAAAAATAAATAAATAAATCACCCATGGGAAATCCTCCACATTATTTGATTCCAATAATTCAGCAGCTGGAAGCTACTGTTTACTCCCCTCAAATCAAAGCACACTGTTCTAGTGTAATTACACAAATATAGCTTCTCTTTCGACAGCACCTGAGCTAGACTGCATGCTATAAAGGCCCACGACTCAAGTTAAAAAAAATCCAGAGTGTGGACCAAGACTGAAATACATCATTGAGGCGGAGCACCGTAATGATCAACTCGTTGAGGTCTGAAGAAAAGGCTGAAGGACTGGGTCAACTGTCAGTCCTGTCAATCATACCGTTCATCAAAAGGAGCCGGGGTCCCCGCGTGGCTTTAGTCAGGTGTCTTTGTATGGGTAAGGGTGAGAGGTTGAGCTTTTAATTAGGGGAGCATGTAGGAGAGACTGCCAAGGAGAACAGGAAAGGTTAGGGAAGGCCAGGTACTGGTTTTAGATGAAGGGAGGTCAGGAAAACTAGACAGGAGAACTGTGTGCAGCCCTGCACGCTCATTATTTTCTGACGGGGGTTAGTAGCAGATAACTCTGTGCCAGACAACAGTCTACAGAATGAAAAATTAGCACACTTAGGAGCAGCGAGATTGTCGATTTCCTCTCTTTTTAGACAATGCCAGCTACAGCTATTACATAGAGACTGTGCAAAAGGATTAGACGTATACAGTGTAAAGAGGCATCAATCTTCAAGAATACCAATGTATCTTTCAAGGCAAACAGGATTTTTCAGTATTCAGGCTGAGTTGAGTTCAAGGACGAATTCACTAGACACTTTGGGGTTATGCAGCACATGAACCACTTTATCATACTGTGCAAAATGAATGTGATTATGATCCTTAATGTGCTTTAAAGTTTGGGGGTCTAGGAAAGGAAATTCTTACCCTCAGGAACATCTCACAAGGGTTTTCTGTGCATATGCAGGTTTAAGAAAACTCTTCTCAGTGTTTATCTTTTAATGATAGCAGGAGGAACTCAAGGGTAATTTAAGAATTGGGGGGGGGGGGGGAGGAGCTTTTGTCCAAAAGAAGCTGCTTTATTTAATGTATTTATTCAGTTGTTTCTGTTGTTACACAAACAAGTCTACAGCTATGGTAGCAGCTCAGCATGCTAACATGACAACAGTAACACACTGATATTTAGCATGTATGATATATATAATATATTTACCTTGTTTATCATCTTAGTTTAATGTGTACATGTGCTTAATTAGCACTAAACTCAAAGTACAGGCTGATGTCACTGCACATATTCATTCATAACATTTTGATAAATCTAAAGTCCAAGTAAGTCCTGAAGATCAGTCTTGGTCTTGAGCCCGGTTTCGGTCTTGTCTTGGTCTCAGACAAAGAGGACTCAAGATTAACTTAATTGCCTGTACATTTTCTGATTTATTTGTTATCAGCCAAATCCTCTGGGATAAAATTTGGTTTCCTAAATCACAGAGTTCATCTGCAAAACAGCGTCCTAAAGAACACACAGCGGTCCTTGATAGGTTTATTGAGGTGACTCAATGTAGCAATGACACTTCACCCAAAGAGTTTTCGTGAATATTAGACACCTAGGTTAGCTATATACTGTCTGGTCTTGGTCATGACTTGGTCTCAACCCCTCAAACTCTTTGTCTTGTCTCGGTCTCGATACACTCTGATCTTGGTCTTTACTTGGTCTCGGTTTAGTTGGTCTTGACTACAACACTGCCCTGTGATAAACATGAATGTTTCTACCAAATCTAATGGCAATCCATCCCATAGTTGTTGAGACCTTTTTTCTCAAAACCACGAATATGAACCTTCTGATGACGATAAAGGAAGTCAGGAGATCACCAAAGTCACGTGAACACATCGTGTTCCTATCCATGTTGTAGATGCTGAGATCAAGGAAAAGTCAGAAAAGTTATTAGGATTCATCCTCTGGGGGCCATGAATGAATGTCGGAACAAAACTTTACAACAATCCATCCAATAATTGTGGAGATCAGTCTGACTGATCAACCAAGTGACACTGTGAGAGACCTGTAATAATTGTGGCAAAAGGTACAAAATGTTGTCCAGTGCTAACATGTGCTAAGATTTTTTATATAGCCTGGAGGTTTCTACAGGTGTTTCTACAGATATCTGACAATTTTACTGCTCAACAATGGAGACCAATGCATGGTTTTGTATTTCAATCATGGAGCTAAAAAAAAAAAAAAAATCTAATTTTCAAACAAAATGAAAAGCAAATTTACAAGTATTATTCCAGTATTCTGCATATATATTACCTCTTCACTTCTTCCTTCTTCAATCCGACCACTAATTAGCTAGCTTACATCTCCGTTTTGTGAAAATGTGACTTTGTTTTCATCAGTCACAGGAGGACAGGAGGGTTGGGTGGGGTTGTGGCTATGCCAGAGACTTGTATTGGAGGAGAAAAGTACTGTCGATACCACTGCAATTCTTACTGAGTGCCAATTTAAATCAACAGTCATAGATTGCATGACTCCCCTTTCAGTGTAATTAATTTAATTTAAGACGCTATCAGACTTTTTTTTTAGGACTTGAGGGTGCACTTGTTTGAGGAGATTTACTGTAGGTAGATGTAAAGCAAAAGCAGCAGTTAATCATCACAGTTTAAGAGACGGCGTCGTGAGTGTTTTTTCACAAATGACACATGCGGCACTGCAGCCTGCACGCTCAGCAGCAACAGAGCGACCGAGCACAAATCAACTCGCCCAACAGAGGACAGCAATTTGCCAACTGTTACAGCAAATGAAATGATGATCGCGGGATTCACAAAAAACTTACTTGGATGTAGTTTGACCCGAGCGTTGCCAGGGAAACGAGACATTGCCAACAGCGGCCCGGTAGCAGTAGACGCCCACAAGTCCAAGGGCGAGGGCAACCTTGGATACCCATGAGCACCGCCTTTGAACCAGGAGGTAA